>CAVMFT010000132.1:502707-693839 GCA_963680785.1 Diplosoma virens
AGTGCCCTATGCTTAATCCGATTGTGCCCCGTACATTGGGCACAGCTGGACAGAAAAATCATTTTTTTAAATGTGCTCGTAAATTTTTTTTCAAGCACAAACCACGCTGCAATATCTTGTTATTTTGCTTATTTTAATTCTTCTTTTTCCTTGTCCGATAGTGCCCTATGCTTAATCCGATTGTGCCCCGTACATTGGGCACAGCTGGACAGAAAAATCATTTTTTTAAATGTGCTCGTAAATTTTTTTTGTGAGTTTAGATCTGTGAAAATTGCATATGATAGATTTAGTTGTATAGATTATACAAAAAAATTTTGGTCAGGATATAAATTGTAAAAAAAACTCTACAGCAAAATTGTAATTTTTGTCCGACTGCACCCCACTCTCCCGCACACTGCACATCGGTAATTTAAGAAATGGAAACCTGCGCATAAAAAATTTACACGTCATCTAATTGCGTAATGATTAAAGTCACGACAAGCGCCTGCTTCATCCTTATGGGACTCATCAGGTAACTGCAATAATACACAAAACACAATAATTAAAAAAGAATACAATGAGGGGCACTCCACAAATTATTGGGAGGCGGCCTGGAATCCACCAGGCTTGGTTTGGTCCAATTTCAATTAATCAGATTCAGGGCATCTACAACTTGATGAGAGGCGGCCTAGAATCCATTAGGCTTGTTGCGGACCGATTCAAAATTAACAGAATGGGAGATTATATTATATTCGTCTATAGTTTACAATCTAACATCAGCTCTACGAATTATTAAGAAATACACTCGAGGGCGAAGCAGATGTGCAAGTTGAAAGATAAACATACATTCCTGATTACATTTCACTAATTAACGAGAATTATACACAAATCAAGTTAAATTAAACACAAATTAAGTCAAGTCAAATTAAGCACTTGCTAAACAGAATTATACACAAATCAAATCAAATTAAACACTTGCTAAAATTAACTGAAAGAACTTTTCTGAAAGAATAAAACAAATATAACAACTTATATACACTGCACACCGGTAATTAAAGAAAAGGAAACCTGCGCATAAAAAATTTACAAGTCATGTGCTTGCGTCATAATTAAAGTGACGTTAAGCGCCTGATTCGTCCTTATGGGCATAGTCGAATATAATATAATCTCCCATTCTGTTAATTCTAAATCAGTCCGCAACAAGCCTAGTTGATTCTAACCCAGTGATTCTAACCTAGTCCGAACAAGCCTAGTGATTTATATGGTAAAAATGTTTATCAATTCAAATTTTGATAAAAATAAATTTTATCTTTATTTAAGTGAAAAGAAAAATGTGCCTCTAAATGCGGATTTGATATAAAAAGTCGGCATAAGAATGTTGTTACGGCAAGTACTCGAGTTTCGAACCCGGGTTTATTTTCTGGCTGTAATTTACTTAATTTTTGTTTTTGACATTTAATTTGATTCACTTCATTTTTTCACGGCGCTCGCTTGCTAATTGATTGTTGCTTTGAGCCGACATTTTCCATTATCTCAGCGCGCTCGATTGCTAATTGATTGTTACCTCGAGCTGACTTCTTTTTTCCATAAGTTGGGTGTAATTTGTGTAGAAACGCTTAGTTTTGCTACTTCAGCCTTTGTGGAGCGGTCGTAGATTTACTGTTTGAAATACTGTTAGACGCCGTTGGGAGTGCTGTTGAGGCTTTTGAGCTGTTTTATAATACCGAAAAAGATACTGTTTGCTATTGTTAGTTTTGTCGGTCTGCTCCGTGTCAGTCTACAGTTGGTGAGTGTTTATAAGTCTTTCTTTTGCATTAGTTATTTATGTTTACGTTTATTTATAGAAAACCGTCCGACTGTATTATTTCGTCCAATCATCCAAATCGTTCGTCCGTACTATTTCGTCCGACTTTATTATTTCGTCCAATCATCCAAATCGTTCGTCCGTACTATTTCGTCCGACTTTATTATTTCCTCCGATCGTCCAATCTTCCATTTAACGTCCAATTTAGTTCGTCTTATTTCGCATTGTTTTTATATCTTAATACAAATTTAATTCAAATCAAATCAAGGACGCGTACATTTCCGGAGACAGCCACATGGAGTTTAAGACCGCGAAGAACTTACTGTAACATAAAGTTTTCAACTTCGGCTGCATTTAATTAAGTTTTTCTGTCTCAATGGAGCTTGAAGGTAAGAGTTTTGTTACTTTACAAGCTAATTTGAAAGAGCTTTACGAAAAGGTCGAAGTGCTTATTAAAGAAGATTCCGACCCTGAATCAGTCAGAGAACTGTTAGATAATGTTAACGAGGCCTCTTCACAATTAGAAAAGGCAATTAGGCTGCACGACGACTCGTCAAAAGGGGAGTTTTTGATTACCCAGTTATACAACCTGCACTCCGAAAAGGCATGCTTTGATAAGAAAGTTTCGGAATGGCTTCAGAAAAAGTTACCCGTCGATCCCGAAACGTCGGCAACTGCGGCAAGTGTTGTATCTGCCTCTCATGGTTCGCAACTCAGAACTGCTAGCGGTAGCTCACGGAGTTCGCGTAGTTCACGCAGTAGTTTGCGTTTAGCTAAAGCAGTTGCAAAGCAAGAGGTTGCGCGATTACATATTCGTCAATTACAGGAACAACGCCTTCTCGAGCAGCAACTTGAGCAGGAACAACGCCTTCTCGAAGAAAAGGAGTTCGAGCTCAAGCAGCAACGTGACCAGGAACAACGCCTTCTCGAAGAAAAGGAGTTCGAGCTCAAGCAGCAACGTGAGCAGGAACAACGCCTTCTCGAGCAGCAACGTGAGCGGAAAGCTCGCGAGATCGAACACCAACGTGAGGTACTTAAAGCATCTCACCAGTTGCAGAAAGCCGCCGTTGAAAGACAGGTTTTCGAAGAGGAACTGGAACGTGGTGGTTATATTCCTTTTGACGATCAGAAGCCCACAACTAGTGCTGACGTCACTGTGGTAACATCGCAAACGGAGCAGGTACACTTACCTTTTACAGGTGTCGACTCCGCGGCCCAAACCGTTGCATTGCCGGATCATAGTCTTCCTTTGGAAACGAAACCAAAGGTTACCTTTCAAGGTTCTACTCAGTTAGACTCGTCGAGGCGGGAAGACATGAAACCTCAGGCCGAGTCGCGTTTACGAAAGCCAGCCTTGGAACTGCTGAAGTTTGATGGAAACCCCCTTACGTATCTGAAGTTTATATCTGCATTTGAATCTACAATTGAGGCGGTCGAACATGATGATAAGGTAAAACTGCTTTATTTAATTCAATATTGTTCTGGTAAGGCCAAATCAATTATTGAATATTGCTTGCTGCTAGAACCTCATCAGGGATTTGTCAAAGCTAAACAAATTTTGTATGAAACATATGGCAAAAGAAACGTAATCGCTAGATCGTATATTGCTAATTTGCTTGAAGGTCCTTCCGTTAAAAAGAATGATTCTGAAGCCCTGATCGAGCTAGCACGAAAGGTTGAAGAGTGTTATACTACTTTAGGTCATTTAAACTATTATTCGGATTTGAACTGTTTTGAGAACATTTCCAAAATCGTTAGGCGGTTACCATTCGACCTGCAATCGCGATGGCTGCGGATTTCTGCCGGTGTTGAACGAGAGGGTCGCGAACCAGACTTTGCCGATCTTAAGCGCTTTATTGTAAATGAAGCTGATGTAGTTAAGTCTTCTAAACCTTCTAGATATTTCAGGAGAACCAACCAAATTTTCTGTTACTACTGTTACTGATTGTTCGACGCTTCGCAAGGGAAAAAAGGTAAATCTTACTGTACGTTCTTTAACTGGTGATGAGATAAATTTGCAGAACGTACTCTCGGTCGACCAGTTACCGGTGGTTCCTAACCCAGCTCTTACACGTCATGAGTTTGAAGCGTGGCCACATCTACAAGATCTTGATCTTCCAGCGGCGCACGGTGAAGTTCTTTTGTTAATAGGTTTAGACACTCCAGAAGCATTTTGGGTCAAGGAAGAGCGTCGTGGAAGTGCTAAAGAGCCCTACGCCGTCCGAGGCGTTTTGGGGTAATCCGTGGTTGGTCCAAGAACAACTGCACAAGGCAATTTGTCGGAAGGTGATGATTCGATATCTGTTAATTTTCTAAATACGTCTGACCATTTACTAGACTCTCAAATTCAATGCTTATGGCGCTTAGATGATGTTCCCAAATGTAATGATAATGTTACCTCTATGTCTAGGGAGGATAGATATGCTTTGCAGCAAATGCAACGAACCAAAAATGTGATTCGAGGCCACTACCAAGTTGGACTTCCGGGAGCGGCGTGTCTCCCGGACAACTGCAGTCAAGCGCGTGCGCAATTGTCGCGACTGAGGGGAAGACTCGTAAAGGATCCTGCTTTAAAGGAAAAATATTCTAAAGTTGATGTGTCATTAAGAAATAATTTTGGCAGCTCTTTGTCGGAGTCTGTTTTTTGGACTGATTCTATGACTGTGTTGTACATGATACGAAATTCAGCAAAATGCTTTCCAGTTTTTGTATCTAATCGTTTAGCGCAGATAGAAGATAGAAGTACCTCTTCCCAATGGCGTTTCGTTCCCAGCTCAGAAAATCCAGCTGATGATGGTACTCGCCCTTCTTGTTCAGTGAATCGTTGGCTAACTGGTCCTTCTTTTTTACAGGAGCCAGAATCGCTGTGGCCACAGCCACCCCATTCTCTTCCTGACCTCCCAGCTGAATTCGAAATTGTGAAGCAGACGGTGGCCGGTACCGAGGTCGCCGTGTCAGATGGTGACATGGAAGAACGTTTTGCTCGATTTTCGTCTTTTTACAGGTTGAAACGCACTGTGGCACGGATATTACGACTCAAAGGTAGGCTTTTGCGTAGGCCCGTGCCTACTGGTCCTCTGACAGTTGACGAGATGCACCAAGCAGAAATGACTGTTATTGCTGCTGTTCAGAGGGAGGCCTTTCCAAAGGATTACAGAAGACTTGAAACGCAAAATTCACCTGGTAAAATTGTTAAACTTTCTTTACAGAAACTCAATCTTATACACGTCGCAGGTGTGCTTCGAGTTGGAGGTAGGCTACGCAATGCTCCTTTAGACTTCGATGCCAAGCACCCAATCATCATGCCCGCCAACTCGCAGGTAACACGTCTGTTGATTGAACAATGCCATAAAGATGTGGGACATAGTGGGTCCTCACATACTTGGAGCGTATTGAGAGAACGCTACTGGATATTAAAAGGTGCTGCTACTGTGCGTAAGATCTTAGGTAAGTGTATCTTTTGCCAACGTCGCAACAGTGCATTTGGTAAACAATATATGGCTGACTTGCCATCATGCCGAGTAACTCCCGGTAATCCGCCGTTTTTCTTTACAGGTATTGATTATTTTGGGCCTATCATGGTGAAGCAAGGACGGAACCGGTTGAAAAGGTATGGGTGCGTCTTTACCTGCTTAACGATGAGGGCTGTTCATTTAGAAATGAGCTATTTTTTGGATACGGATGCATTCATCAATGCACTTCGTAGATTCACCAGTCGCAGGGGTAATCCACATACAATTTATAGTGATAACGGTACAAATTTAGTTGGAGGTTACCTGGAGCTGAAACGTTCATTGAAGGATCTTGATCAATCAACTATTTCCGACCACTTGAACCGCAAGGAGATTCGATGGAGGTTTAATCCACCATACGCTAGCCATATGGGTGGAATTTGGGAGAGAGTTATCCGCTCCATCAAACGAGTTTTGTCTGCTATTTGCTCTGAGCAGGCCCTGACTGACGACGTACTTTTAACTTTGTTTGCAGAAGCAGAACATATCGTCAACTCCCGACCTTTAACTCCGGTAGTCCTGGATCACGAGGGTGGTGTGCCGTTGTCACCTAACCATCTCTTGCTCCTTCGCGCAGAAGATCATTCGATAGGAACGTTCAATCATCGAGACAATTACGTGCGCAGAAGGTGGCGTCAAGTCCAGTACCTCACCGATCAATTTTGGTTACGCTGGAGAAAGGAGTATCTGCAGACTCTCCAAACTCGCCAAAAGTGGCAAGACGTAGAGCCGAACTTTGCTGTCGACGACTTGGTCCTAGTGAGCGATGAAAATTCTACTCGTGGCAAATGGCCTTTAGGTCGCGTTGTACAAACTTTTCCAGACAAGTTTGGTCATGTGCGACAGGTCCTCGTTCGCACTCAAAACAAAACTTTGAAACGATCGATTACGAAACTGTGCAAACTCGACAGATGAATGAAGACTGTATCTGTGTAGTGTTTATTTGTGTGTGTGTTTACTTGCCGTATTTTGTGTTTAAATTTCCTTTCTGCGTTCGTAAATTGCGGGGGGGTATGTTACGGCAAGTACTCGAGATTTAATTTGATTCACTTCATTTTTTCACGGCGCTCGCTTGCTAATTGATTGTTGCTTTGAGCCGACATTTTCCATTATCTCACTACTAATTGATTGTTGCTTTGAGCCGACATTTTCCATTATCTCAGCGCGCTCGATTGCTAATTGATTGTTACCTCGAGCTGACTTCTTTTTTCCATAAGTTGGGTGTAATTTGTGTAGAAACGCTTAGTTTTGCTACTTCAGCCTTTGTGGAGCGGTCGTAGATTTACTGTTTGAAATACTGTTAGACGCCGTTGGGAGTGCTGTTGAGGCTTTTGAGCTGTTTTATAATACCGAAAAAGATACTGTTTGCTATTGTTAGTTTTGTCGGTCTGCTCCGTGTCAGTCTACAGTTGGTGAGTGTTTATAAGTCTTTCTTTTGCATTAGTTATTTATGTTTACGTTTATTTATAGAAAACCGTCCGACTGTATTATTTCGTCCAATCATCCAAATCGTTCGTCCGTACTATTTCGTCCGACTTTATTATTTCGTCCAATCATCCAAATCGTTCGTCCGTACTATTTCGTCCCGACTTTATTATTTCGTCCAATCATCCAAATCGTTCGTCCGTACTATTTCGTCCGACTTTATTATTTCCTCCGATCGTCCAATCTTCCATTTAACGTCCAATTTAGTTCGTCTTATTTCGCATTGTTTTTATATCTTAATACAAATTTAATTCAAATCAAATCAAGGACGCGTACATTTCCGGAGACAGCCACACGGAGTTTAAGACCGCGAAGAACTTACTGTAACAATGTCGTATTGATGGAGACCATGATCGATACAGTTGCGGTTAAAATCCTACTAGCATTATTCTGTCGTGTCTTTGGTAATGACATTTTATGGGACTTTCCTCTATTTCGCGATTTTAGCAAGTACACTCTTGTGCAAATTAATCTGAACACTCCTACAATTAATCAAAAGATTTAATTTTTCGTTGAATAAAGCATTTTGTTTAGTCACAATGCCTATTTTCCGCCACCAATCAGTTACAATTGAGATAATACTATTTCTTAAAGTGAGTAAAACAGAAAATTTTGCACTAAAGTTGACTATTTTTTAGTTTTTATTTGGGCACAAGCTTTCGTGGGCTACTGCTCACTTCATCAGGTGCAATGGAATGAAAATGCAATCAAAACAAGTTTTACACAACGGCATTAAACGTAACAAACAGACATATGTGACGTAATGAGATACAAAAATATCGAAAAAAAAGTCGAAGTTTGAGAAAATATAGCAGTGCGGTGAATTACAGCAATTTAAACCAAGAACATATGCGAGAAAATGGAACGATGCGAAATGGATAAAAAAGTGAAAAACATAAATGACGCTCACGTATACAAAAATTAATATTACACGTAGTTAGACATAAACAAGTAATCTTTATTTAAACCTTGGTTAACACAATCGAGTTTGAAAATAATTTTTTGCTCTTTCACTTCCCGTTGTTGCTTTGTTTTACCTTTAACTTTCTTGATTACTGTTAATTTGAGATTGTCCAAAGTGTGGTCTGGTTTATTGAAATGCTCGGCTACCGGTTTGTTTCTGTTGTGCTTGATGTCGCTCCTGTGTCCGTTCATTCGTTGTCTGATAGAGTTGCTTGTTTCTCCAATATAGATAGCTTTAGGGCAGAGATTGCATGAAATTGCGTAGTAATATTAGATGAATTACAGCTAAAGTTTCCGGAGATTTTTATTGGGACTCCGTTAGGACCAGTTATTGTAGGGTTAGTGTTTATGTTGGGGCAGAGATGGCATTTAGAGGATTTGCAGGGAAAGGTGCCCGTGATGAAATGTTCATTTGGTAAGGAGGCAGATGTGAGTAAAAGTATTTGTTAAAGGTGACGAGTGCATTTGAAGAGGTAATTTGAAAAATTAATCAGAAAAAGTTTAGATGATTTTTATATAATTTTCAACATAAATAAAAAAGTAAAAGATTATTTAGAACGGGTGTATAATGGATATTAATCCAAGAAAAACCCGCTAATAGTGTTACACTACGTGACCACACCACAATGTCTCAAAGAAAAATTGCTGGAAGTGTGGGCGTCAGTTGAGGGTCTGTGAGCAGCATTCTCAAACAAAAAAGAGAAACAGAAAATGTTGAAGTCCAAAAAAAAGGAACGTGTGGAAGGAAAAGAAAAACTACCAAACGTGATGATTTGACCCTTTTGCACAACAGCAAAATAAACCCACGAAAAACCAGTAAGGAATTGAAAAGGGATTTGGATGAAAGTGGGGGGTGCATGTGCCTTCATCTTACGTTCGACGACGATTGTTGGAAAAAGGGTGGAAAACGAGAAAGCCAAAAAAGAAGCAACTGTTGATTGCCGCAATGAAAAAGAAACGATTCAACTGGGCAAAAAAACACAAAGATTGGTCTGAAGACAATTGGAGCCGTGTCCTCTTTTTAGACAAAAGTCATTTTTTTGTTTAGGGATTCAATCCAAAATTCGTTCGCTGTTCACCCAACGAGAAGCTGCGTGAAGAACATTTTGTGCAAACGGTGAAGCACTCAGACAAAAAGATGTTCTGGGGTTACTTTTCTATTAACGGAGCTGGATCGCTTGTACCGGTCGAGGGCATGACAAACAGCAAAGTTTATTTGCAAATCATCGAAAGAAAAGTCTGCGGAGAATTGTCTGACCTCCACCCACGTGCAATTTTTCAACAAGACTCTCTACGCTGCCACAAGGCTAAAATGATAACAAATTGCTTTAAAAAAAATAAAAATAACGGTATTGGATTGGCCAGGAAACTCGCCAGATTTAAATTCGATCGAAAATTTGTGGTCCGTTGTTAAAAATCACCTGAGAAAGATGGATTGCACCAAAAAAATCAAGCTCATTCAGTCTGTAATACATGTATGGTTTCATGATGAGGAAATCAAAAAAATCTGCAAAAAATAGGTTTTATCTATGAAGCAACGAGCGAAATTAGTGCTAGAGAATAAAGGTGGACATATTAGATATTGATTGTTTCGTAGTTTTTAAAATAAAAGCTGAAACTATAAGAATTGGCCTTTTTTGGAAGCGTTCAGATTAATTTGCACAAGGGTGTAGCTTTAAATTTCGTTATATGTTTAAATATAAACTAAAAAAAGAACAGATAAAAATTTCAACCGGACAGCAATTTGTGGCATCTCTGGAACAGGTCAAAGTAATTAGATCAATGCAATACGAATGACAATGCTCGAAATATAACGCCTCCGACAATTTTCTAAAAGTCAGGCGTATAAACAGCTTAGAGACATTGAAAGAAAATATTTGCATCAAATTACAATTGCCGATTCATGAATATTTTTCTTAATGCATGTTGAAGTTTTATAGTAATTATTGGGATAAAATTGACTTGTCGCAATATGTAAAGTTGGGATGTAAATTCGCGCACCTTGGATGGATACGGTTTTCCATATAATAAATTTTAAAACAGAAATAAACACAAATTCAAAAATTAACGCAACGCACGAACACTTACTAATTGAAATGCACTCCACAATATCCACACATGAAATACGAAACGTTTGATTAGAAAATGGCCCATGAGAGTCCGACTATTTATACTAAGATATCAGGTGGAAAGAGGCGAGGCCAGAAATAACTGTAAATGATGTCACTATCGGAAATAATTGTGTAATGCAATAAAAAATAAAGTAACTTTTGGTCTACAAAATATTGGTGGGAAAAATTAACCATCGATGATATCATTGTCGAAAATAATTACGTAAGGCAAAAATAAAACAACTTCTGATCTAAGAGATGCTGGCAGGAAAAGGCATCTTTAGATAATGTAATTAGCAAAAACAATTACGTAAAGCAACGAAAATAAAGCTACTTTTGATTTAGAGACATTGGCGGGAAAATCAACTTTAGTTAAAAAATCTAAGCTCGACTAAAATCAAGTTTGCATTAACAGTAATTATTGTACACAAAAAAACAGCAAAAAAATAGTATTTTTATCGTGGATCCTTAATAATTCAAGATAAAGTGAGATTTTTTATTTTACGGTCAACAAAAACCTATAATTATTCGTGATAAAACTGATGCAAATGAGCGTTTTAACAATTACATAACCAAAATTTGTCCATAAAAACTATTACAACAAGCCAAAATCGTTAGGTCAAAATAAAGTCAAAAGTTAAAAAATCTGTATGCTGTTATTAACAAAAACAAATTTTAAAAATTTTTATAAGTAAAAAAAATGGCTTTAATCTTGATGAGTTTTTTAACAAACTTATTGTCACAGACTTTGTTCGGGAATCCTAAATGACCAGTTGAGCTAGGTAACCCGAATACCTGCACTGAAACAAAACTGTGTCTAAATTTTATTTTATTTCGGCTCAAGAAGTAGTCTGCTATGAGCCTGACGGTTTTATACAGTTGGTTTGAACGAATTGAATGAATTGGGTTGATTTGTTGAAGACTCTTCTTCACAAACAAACAGAGACCACTGTCTCTTATAAGAAGGAATGTATTACAAAATTCACGACCGACGAAACTTCAATTCCACGCTTTGCCAAACTGCAAAGCGAAATCAACACTATAGCTTGATTCAATCAACACAAATGATTCTACCTCTGTAGAACACAACTCCAAAACTGGCGCAAAATAAATTCTACACTCGCCCCAAATTCAACTTTATCTCAAAGCGACCTTTTCGCTTTAATCATTTCTCGTCGTCCGCTTTCTCTTTTTCGTCTGTCTCTGTGATTGCGATTTAGCGAGCGTATAAATAGACAAACACCACGTGACGGCAAACTCACTCAAATAAACCAGATCATTCTACAACTCTCTAAAGAATACGCTTATGCTAGGACCACCTAGTACAGTGGTTCTCAACCTTTATAATTTCATGGACCCCTTTAACCAATATTCAAAACTAAATTCCCCCCCACCAGAAATTTAGTTTGTAGCCTAATTAGTATGTTTATATAAGCATGCAAAAAAGAGAAACTAAGTACAGTACTTACAATTTAACCTAAATTCTATAATTTTTTAGTAAAAACGTCCATGATTTTTTGTCGATTTGTCAATATGACGGCAGCATATGATTCTGTCCGGCACCGTGGCCTTACATGCAAGCTGCTTGAGACTTGTGCCAGATAAGCACATGGTCAGAATAATCATGAAACTTGTCGGAAACCGAAGTTTTTATACTTACTACTGGTGACAGCAAGCAAAGCTGGATTCGCTGCCTGAAAAACAGCGTTGCTTAGAGATCGGTTTTGACTCTCCTTCTTTTCAACGTTTTTATATATACGTCTACATCGCCCTCTACAATTTCCAGAAAGTTCACCTATGCAAATGCTTTAGAATTTTTGCACTCCACTGGAAACTGGAAGGCCTTTGAGGAAACTTTAAGTCAAGACATGACTGAACATCTTGTGCATCTTTAGACGTAGAAGCTGAAACTCAGTCGGACTAAGATGATGACAGCAGCCTTTCATTTAAGTAAGGAAGAGGCCCAACGAGAGCTAAATGTTTTGTACAACCTTTAGAATTTTACCATTCTGTACAACCCCACTTATTTTGTGAAAAATCGCTCATGTTTCGTCATCATCTCGTGGAGCAAAAAACTATATTAGCGCGTCAAACTGCTGAGGCAACTTGCAGGCTCAGGTTGGGGTGCTGGAGCCAAAACACTGCGCATAGCTGCCTTACTTATGGTCTACTTAACAGCTGAGTACTAGACACCAATCTGGTGCTGCAACGCTCTTTATCGCTTAATAGACAGTGTCCTGTATGACGCCTTGCGCAGTGTAACTGGATGCTTGCGTCCCACTCCAATTGACCACCAACCAATACTTTCAGGCTTCCAGCCAGCTGAGTTTCGCCGACTAGGAGCAGCACTTTTCTTGACTAACGATGCAACCCTGGACCCTGACTGTATGTTAAATTCCTAGATTGGACCTGGAATCTCTAAAAATATCTGATCCTCTTTCCACCCTCCTAGTAAGTCTAAATGATTTTCCTTTTTTACCAAAAGCACTATTGCTGTTACTGCTGTAATCTTATTCCAAATCACTCCGCATTGGTTCAATGTTGCTTTCGCTACTACCACCAAAGTCATTAGCTAACTATCACTTGATATTGTAAAAAATGTTTGGAAATAACACATTCAATATTGATTTAATCGTAAACTATATAAATAATCAAAATGATGCTACAGGGGCCAATATCTTTATGAGAAGTTCCGCCCAGAAAAGTTTTCATAGATCATTTTATAGGACTTCACTTCGCACAGCAATCAACTGATCAATTCATTTTTTTTCCCTATACGTTACTATGACAGCAGTGACATCGAATTCGATAAAGTTATGAAAATATAACTAAAATTTGAGTAAGCAGTAGGCCGCATAAAAAAATTAAATGGGCGCAGTTGGACATTCCTTTTTTAGATTAAGCTATATTACAATACTAAGACAATTAGTATTGTATTAACAAATGAAAAAAGTTCAAGAATAATAGTTTTATGTAACACAAAAACCATAGCTATTATCAAAAAATTAATAGAGAATCATCAATCAAAAAGCAACAATTAACCATTATGATGTAGAAAAGCAAAAAAACAATTTACTCAATACGATCGCTTACATGAAAGTCAAATTTACCAAAATGAATCAAACTTTTGAAATGTTTTTCATATAAATAGTCTATAAACTATTACCGTTAATTCTAAAACGTTCAATTACATTTTAAAAAATTCCCCCCTCGAAAATACAAAATTCCCCCCTAGTGGGGAATTCCACCCCGGTTGAGAACCACTGACCTAGTATATACGCGAATATTCTACAACAGTAACGCTGATCAAAAACATATTACGTCAATACTGTCTGGCGTAAAGAGAAAAGTTAATCGGATGTTATATCGCATAATACAAGGGCAGCGCTCAACGGCGGCGCGATTATTATTTCATAATAAAATTACAAATTACTTTTAAGGTGAATAAACTACATTGTTATGATTAAAATTATTATGAATGAAGTGTGACACTTATAATGAAATAAAATGAAATGATATTAACAAACTTATAATCAAATAAAAAAATAAAATTAAATCAAATTTAACAAACTTATATTGAAAATTTATTGATATAATTTCTGGAAACACCAAGTTAAGCAATGTTTCTTAAACCACGGGTTGTGAAAGCTTGTAAATTATCGCGCGTAAACGAAAAAGATCTGTTCGCAGAAATTTAAGAAGAAAACGAAGAAAATCGGAATCAGATTTGAGGTGAAGACCTTTTTTTTAAAACACTAGATTTTGGTGATAAAAATCAAAAAATCTGAGACAGATCAAAGGTGAAGAACTTTTTTTTTTTTAAAGGTCACTACGTTTTCACCACGCTCAGTCAAATTTACTTGGGTTGCTGTCATGTTCGCAAATGGTTGCTTTTAGCGATTTTGGGTCGCCGAAAAAAAATTTTGAGAAATACTGAAGTTAAGGATCACGGATGGATAACACTTGATCTTGAACAACTGCTTGTTTTATAATAACGAAATGTCCTTTCTTACATAATGCAATCCAATTTAGCTGAAAAAGCTTACAAATGCAAATGAAAAAAATAAAGTTTGGGAAAGACTTGTTGCTAAATTTCTTATTAACTTTATATCAAAATCTATTGTACGAAAATGAAAAAGGAATTAAAACTGTGGTCCTGCATGTGAAAAGACCGAATTTTGGAACAAATCGAATATAAAAAATTTTAAACTCGCTGACCAAGCTAAAAAACTAAGCAACCAAACTAATCTTGATCTCATCCGTAGTATGGCAACCCGCGGCTCTGAACCGCTTGCGACTCTTTGACACGTGGACACTGCTTGGCCGCAACTATTTTCGCCACAATCAAAGCGCAAGTATAATCTGGTATATACACAATCTTACAACAGTAAGAGCATGATCGTAAATTGTTGTTGCAATCTAAACGTCTAGAATACTTTTTAGAGTTGTAATTAAATTTGTTGAGTAAAGACGTTTATGGTGTCATAAACGTCACAGATATGCGTAATAGCATACAGATTGTTAATTTCCTCATACAAATTCCTATATTAAAATTTTGTATCTACAAAAAATTTCACTAAATTAAAACTAAAAAGTTTTTTTTAATTATCGTATTTGTTGCCTTTATGATTTTGCATAATTCATATATAAAATTCGTATAACTAAATTTAGAAAAAATGTCAGAAAGTTTTAAATTTCGTAACAACAGCTTAAGTACTTTCTTAAGTGATGAATTGTGAAACTTTCAAGAGTTTCTGAAGCCCACGTTGAGGAGTCAATACCTCAAAAGAGGTTGAAGAGAAAAGAGCTAAAGAAGTCAGACTTTTATGACAGCCACATGATCTTTTACTAGTATAAAAATCCAGACGCGTGACAAGATATCTTTGATTACAAGATATGAATAATTAACCGGCCTATTTAAACTCTGTAACTCAATCGCAAACACTCATAGACTGATAGACCGGATCAAGACCAAAATTTGATTTTCAATCGAAAATCAGAAACATTACACATCAAAACTTCGAAAAAATATTTTTCTCAGCCTTAAACTAGGTTAATTTGAACGAGTGTCAAACACAACCCTCAAGAAAGAAAATGATCAAAACCGTGATACTGTTGTTCTTTTCTCTCTCTATTGGTGAAACATTTCCTTCGCCTCTATTACATTTTCAAATTAATACCAATGATTGGCTAATCGGTTAGAATAATTAATATTTGTATATTTATGTTTGGATTTAAATTTCTTAATCCTTTGGTTTTTTATAGCGCTTCAAGTAGTGTTGGAATTCAAACCAAAAGATGTTAAGGCAGTGGTAAGAATTGGAAACGAAACTTTGATTGTTTTTGAGAGGTAACAGCAATTTTGCTCTATTGCAATTATATGTAAGCAGTTGGTTTTTCATAAATCAAACGATCCGGTTTTGATTCATCCTGTTAGCTGCGAATTCAGTGCTGATTTTGTGTGTAATAAAAACAACCATTAAATATCTCTATTCAAACAAAACCAAGTCATCTTCATACAATGAAGTAAACTACAACGATTTACTTGATCAAATTGATTTAATTATTTTATTAGTTTTACATTATACGCAATCCTATTGTTGCTTTTTTAGAAGAACACTTCGAGGTGATCTTCAAGTAGCTTATCATGTGGCTCGTTTGTTGTCTTCTCATTCGAAAAATGTCAATCTGCTTGGAAATAATCATCAGCAAGTGGAAGCGATTGATCACTGGGTTCGATTTGCAATCAATGATTTATCGAATCCCAATAAGTTTAATTCATCAATGGAAGAACTCGACTCTGCATTAAACTCACAAAATTTTCTGGTTCAGGATAAATTGACTTATGCAGATATTGCTGCATGGGCTGAATTGAAAAGTATGTTTCGTTTTATTGTTTTTAGGCTTTACAATGCTGAAAACGCTTTTACTTCGCCAGGATCAAACGATTGGCAGACGTCGCTCGAAAACAATCAAACTACTTTTAATTATGTTCGTTCCTGGTACGAATCTCTTAAAGGGACACCACAGTTTCAACTTTCTTTTTAAAGGTAAAAGATAGTTTTGATTTTTGTGAGTTAAAATCAGAATCAAACTTTATTTACTATGTTGCATGTCGGTTTTTAACTCAAATTGCAAAAATGAAAATTTTCCAGCTTTATTAACAAAAAACATAATTATCTTAATTATCAGCCGATTAAGAATGTTATAAAATTTTTGCTTAACTTTTTTTTATAGGTTTTCTCTAAGGTTCCAATTAAAACCTTATATAATATATGCTTCTTAAACTAAATGATTGGTTTACGTTGGTTTTTATAAAATTTTTGAAAAAAAATTTAATAGAGTGTCTTTGAAGTCAATAAATTAAGCTGAAATTTAATTTTGCACCTTGAAAGTATTTGTTTGCAAGCCAAGTCATTGATTTGATTGTTATTGTTGTCGTCTTCTTATGTCCGTGTTGGTCTACAAACTGCTTTATGTTTTATGTGAAAGTAGAATTACCATTATAGATAAGCAGCGTGACCCCATTAAGGATTAGATATGAAGTACCTTTCCTAAGGGCAAAACAATTACTTAGATAGACTGAGCTTTAAACTCGAATCTTTTTGCTTTAAATTAGAGTATTATCAATCTAAAATATCCTTTCAATATTTTTTACTTAATGTAATAGGCCTACTGTGTTATTGCCACTTGCCAATTGACAAAATATTCAATTAATTCTTATTAAATTTTGCTTGTTTTTTGCTTACATTAGAGAAACTTAGATAAATTTTTAAGAATTTTTATTATTTTCCTCACCCTAACTGTTGTAGTAATTAACATGAAGATATCAAGAAAGCTAAAATAAAGTAAGTTTAGCAGTTATTAACAAAAATTATTTATACTGTTACAGCAGGTTTCGAACCCGGTTTAGTTTCGTTTCAGTTAATTTCTCACCTTTGTTATAGTAAGCTTGATTTGCCTTTTTTACTGCGCCTGACGTATTTTTGTTTCTTATAAAACACAGATCACAGACCACAGAAAAGGAAGGATTGTATTTGTTGATAGTAAAGTGGAATTGTTAACTTCGTTAATTTTGGAACTTATTGACAACTGTTTGAACGTCGATAAGAAAGTCGACTACTGTCTGAACGTCGAAAGAATACTGTTGGAAGTTATCATTGTAATTGTATATTGTATCTTGTGTTCTGGGCAGGTGCGAGCCCAAATCAATTAAATATCGTAACGTAAATATCGTAGTTATCGTAACGTAAATATCGTAGTTATCGTAACGTAAATATCGTAGTTATCGTAGCTATTGTATCGTAACGTTAACGTAGCTATTGTATCGTAACGTTAACGTAGCTATCGTGATCGTGTACCGTAGTCAAATTGTATCGTAACATTATTATTTTCAATTACCTTTCTGTCTTTATTTATATTTGTGTCCTTGTATCGTTGTTTAATTTATTTTCATTTTAATACATTTTACCCATCATTGTTCAGATTGATTTACGCATCATTTAATTAATTAGCTTAAGCACCAAAATCCCCAGTAACATATACAATATTGTCATTGAATGAAACTGTCACAAAAACATATAAAATGTTTATAACCATCAAGTTTTAATTTACTTATTTTAGCCTGGTACAGATATGGCATATCTATGTAAATATGAGTTGTAAATATGTTGTCAGCTTGACCGAGCATGTTGTAGTGCTGTATTGATGGCGAACGCAATTAACATGAAAGCGGTTTAAAAGCTTTTCACGTCTTTCTGTTGTATCCTTGAAAAAGACATTTCAATCGATTCACAACTTCCATATTCAAATTTTCCACGAATCTTTCCGAAAGTACTGAGATCTTCGATCACCCAGGCTAGATTTTCCTCTAATTTGACTTTGACATACCAATCAGAAGTCACTTGTTTTGTTTCCTTACGATTTTGTAGAACATGTACAACGATATTTTTGTTGTGGTTTGTAACACTTTCTTGTTTACAGTAGTCTTGAACCAAAAGAGGCTGTCGTTTATTTGGTTGATTGGTTCGGTTCTCAAAGCTTTGAAATAAATTGGAAGCATTAAAGTTTTGAAATAGATTTATTACTTATCACTTACTTATTGAAACTTTGAAGGTATCACTTACTTATTAAAAGAATCATGCTACAGATACTTTAATCTTATAGAGGATGTCTGGATGAGAGTTGTGCTGAATATCTAATTGTAATCCAGAGTTGAAATTTATTTTAGTTAAAGTAGGTAAGGAAAGCAACAGAATCAAAATTTTTGGAGAAAACACCATGGCAAGCCAGTAGAGTCAAAAGTGGTGTAAACAAAAAGGTATATCAAGAAATATCCTTAAAAATTTTTATGCAATCTTCAAAACGAGCTATTCTGGCACCTCTTTGTGCAACCATTGTCAAATGTAACAAACGTTTTCAAATTGAGCAAAATCGCCAAACTGAAAAGCATCCGAGAAAAATGTCATGCTTACCAGCTCAGCACACAGCAAAACCGCATTCTTTTTTGCAATTAAATCAAAAATATTTTACAATAAACATTGTAAAAGCTTTCTCATAATCTAATATCCCACCTTATAAACTTTAACAAGTATTTAATTTACTCAACTTCTGGACAACTTTGCTCTTCTGAATCGGCTTGTCGAGGCAATGTCAATGAATTGTCAATGAGAGATTTAGAACGTGTCAAAGAATTGTTGGCCAAAACAAAACTGTTTCCGATGTTGGATGATGCGGAAGTAAGAAGTAAAAAGTATGTCAATGTCTTGGCTGGAATCTTAAAAAAATTTAACAAAATCTAAGTAACTCCAGTTTGTATTCGTCAAGTGGCGCTGTTGATCTTTATTTTAAACAAAATATTGACTGTTGCTTTCTCGATGCAATTTTCTAGAGCGCTTTTGCACGCTTATCACTTTTGATTGTCTTATTTTGCACAAAAAGCACCCTGGTTTTCTTTTCTACAGTTCAGTAGCATTATGTGTCTGTATGCAGTATTAGTATTTACTTTTGAAAGGCTAACAGAAAGTTAAGTTTTATTTGGAAGAATTGTAAAAACTTTAATTAATTTGATTTAAATTTATGTTATTGTTTATTATAAGATACAAATTTGTCTTGCACAGCGCCGAACATTTTCCTGATCACGAATAAATTAAAAAAAGATCAGGAAAGTATTTTTGGAGTCCATTTCGGCCGTAGCAAAAAAAACGGCAACCTATCTTGTTGCCTGCCAGCCGCAGAGTGACAAATCCTGCAGTTCCATTATTTGCATGATTATTGATGATGATCGAGGAAGTAAACATTGCACGTGGAAATTTCCTGTTGTTGCTCAGTGATGCAGCAAACTACATGCTAAAAGCAGCTACAACGATTAAAGTTATGCATTTACACTTGTTTCGTGTAACTTGCCGCCTATTTGCTGCATAATTGTACTTATTTGCTCACATTTCAAAGTTACCGACAATTTTTGGTATCAATAAAGGCTGCAATAGTAAAAAATAAAAACCACCATGTTGTAATTACAGCCCATGGTTCTTGATCATCTACACAACCAATTTTGACACGGTGGGCAACGTCACTGAAGGCATCATTCTACCACGCAAAGAACTTTGGCATCATTAAACAGATCGTCGACAACTTCGAGGATGGTGGAAAGCTTGAGGAGCAAGCAAAGGAAGTTATAACAGCACCAAAAGTGTTCAATGAATCAGTATCTGTATCAGTATCTTTTATTTCTGCTTCGCCACAATAAAAACAGAAAGAATTAAACAAACGTATAGGACTATAGCAGAAGAAGAAAAAGGAAAAAGCAACAAAACGTTAAACGTTATAGCATGCACACAGTAATATTTGATATAGTAGTTAGAAGAATGATGCATGGTTGCAACACCTTAAATAGAAAAGCAGATAAGGAATTATAAGACTGGGAAAAACAAAATAAGAGATTTGTAATGATCGGCAATTTAATTAGAACTTCAGAGAAAACCTATAATATATAATAAATAAGAAAACCTATAAGGTTTTAATTAGAACCTCAGAGAAAACCTATAAAAAAGTTAAGCAAAAATTTTATAACATTCTTAATCGGCTGATAATTAAGATAATTATGTTTTTTGTTAATAAAGCTGGAAAATTTTCATTTTTGCAATTTGAGTTAAAAACCGACATGCAACATAGTAAATAAAGTTTGATTCTGATTTTAACTCACAAAAATCAAAACTATCTTTTATCTTTAAAAAGAAAGTTGAAACTGTGGTGTCCCTTTAAGAGATTCGTACCAGGAACGAACATAATTAAAAGTAGTTTGATTGTTTTCGAGCGACGTCTGCCAATCGTTTGATCCTGGCGAAGTAAAAGCGTTTTCAGCATTGTAAAGCCTAAAAACAATAAAACGAAACATACTTTTCAATTCAGCCCATGCAGCAATATCTGCATAAGTCAATTTATCCTGAACCAGAAAATTTTGTGAGTTTAATGCAGAGTCGAGTTCTTCCATTGATGAATTAAACTTATTGGGATTCGATAAATCATTGATTGCAAATCGAACCCAGTGATCAATCGCTTCCACTTGCTGATGATTATTTCCAAGCAGATTGACATTTTTCGAATGAGAAGACAACAAACGAGCCACATGATAAGCTACTTGAAGATCACCTCGAAGTGTTCTTCTAAAAAAGCAACAATAGGATTGCGTATAATGTAAAACTAATAAAATAATTAAATCAATTTGATCAAGTAAATCGTTGTAGTTTACTTCATTGTATGAAGATGACTTGGTTTTGTTTGAATAGAGATATTTAATGGTTGTTTTTATTACACACAAAATCAGCACTGAATTCGCAGCTAACAGGATGAATCAAAACCGGATCGTTTAATTTATGAAAAACCAACTGCTTACATATAATTGCAATAGAGCAAAATTGCTGTTACCTCTCAAAAACAATCAAAGTTTCGTTTCCAATTCTTACCACTGCCTTAACATCTTTTGGTTTGAATTCCAACACTACTTGAAGCGCTATAAAAAACCAAAGGATTAAGAAATTTAAATTCAAACATAAATATACAAATATTAATTATTCTAACCGATTAGCCAATCATTGGTATTAATTTGAAAATGTAATAGAGGCGAAGGAAATGTTTCACCAATAGAGAGAGAAAAGAACAACAGTATCACGGTTTTGATCATTTTCTTTCTTGAGGGTTGTGTTTGACACTCGTTCAAATTAACCTAGTTTAAGGCTGAGAAAAATATTTTTTCGAAGTTTTGATGTGTAATGTTTCTGATTTTCGATTGAAAATCAAATTTTGGTCTTGATCCGGTCTATCAGTCTATGAGTGTTTGCGATTGAGTTACAGAGTTTAAATAGGCCGGTTAATTATTCATATCTTGTAATCAAAGATATCTTGTCACGCGTCTGGATTTTTATACTAGTAAAAGATCATGTGGCTGTCATAAAAGTCTGACTTCTTTAGCTCTTTTCTCTTCAACCTCTTTTGAGGTATTGACTCCTCAACGTGGGCTTCAGAAACTCTTGAAAGTTTCACAATTCATCACTTAAGAAAGTACTTAAGCTGTTGTTACGAAATTTAAAACTTTCTGACATTTTTTCTAAATTTAGTTATACGAATTTTATATATGAATTATGCAAAATCATAAAGGCAACAAATACGATAATTAAAAAAAACTTTTTAGTTTTAATTTAGTGAAATTTTTTGTAGATACAAAATTTTAATATAGGAATTTGTATGAGGAAATTAACAATCTGTATGCTATTACGCATATCTGTGACGTTTATGACACCATAAACGTCTTTACTCAACAAATTTAATTACAACTCTAAAAAGTATTCTAGACGTTTAGATTGCAACAACAATTTACGATCATGCTCTTACTGTTGTAAGATTGTGTATATACCAGATTATACTTGCGCTTTGATTGTGGCGAAAATAGTTGCGGCCAAGCAGTGTCCACGTGTCAAAGAGTCGCAAGCGGTTCAGAGCCGCGGGTTGCCATACTACGGATGAGATCAAGATTAGTTTGGTTGCTTAGTTTTTTAGCTTGGTCAGCGAGTTTAAAATTTTTTATATTCGATTTGTTCCAAAATTCGGTCTTTTCACATGCAGGACCACAGTTTTAATTCCTTTTTCATTTTCGTACAATAGATTTTGATATAAAGTTAATAAGAAATTTAGCAACAAGTCTTTCCCAAACTTTATTTTTTTCATTTGCATTTGTAAGCTTTTTCAGCTAAATTGGATTGCATTATGTAAGAAAGGACATTTCGTTATTATAAAACAAGCAGTTGTTCAAGATCAAGTGTTATCCATCCGTGATCCTTAACTTCAGTATTTCTCAAAATTTTTTTTCGGCGACCCAAAATCGCTAAAAGCAACCATTTGCGAACATGACAGCAACCCAAGTAAATTTGACTGAGCGTGGTGAAAACGTAGTGACCTTTAAAAAAAAAAAAGTTCTTCACCTTTGATCTGTCTCAGATTTTTTGATTTTTATCACCAAAATCTAGTGTTTTAAAAAAAAGGTCTTCACCTCAAATCTGATTCCGATTTTCTTCGTTTTCTTCTTAAATTTCTGCGAACAGATCTTTTTCGTTTACGCGCGATAATTTACAAGCTTTCACAACCCGTGGTTTAAGAAACATTGCTTAACTTGGTGTTTCCAGAAATTATATCAATAAATTTTCAATATAAGTTTGTTAAATTTGATTTAATTTTATTTTTTTATTTGATTATAAGTTTGTTAATATCATTTCATTTTATTTCATTATAAGTGTCACACTTCATTCATAATAATTTTAATCATAACAATGTAGTTTATTCACCTTAAAAGTAATTTGTAATTTTATTATGAAATAATAATCGCGCCGCCGTTGAGCGCTGCCCTTGTATTATGCGATATAACATCCGATTAACTTTTCTCTTTACGCCAGACAGTATTGACGTAATATGTTTTTGATCAGCGTTACTGTTGTAGAATATTCGCGTATATACTAGGTCAGTGGTTCTCAACCGGGGTGGAATTCCCCACTAGGGGGAAATTTTGTATTTTCGAGGGGGGGAATTTTTTAAAATGTAATTGAACGTTTTAGAATTAACGGTAATAGTTTATAGACTATTTATATGAAAAACATTTCAAAAGTTTGATTCATTTTGGTAAATTTGACTTTCATGTAAGCGATCGTATTGAGTAAATTGTTTTTTTGCTTTTCTACATCATAATGGTTAATTGTTGCTTTTTGATTGATGATTCTCTATTAATTTTTTGATAATAGCTATGGTTTTTGTGTTACATAAAACTATTATTCTTGAACTTTTTTCATTTGTTAATACAATACTAATTGTCTTAGTATTGTAATATAGCTTAATCTAAAAAAGGAATGTCCAACTGCGCCCATTTAATTTTTTTATGCGGCCTACTGCTTACTCAAATTTTAGTTATATTTTCATAACTTTATCGAATTCGATGTCACTGCTGTCATAGTAACGTATAGGGAAAAAAAATGAATTGATCAGTTGATTGCTGTGCGAAGTGAAGTCCTATAAAATGATCTATGAAAACTTTTCTGGGCGGAACTTCTCATAAAGATATTGGCCCCTGTAGCATCATTTTGATTATTTATATAGTTTACGATTAAATCAATATTGAATGTGTTATTTCCAAACATTTTTTACAATATCAAGTGATAGTTAGCTAATGACTTTGGTGGTAGTAGCGAAAGCAACATTGAACCAATGCGGAGTGATTTGGAATAAGATTACAGCAGTAACAGCAATAGTGCTTTTGGTAAAAAAGGAAAATCATTTAGACTTACTAGGAGGGTGGAAAGAGGATCAGATATTTTTAGAGATTCCAGGTCCAATCTAGGAATTTAACATACAGTCAGGGTCCAGGGTTGCATCGTTAGTCAAGAAAAGTGCTGCTCCTAGTCGGCGAAACTCAGCTGGCTGGAAGCCTGAAAGTATTGGTTGGTGGTCAATTGGAGTGGGACGCAAGCATCCAGTTACACTGCGCAAGGCGTCATACAGGACACTGTCTATTAAGCGATAAAGAGCGTTGCAGCACCAGATTGGTGTCTAGTACTCAGCTGTTAAGTAGACCATAAGTAAGGCAGCTATGCGCAGTGTTTTGGCTCCAGCACCCCAACCTGAGCCTGCAAGTTGCCTCAGCAGTTTGACGCGCTAATATAGTTTTTTGCTCCACGAGATGATGACGAAACATGAGCGATTTTTCACAAAATAAGTGGGGTTGTACAGAATGGTAAAATTCTAAAGGTTGTACAAAACATTTAGCTCTCGTTGGGCCTCTTCCTTACTTAAATGAAAGGCTGCTGTCATCATCTTAGTCCGACTGAGTTTCAGCTTCTACGTCTAAAGATGCACAAGATGTTCAGTCATGTCTTGACTTAAAGTTTCCTCAAAGGCCTTCCAGTTTCCAGTGGAGTGCAAAAATTCTAAAGCATTTGCATAGGTGAACTTTCTGGAAATTGTAGAGGGCGATGTAGACGTATATATAAAAACGTTGAAAAGAAGGAGAGTCAAAACCGATCTCTAAGCAACGCTGTTTTTCAGGCAGCGAATCCAGCTTTGCTTGCTGTCACCAGTAGTAAGTATAAAAACTTCGGTTTCCGACAAGTTTCATGATTATTCTGACCATGTGCTTATCTGGCACAAGTCTCAAGCAGCTTGCATGTAAGGCCACGGTGCCGGACAGAATCATATGCTGCCGTCATATTGACAAATCGACAAAAAATCATGGACGTTTTTACTAAAAAATTATAGAATTTAGGTTAAATTGTAAGTACTGTACTTAGTTTCTCTTTTTTGCATGCTTATATAAACATACTAATTAGGCTACAAACTAAATTTCTGGTGGGGGGGAATTTAGTTTTGAATATTGGTTAAAGGGGTCCATGAAATTATAAAGGTTGAGAACCACTGTACTAGGTGGTCCTAGCATAAGCGTATTCTTTAGAGAGTTGTAGAATGATCTGGTTTATTTGAGTGAGTTTGCCGTCACGTGGTGTTTGTCTATTTATACGCTCGCTAAATCGCAATCACAGAGACAGACGAAAAAGAGAAAGCGGACGACGAGAAATGATTAAAGCGAAAAGGTCGCTTTGAGATAAAGTTGAATTTGGGGCGAGTGTAGAATTTATTTTGCGCCAGTTTTGGAGTTGTGTTCTACAGAGGTAGAATCATTTGTGTTGATTGAATCAAGCTATAGTGTTGATTTCGCTTTGCAGTTTGGCAAAGCGTGGAATTGAAGTTTCGTCGGTCGTGAATTTTGTAATACATTCCTTCTTATAAGAGACAGTGGTCTCTGTTTGTTTGTGAAGAAGAGTCTTCAACAAATCAACCCAATTCATTCAATTCGTTCAAACCAACTGTATAAAACCGTCAGGCTCATAGCAGACTACTTCTTGAGCCGAAATAAAATAAAATTTAGACACAGTTTTGTTTCAGTGCAGGTATTCGGGTTACCTAGCTCAACTGGTCATTTAGGATTCCCGAACAAAGTCTGTGACAATAAGTTTGTTAAAAAACTCATCAAGATTAAAGCCATTTTTTTTACTTATAAAAATTTTTAAAATTTGTTTTTGTTAATAACAGCATACAGATTTTTTAACTTTTGACTTTATTTTGACCTAACGATTTTGGCTTGTTGTAATAGTTTTTATGGACAAATTTTGGTTATGTAATTGTTAAAACGCTCATTTGCATCAGTTTTATCACGAATAATTATAGGTTTTTGTTGACCGTAAAATAAAAAATCTCACTTTATCTTGAATTATTAAGGATCCACGATAAAAATACTATTTTTTTGCTGTTTTTTTGTGTACAATAATTACTGTTAATGCAAACTTGATTTTAGTCGAGCTTAGATTTTTTAACTAAAGTTGATTTTCCCGCCAATGTCTCTAAATCAAAAGTAGCTTTATTTTCGTTGCTTTACGTAATTGTTTTTGCTAATTACATTATCTAAAGATGCCTTTTCCTGCCAGCATCTCTTAGATCAGAAGTTGTTTTATTTTTGCCTTACGTAATTATTTTCGACAATGATATCATCGATGGTTAATTTTTCCCACCAATATTTTGTAGACCAAAAGTTACTTTATTTTTTATTGCATTACACAATTATTTCCGATAGTGACATCATTTACAGTTATTTCTGGCCTCGCCTCTTTCCACCTGATATCTTAGTATAAATAGTCGGACTCTCATGGGCCATTTTCTAATCAAACGTTTCGTATTTCATGTGTGGATATTGTGGAGTGCATTTCAATTAGTAAGTGTTCGTGCGTTGCGTTAATTTTTGAATTTGTGTTTATTTCTGTTTTAAAATTTATTATATGGAAAACCGTATCCATCCAAGGTGCGCGAATTTACATCCCAACTTTACATATTGCGACAAGTCAATTTTATCCCAATAATTACTATAAAACTTCAACATGCATTAAGAAAAATATTCATGAATCGGCAATTGTAATTTGATGCAAATATTTTCTTTCAATGTCTCTAAGCTGTTTATACGCCTGACTTTTAGAAAATTGTCGGAGGCGTTATATTTCGAGCATTGTCATTCGTATTGCATTGATCTAATTACTTTGACCTGTTCCAGAGATGCCACAAATTGCTGTCCGGTTGAAATTTTTATCTGTTCTTTTTTTAGTTTATATTTAAACATATAACGAAATTTAAAGCTACACCCTTGTGCAAATTAATCTGAACGCTTCCAAAAAAGGCCAATTCTTATAGTTTCAGCTTTTATTTTAAAAACTACGAAACAATCAATATCTAATATGTCCACCTTTATTCTCTAGCACTAATTTCGCTCGTTGCTTCATAGATAAAACCTATTTTTTGCAGATTTTTTTGATTTCCTCATCATGAAACCATACATGTATTACAGACTGAATGAGCTTGATTTTTTTGGTGCAATCCATCTTTCTCAGGTGATTTTTAACAACGGACCACAAATTTTCGATCGAATTTAAATCTGGCGAGTTTCCTGGCCAATCCAATACCGTTATTTTTATTTTTTTTAAAGCAATTTGTTATCATTTTAGCCTTGTGGCAGCGTAGAGAGTCTTGTTGAAAAATTGCACGTGGGTGGAGGTCAGACAATTCTCCGCAGACTTTTCTTTCGATGATTTGCAAATAAACTTTGCTGTTTGTCATGCCCTCGACCGGTACAAGCGATCCAGCTCCGTTAATAGAAAAGTAACCCCAGAACATCTTTTTGTCTGAGTGCTTCACCGTTTGCACAAAATGTTCTTCACGCAGCTTCTCGTTGGGTGAACAGCGAACGAATTTTGGATTGAATCCCTAAACAAAAAAATGACTTTTGTCTAAAAAGAGGACACGGCTCCAATTGTCTTCAGACCAATCTTTGTGTTTTTTTGCCCAGTTGAATCGTTTCTTTTTCATTGCGGCAATCAACAGTTGCTTCTTTTTTGGCTTTCTCGTTTTCCACCCTTTTTCCAACAATTGTCGTCGAACGTAAGATGAAGGCACATGCACCCCCCACTTTCATCCAAATCCCTTTTCAATTCCTTACTGGTTTTTCGTGGGTTTATTTTGCTGTTGTGCAAAAGGGTCAAATCATCACGTTTGGTAGTTTTTCTTTTCCTTCCACACGTTCCTTTTTTTTTGGACTTCAACATTTTCTGTTTCTCTTTTTTGTTTGAGAATGCTGCTCACAGACCCTCAACTGACGCCCACACTTCCAGCAATTTTTCTTTGAGACATTGTGGTGTGGTCACGTAGTGTAACACTATTAGCGGGTTTTTCTTGGATTAATATCCATTATACACCCGTTCTAAATAATCTTTTACTTTTTTATTTATGTTGAAAATTATATAAAAATCATCTAAACTTTTTCTGATTAATTTTTCAAATTACCTCTTCAAATGCACTCGTCACCTTTAACAAATACTTTTACTCACATCTGCCTCCTTACCAAATGAACATTTCATCACGGGCACCTTTCCCTGCAAATCCTCTAAATGCCATCTCTGCCCCAACATAAACACTAACCCTACAATAACTGGTCCTAACGGAGTCCCAATAAAAATCTCCGGAAACTTTAGCTGTAATTCATCTAATATTACTACGCAATTTCATGCAATCTCTGCCCTAAAGCTATCTATATTGGAGAAACAAGCAACTCTATCAGACAACGAATGAACGGACACAGGAGCGACATCAAGCACAACAGAAACAAACCGGTAGCCGAGCATTTCAATAAACCAGACCACACTTTGGACAATCTCAAATTAACAGTAATCAAGAAAGTTAAAGGTAAAACAAAGCAACAACGGGAAGTGAAAGAGCAAAAAATTATTTTCAAACTCGATTGTGTTAACCAAGGTTTAAATAAAGATTACTTGTTTATGTCTAACTACGTGTAATATTAATTTTTGTATACGTGAGCGTCATTTATGTTTTTCACTTTTTTATCCATTTCGCATCGTTCCATTTTCTCGCATATGTTCTTGGTTTAAATTGCTGTAATTCACCGCACTGCTATATTTTCTCAAACTTCGACTTTTTTTTCGATATTTTTGTATCTCATTACGTCACATATGTCTGTTTGTTACGTTTAATGCCGTTGTGTAAAACTTGTTTTGATTGCATTTTCATTCCATTGCACCTGATGAAGTGAGCAGTAGCCCACGAAAGCTTGTGCCCAAATAAAAACTAAAAAATAGTCAACTTTAGTGCAAAATTTTCTGTTTTACTCACTTTAAGAAATAGTATTATCTCAATTGTAACTGATTGGTGGCGGAAAATAGGCATTGTGACTAAACAAAATGCTTTATTCAACGAAAAATTAAATCTTTTGATTAATTGTAGGAGTGTTCAGATTAATTTGCACAAGAGTGTACTTGCTAAGATCGCGAAATAGAGGAAAGTCCCATAAAATGTCATTACCAAAGACACGACAGAATAATGCTAGTAGGATTTTAACCGCAACTGTATCGATCATGGTCTCCATCAATACGACATTGTTACAGTAAGTTCTTCGCGGTCTTAAACTCCGTGTGGCTGTCTCCGGAAATGTACGCGTCCTTGATTTGATTTGAATTAAATTTGTATTAAGATATAAAAACAATGCGAAATAAGACGAACTAAATTGGACGTTAAATGGAAGATTGGACGATCGGAGGAAATAATAAAGTCGGACGAAATAGTACGGACGAACGATTTGGATGATTGGACGAAATAATAAAGTCGGGACGAAATAGTACGGACGAACGATTTGGATGATTGGACGAAATAATAAAGTCGGACGAAATAGTACGGACGAACGATTTGGATGATTGGACGAAATAATACAGTCGGACGGTTTTCTATAAATAAACGTAAACATAAATAACTAATGCAAAAGAAAGACTTATAAACACTCACCAACTGTAGACTGACACGGAGCAGACCGACAAAACTAACAATAGCAAACAGTATCTTTTTCGGTATTATAAAACAGCTCAAAAGCCTCAACAGCACTCCCAACGGCGTCTAACAGTATTTCAAACAGTAAATCTACGACCGCTCCACAAAGGCTGAAGTAGCAAAACTAAGCGTTTCTACACAAATTACACCCAACTTATGGAAAAAAGAAGTCAGCTCGAGGTAACAATCAATTAGCAATCGAGCGCGCTGAGATAATGGAAAATGTCGGCTCAAAGCAACAATCAATTAGTAGTGAGATAATGGAAAATGTCGGCTCAAAGCAACAATCAATTAGCAAGCGAGCGCCGTGAAAAAATGAAGTGAATCAAATTAAATCTCGAGTACTTGCCGTAACATACCCCCCCGCAATTTACGAACGCAGAAAGGAAATTTAAACACAAAATACGGCAAGTAAACACACACACAAATAAACACTACACAGATACAGTCTTCATTCATCTGTCGAGTTTGCACAGTTTCGTAATCGATCGTTTCAAAGTTTTGTTTTGAGTGCGAACGAGGACCTGTCGCACATGACCAAACTTGTCTGGAAAAGTTTGTACAACGCGACCTAAAGGCCATTTGCCACGAGTAGAATTTTCATCGCTCACTAGGACCAAGTCGTCGACAGCAAAGTTCGGCTCTACGTCTTGCCACTTTTGGCGAGTTTGGAGAGTCTGCAGATACTCCTTTCTCCAGCGTAACCAAAATTGATCGGTGAGGTACTGGACTTGACGCCACCTTCTGCGCACGTAATTGTCTCGATGATTGAACGTTCCTATCGAATGATCTTCTGCGCGAAGGAGCAAGAGATGGTTAGGTGACAACGGCACACCACCCTCGTGATCCAGGACTACCGGAGTTAAAGGTCGGGAGTTGACGATATGTTCTGCTTCTGCAAACAAAGTTAAAAGTACGTCGTCAGTCAGGGCCTGCTCAGAGCAAATAGCAGACAAAACTCGTTTGATGGAGCGGATAACTCTCTCCCAAATTCCACCCATATGGCTAGCGTATGGTGGATTAAACCTCCATCGAATCTCCTTGCGGTTCAAGTGGTCGGAAATAGTTGATTGATCAAGATCCTTCAATGAACGTTTCAGCTCCAGGTAACCTCCAACTAAATTTGTACCGTTATCACTATAAATTGTATGTGGATTACCCCTGCGACTGGTGAATCTACGAAGTGCATTGATGAATGCATCCGTATCCAAAAAATAGCTCATTTCTAAATGAACAGCCCTCATCGTTAAGCAGGTAAAGACGCACCCATACCTTTTCAACCGGTTCCGTCCTTGCTTCACCATGATAGGCCCAAAATAATCAATACCTGTAAAGAAAAACGGCGGATTACCGGGAGTTACTCGGCATGATGGCAAGTCAGCCATATATTGTTTACCAAATGCACTGTTGCGACGTTGGCAAAAGATACACTTACCTAAGATCTTACGCACAGTAGCAGCACCTTTTAATATCCAGTAGCGTTCTCTCAATACGCTCCAAGTATGTGAGGACCCACTATGTCCCACATCTTTATGGCATTGTTCAATCAACAGACGTGTTACCTGCGAGTTGGCGGGCATGATGATTGGGTGCTTGGCATCGAAGTCTAAAGGAGCATTGCGTAGCCTACCTCCAACTCGAAGCACACCTGCGACGTGTATAAGATTGAGTTTCTGTAAAGAAAGTTTAACAATTTTACCAGGTGAATTTTGCGTTTCAAGTCTTCTGTAATCCTTTGGAAAGGCCTCCCTCTGAACAGCAGCAATAACAGTCATTTCTGCTTGGTGCATCTCGTCAACTGTCAGAGGACCAGTAGGCACGGGCCTACGCAAAAGCCTACCTTTGAGTCGTAATATCCGTGCCACAGTGCGTTTCAACCTGTAAAAAGACGAAAATCGAGCAAAACGTTCTTCCATGTCACCATCTGACACGGCGACCTCGGTACCGGCCACCGTCTGCTTCACAATTTCGAATTCAGCTGGGAGGTCAGGAAGAGAATGGGGTGGCTGTGGCCACAGCGATTCTGGCTCCTGTAAAAAAGAAGGACCAGTTAGCCAACGATTCACTGAACAAGAAGGGCGAGTACCATCATCAGCTGGATTTTCTGAGCTGGGAACGAAACGCCATTGGGAAGAGGTACTTCTATCTTCTATCTGCGCTAAACGATTAGATACAAAAACTGGAAAGCATTTTGCTGAATTTCGTATCATGTACAACACAGTCATAGAATCAGTCCAAAAAACAGACTCCGACAAAGAGCTGCCAAAATTATTTCTTAATGACACATCAACTTTAGAATATTTTTCCTTTAAAGCAGGATCCTTTACGAGTCTTCCCCTCAGTCGCGACAATTGCGCACGCGCTTGACTGCAGTTGTCCGGGAGACACGCCGCTCCCGGAAGTCCAACTTGGTAGTGGCCTCGAATCACATTTTTGGTTCGTTGCATTTGCTGCAAAGCATATCTATCCTCCCTAGACATAGAGGTAACATTATCATTACATTTGGGAACATCATCTAAGCGCCATAAGCATTGAATTTGAGAGTCTAGTAAATGGTCAGACGTATTTAGAAAATTAACAGATATCGAATCATCACCTTCCGACAAATTGCCTTGTGCAGTTGTTCTTGGACCAACCACGGATTACCCCAAAACGCCTCGGACGGCGTAGGGCTCTTTAGCACTTCCACGACGCTCTTCCTTGACCCAAAATGCTTCTGGAGTGTCTAAACCTATTAACAAAAGAACTTCACCGTGCGCCGCTGGAAGATCAAGATCTTGTAGATGTGGCCACGCTTCAAACTCATGACGTGTAAGAGCTGGGTTAGGAACCACCGGTAACTGGTCGACCGAGAGTACGTTCTGCAAATTTATCTCATCACCAGTTAAAGAACGTACAGTAAGATTTACCTTTTTTCCCTTGCGAAGCGTCGAACAATCAGTAACAGTAGTAACAGAAAATTTGGTTGGTTCTCCTGAAATATCTAGAAGGTTTAGAAGACTTAACTACATCAGCTTCATTTACAATAAAGCGCTTAAGATCGGCAAAGTCTGGTTCGCGACCCTCTCGTTCAACACCGGCAGAAATCCGCAGCCATCGCGATTGCAGGTCGAATGGTAACCGCCTAACGATTTTGGAAATGTTCTCAAAACAGTTCAAATCCGAATAATAGTTTAAATGACCTAAAGTAGTATAACACTCTTCAACCTTTCGTGCTAGCTCGATCAGGGCTTCAGAATCATTCTTTTTAACGGAAGGACCTTCAAGCAAATTAGCAATATACGATCTAGCGATTACGTTTCTTTTGCCATATGTTTCATACAAAATTTGTTTAGCTTTGACAAATCCCTGATGAGGTTCTAGCAGCAAGCAATATTCAATAATTGATTTGGCCTTACCAGAACAATATTGAATTAAATAAAGCAGTTTTACCTTATCATCATGTTCGACCGCCTCAATTGTAGATTCAAATGCAGATATAAACTTCAGATACGTAAGGGGGTTTCCATCAAACTTCAGCAGTTCCAAGGCTGGCTTTCGTAAACGCGACTCGGCCTGAGGTTTCATGTCTTCCCGCCTCGACGAGTCTAACTGAGTAGAACCTTGAAAGGTAACCTTTGGTTTCGTTTCCAAAGGAAGACTATGATCCGGCAATGCAACGGTTTGGGCCGCGGAGTCGACACCTGTAAAAGGTAAGTGTACCTGCTCCGTTTGCGATGTTACCACAGTGACGTCAGCACAAGTTGTGGGCTTCTGATCGTCAAAAGGAATATAACCACCACGTTCCAGTTCCTCTTCGAAAACCTGTCTTTCAACGGCGGCTTTCTGCAACTGGTGAGATGCTTTAAGTACCTCACGTTGGTGTTCGATCTCGCGAGCTTTCCGCTCACGTTGCTGCTCGAGAAGGCGTTGTTCCTGCTCACGTTGCTGCTTGAGCTCGAACTCCTTTTCTTCGAGAAGGCGTTGTTCCTGGTCACGTTGCTGCTTGAGCTCGAACTCCTTTTCTTCGAGAAGGCGTTGTTCCTGCTCAAGTTGCTGCTCGAGAAGGCGTTGTTCCTGTAATTGACGAATATGTAATCGCGCAACCTCTTGCTTTGCAACTGCTTTAGCTAAACGCAAACTACTGCGTGAACTACGCGAACTCCGTGAGCTACCGCTAGCAGTTCTGAGTTGCGAACCATGAGAGGCAGATACAACACTTGCCGCAGTTGCCGACGTTTCGGGATCGACGGGTAACTTTTTCTGAAGCCATTCCGAAACTTTCTTATCAAAGCATGCCTTTTCGGAGTGCAGGTTGTATAACTGGGTAATCAAAAACTCCCCTTTTGACGAGTCGTCGTGCAGCCTAATTGCCTTTTCTAATTGTGAAGAGGCCTCGTTAACATTATCTAACAGTTCTCTGACTGATTCAGGGTCGGAATCTTCTTTAATAAGCACTTCGACCTTTTCGTAAAGCTCTTTCAAATTAGCTTGTAAAGTAACAAAACTCTTACCTTCAAGCTCCATTGAGACAGAAAAACTTAATTAAATGCAGCCGAAGTTGAAAACTTTATGTTACAGTAAGTTCTTCGCGGTCTTAAACTCCATGTGGCTGTCTCCGGAAATGTACGCGTCCTTGATTTGATTTGAATTAAATTTGTATTAAGATATAAAAACAATGCGAAATAAGACGAACTAAATTGGACGTTAAATGGAAGATTGGACGATCGGAGGAAATAATAAAGTCGGACGAAATAGTACGGACGAACGATTTGGATGATTGGACGAAATAATAAAGTCGGACGAAATAGTACGGACGAACGATTTGGATGATTGGACGAAATAATACAGTCGGACGGTTTTCTATAAATAAACGTAAACATAAATAACTAATGCAAAAGAAAGACTTATAAACACTCACCAACTGTAGACTGACACGGAGCAGACCGACAAAACTAACAATAGCAAACAGTATCTTTTTCGGTATTATAAAACAGCTCAAAAGCCTCAACAGCACTCCCAACGGCGTCTAACAGTATTTCAAACAGTAAATCTACGACCGCTCCACAAAGGCTGAAGTAGCAAAACTAAGCGTTTCTACACAAATTACACCCAACTTATGGAAAAAAGAAGTCAGCTCGAGGTAACAATCAATTAGCAATCGAGCGCGCTGAGATAATGGAAAATGTCGGCTCAAAGCAACAATCAATTAGCAAGCGAGCGCCGTGAAAAAATGAAGTGAATCAAATTAAATGTCAAAAACAAAAATTAAGTAAATTACAGCCAGAAAATAAACCCGGGTTCGAAACTCGAGTACTTGCCGTAACAACATTCTTATGCCGACTTTTTATATCAAATCCGCATTTAGAGGCACATTTTTCTTTTCACTTAAATAAAGATAAAATTTATTTTTATCAAAATTTGAATTGATAAACATTTTTACCATATAAATCACTAGGCTTGTTCGGACTAGGTTAGAATCACTGGGTTAGAATCAACTAGGCTTGTTGCGGACTGATTTAGAATTAACAGAATGGGAGATTATATTATATTCGACTATGCCCATAAGGACGAATCAGGCGCTTAACGTCACTTTAATTATGACGCAAGCACATGACTTGTAAATTTTTTATGCGCAGGTTTCCTTTTCTTTAATTACCGGTGTGCAGTGTATATAAGTTGTTATATTTGTTTTATTCTTTCAGAAAAGTTCTTTCAGTTAATTTTAGCAAGTGTTTAATTTGATTTGATTTGTGTATAATTCTGTTTAGCAAGTGCTTAATTTGACTTGACTTAATTTGTGTTTAATTTAACTTGATTTGTGTATAATTCTCGTTAATTAGTGAAATGTAATCAGGAATGTATGTTTATCTTTCAACTTGCTTTTATCTTCAACTTTTTATGTATGTTTATCTTCAACTTTTTTTTAGAGAGCACTACGATTTTAGGACGAAATTTGGTTTTCTTTCGAGAATCTCAGAGAATTTTTTGTCCTATCCGTAAAGTACTAGAAAATCATGATTTGGGAAAATGTCACAAAATTTAGGAAAAACTTTGTTGCCACCAAATTTTTTTTGGCTGGTACGCCTATGGAATTACGTCATTAACTTTTCTTTTATCCTTTAAATTTGTCTTCTCGGCAATATTTTTGAAATATATCAAATGAAGTTAATTAAGCTGTAGAGTTATTCGACATTAAAATAATTATAGTTTTTCAAAGAAAGGACACTTTAATTTGAGAAGTAAGTTTCCAAAAGTGTCCAGAGTTACAGCAAGATTAAAGCTACTTATTAAGAATTGAAAGTGGAACTAGGCTGGATTTTTTAAATCATTTTGTGCGAGTTTTTTCAAACAACGTTTACGTTTTCATTTGATTTCGTTGCAAATAATGTTTTTATCGCTTGTGCTTCATTCTAAAACGTTCACCTTCTAACCTCCCATTAAGTCACATCGATAAACCTTTTTGATTAATTGGTAATCGTTAATAAACAGCACTAGATTCTCAATCTTTTCAATTGAAAAATGTTTTTATAGGTTAAGCTACAAATCAAACTGTTTGCGAGCCCGCGCTATAAAGCAAATCTTTCGTGTTGTCCTAATGTGCAAAAAAATTAACTATGTTTGGTTCAAATAAGATTAATTGCAGAAATGTATTTCATCGTTTCTTGATAGTTTTCTAGGAAGTGTAAACACAAAATGTTTTAGGACTTATGTTTAACGTAGACAGCAATTTTGAACAATGATTAACAAGAGGAGAAAACATTGTTTTAAATCAACCTTTTTATCACTTGTATTCACATTTTGTATTCACATTTAAATTCAACAGAATTTACCTTCCTTCTACAAAACATAAGTCTTCTCCATTCTGACAATCAGGTACATTATCGTACAGAAACATTTGGGGGAGGATACAATATCGATTGTTTTTAATGCACTTGAATCCGTTTCTTGGTGAATGCTCGGCTTCCTCCAAACAATCGTTGCATGGATCCTCATCACACACGTTTGAGCGAGGAATCCGATCGGATGATTCAGGACACGGATAACTTGTATTGAACTCAATACATTCAATAAATCCTTCAATTCCAACGAACAACCGGGGAAATGTGCATGTTACGCTGCTTCCTGTGTCAGTAGTAGCTCTGAAAATTAAAAACAATGGACTATGGACTTGTTAATGATTTAAATAATTATTTCGTTTATGGTATTTAACCATCAGATATGACAAACAGTCTATATCATTTAAATTTTTTTTGTTGAATGGTAATGAATAGATTTCAGGGTTTGATACAAAATTCATGTTGAATGCGTAAAGAAACCAAAGCAAGCCATGGCATGATAAAATATTTAAAGTAAAACAAGCTAGTTAATACCGACAAGAAAGAGAAGTGACTTGTACTTTATTTCCTCAGTAGTAACCGATAAAGCGTTTCTAATTATTGGGCCACCCCATCTACATACTTATTATCGAGTGACTGTTAACTTTTAAATTTATATTCCAATCAGTTGGAGTAGAAGAACAGCGATAACTTTTTAAAAATAATGATTTTACTTTAGAAAACTACAATTTATACGAATTCTAATAAAGCAACAATTCAGCCTTGTAACTATTGCAGTATTGTAGTAACTAGGGCTATTACTCACGTGACAATCAAAAGTTTTAGAGTATAATGATTACAAACTCTTGGTTTGGTACAGAGAGGAAGAAATTGATCTTTTGTACAGTTTGCTGCAAAAAAAAAGAGTTACTAGAATAAAACAAACTTATTAAAGTTGAAAAATTTTGTTTAGCGGTATAGATTTTAAATGAAGATATTTTGTTGTTTTTCGTGATTTCAGACAAAATATTTAAATAGAAGTGACATTATTAAGTAAGTCCCGGTAGCCTATAATAAATTTGACTCACTTTAATAATTTTTGGTTGAAAAAGAAACTTAAATAAAATACGGTAACAGCTAATAAGGCAACGACACAAAATTACAAGACGAGTTGGTTATCACCTTATAAGCCAAGAGAAAGCTCTTGTCACCTAATTTCGCCACAGAGCCAGACTAACCATGATATCTCCCAACGCACTTTTAAATTTGTCTTGTTATTCTTTATTGGTTTATTCACTGTATTTATATTTATTTTTGTGTGCCAAATAAATTCTTTTGTTGTTAGTTACGTCACCACACAAATCTGTTACGTCACACGCTAAAGCTTATAACGAATTGAGCAGGTAATAAATATTGTTTGTACTGTGCTTGATTCTGATAAATTTGTAGTAGTTTGGTACCGGTATAGTAGGTCGCCTACCATTTTAAATTCTGGTTTAGTATGTGGTCTACCAGATTTATTCAATGATCAAAATTTATTAAAAAAAATGAACCCTAACTTTGACACTAACCCACCTACTATACCGTAACCAAATAAAACTAATCCTAATCCTAACCCTAACTCTAAATCAAATACCATATCAGTCACATAATATTGTAGACCACCTTCAATCTGTTAAGCCACATACCATACCAGCATCAGTATTTTTTATTTGTTTATATGAACGATCATTGAAATAATAATATTTTCTTACAAAAATACTTGATTCACTTAAAAGTTGGTTAAAAAAGCTTAATTTGTTGTTGGATCCTGTAGAAAGTATTACATTGTCTTTCGAAAATTTTTAGTATATTTTACGCAATATTTTTCTTCTACAGGAACATAAATATCTGGTGTTTCAATACAACTTAGATGGTTTTAACTTACTTGTTATTGTTGAAAATACTTTTTCATCACAATACTGAGCTCTCGAAACATCAATCTTATAAAATAGAAGTGTTGAAAAGAACCAAAAAATATTCAAATAACTCATTTCGAAAACAGTCTTATCAGGTAATAGTGCACAATTTTATTTATCGGGTTATGGGAAATTGCAAATTGATGTGAAAAAAGAGAAAAAAGAAAACGTGAAAGAATTATTTATTTATAAATTATTGTTCATGCATTCAGTTTGCTTTACTTCATTGATGATGTATATTTCAAAGTCTATTCGGACTTTAATCAACTTTTTAGTTAGATTATTAATGTTTCAGCTTTGCTTGACGCGTATTTTCAGGATGTCACCTATCTAGTTACGGAAGCACAAGAACCAGTAGCTTGTGTCACGTGCAATAAGTAGACTTTTCAGAAACCATGCTATTAATATATTTACTTTATTGCTTTAAACATTATAAAGTTTTAAGATAAAAAAATTGAATTCAAATATGGCGTAACACAAACTCGCATCTCAAGTCCACACCTTTGATTTTTTTAGTCGTCGTAGGGATGAATTGGCTTGTATGCTGCTTTCTGTTTTACGAGGAACCCTCAGTGTGGGTGCGCAGCTTGAAGTTAATGAGAAATTTAAATTGCCTTTTTAAGGGCACAACAGAAATCAGCTGAGGTAGACTGAGCATGGAACTCGCGTTTCCTTGCCCACAAGTCATAGTGTCATCACGCTGAGCTATCCTGCCGAACTGTTTTGGCAAAAGTGACTGACCGATTGGCCGGGCTGTCCAAACAATGGCTTGAAGCACGGACGTCAAACTTTTTGGAGCCAAGGGACATTTGATTTATCAAAAATATTTGTGGTCAAGCTTCTAAAACATAACAGCTGAAATTTACAAGTGATGATATTTTTTTGGTCTTTTTTTTCATTAAGTCATTTCTGCATTTATTTTTTCAAAAACACCAAACGTGATTATTACCCAATTTGTTTACGTCATTTTGAAAAACACCGTGAATTCACTCAAAACTTTCCCCGGGTCGCCGGGTTGGAAGTTCCTCGCTGAAAAACTACAACATTGACGTCATATGTCGTCAGACTAATTGACGAAAATTTAACGCCGTTTGTTAAAATTTGTAAAAGAATCAAGAATCGGTTTTAGTAACAGTTAAAATATTTCCTTTCAATGAACTACCTGCTGGCCCAGATGGTAGGTGCTTTCACGCAGCCTGGGCCGTGAGTAAGTCTGTTCATTGATTTTAAAATGACAGACCGAAACCGAACCTACCAAAACGGAAGGGTATCCCACCCATTCCGATGTTCAGTGTGGGTCTGCTAATCGGCAAACGTCCTTTTCAGGACGGGGCAATGCTAGGATAAAACTGCCCTTTTCAGGGCACATTGCCAACAAGTTCCGAAGACCCACTATTCTTCAGCTGAACATCGAAGGCCTCACTGCAAGCAAGATGAACATTCTTCATAATCTCGCTATGCAGTCTGAGGCACTCGTCATCCTATTGCAGGAGACCCACTGCACTGATGCAGAGAAGTTGGTACTACCAAACTACCAACTAGCTGGGTCTTCTTTAAGCCGGAAGCATGGTCTTGCCACGTTTGTCCACGAGCGACTGAGATACACGCTTTTGGACCAATCTCCACCGACATCGGAGATCGAGTGGTTATGTGTGGACGTTGATGGTTATAAAATAGTCAACGTCTACAAGCCACCGCCAACGCGATTGCGAACCCTGGATCTTCCAGTGTTTCCTCACCCCTGTCTGTACGCTGGCGATTTGAACTGTCGTCATGATGACTGGGGTTACGACGACAACCGTCCGGATGGTGAGTGCTTGGCTGGATGGGCAAGTGTTAATTGTCTTGCCCTCCTATATAATGCCAAGGACGCTGCCAGTTTTTATTCCGGCCGCTGGAACACTGGTACCAATCCGGATCTAGCTTTCGCCAGCGTAGGTCCAAACAGTCGCTTACCGGATAGACGTGTCCTTGACAAGTTCCCCAGGTCACAACATCGACCTTCGCTTATTACACCACCAAGGTTTGCTATGGCAGTGCCAAGCATGCCTGTTAAGCGATGGAACTTCCGCAAGGCCAAATGGAGTCACTACATTGCTTTGACGAATAAATTCGCAAAGACTTTGTTGCCGCCTGATACACTTGATGTGGATGCGGCTTACCAAGACTTCTGTAACACCATTAAGAAAGCAGCCAAGAAGACTATCCCACGCGGGTATCGAAATACCTACATTCCGTGTTGGGATGCAGAGTGTGAATCCCTCTATAAAACCTTTTTGCAGTCTCCTCAGGGATACGACTCAAGTTTGGCTGCTACAGCTCTGCTTGCCAAGCTTGACAGAAAACGGAGGGATTGATGGTCCGAAGCAGTTCGGAGCATTTCTTCTCACACTCTAGTCGAAAAGCGTGGAGTATTTTGAACAACCTTACTGGTAGGTCACGACACTCTCCTCGTCAATGTCCCGTTTCAGCCAATGCTATTGCATCTCAGTTGGTTAGAAATGGGAAATACGAGGCTGTTGACCGCAAGTCATCTGGACTTGTCTTTCAAGAAGTGTCTGACCTTTGGAGGGCCACAACACCAGACGCAGTAAATATCTCTGACAATTTCTCACAGGGAGAATTTGCTGCTGCCCTTCAACATTTAAAACCAGGTAAAGCTCCGGGACCTGATTCCATCTGCCCCGAGCTTATACTCCATGCCGGAGCTGCTTTGAAGTCCTGGTTACGTGACTTCATTTCTTCCTGTTTGCGCCGACTCAAAATTCCCAAGATCTGGAGAAGAGCGCTTATGGTCGCGATCCCAAAACCAGGAAAGCCCGTGGGGGACCGAAAGAGTTATCGACCAATATCTCTGCTCTGTGTCCCCTACAAGATCCTCGAGAGGCTTATCTACGCCCGCGTTGAACCATTAATCGATCCGCTGCTCCCTAAAGAGCAGGCTGGGTTCCGACGCGGGAAGTCAACCGCAGATCAAGTTGTTCTGCTAACCCAGAACATCGAGGATTCTTTTGAGGCTAAAAAGAAGGCTGGTGCCGTATTTATCGATCTGACAGCTGCTTATGACACTGTCTGGCACCGTGGCCTTACCTGCAAGCTGCTGAGACTACTTCCGGATAAGCACATGATCAAAATGATTATGGAGCTTGTCCGAAATCGAAGTTTCACCCTTACCACCGGTGACAACAAGCAAAGCAGGCTATGCCGTCTTAAAAACGGCGTTCCTCAGGGATCGGTCTTGGCTCCCCTCCTATTTAACATCTATACGTACGATCTTCCTTCCATAATTTCCAGAAAGTTTGCTTATGCTTATGACCTAGCATTGTTGCACTCTTCTGGAAACTGGAAGGACTTGGAGGTGACTTTAAGCCAAGACATGTCAACACTGTCAGCGTATCTCCAGACTTGGAGGTTGAAGCTCAGTCACACTAAGACGGTGACGAAAGCCTTTCATTTAAACAACCGAGAGGCCAAACGTGAGCTAAAGGTCTACAACAACGGTGGACTTTTACCGTTCTGTCCAACCCCTACTTACCTTGGGGTAAAACTGGACAGATCGCTCACGTTTCGTCACCATTTAGTGGCATTGCGCAAAAAACTCTCTTCGCGCGTCACACTGCTGAGACGACTCGTTGGCTCGGGATGGGGTGCTGGTGCTAAAACACTACACATAGCCACCTTGTCTGTAGTCTACTCAACAGCTGAGTACTGTGCACCAGTCTGGTGTCGCAGTGCTCACACTCGCCTCATTGACAGTGTCTTGAATGACGCCTTGCGCATAGTTACTGGATGCCTGCGTCCCACTCCAACGGACCACCTACCCATACTCTCAGGCATCCAGCCAGCTGAGCTTCGCCGACTGGGAGCGACACTCTCCTTGGCTTACCGTGGATCTCTGGACCCCGATCATATTTTGCATGGTCTGTTAAGTGGCTCCTCAGATACTGGCCAAGTGAGACTAAGATCCAGACGCCCGTTTGTGCCAGCTGCGCGGAATCTCTTGGACAACCTTGCCAGACTTGGCATCCGCGCCTCTGAATGGACAAATCTTAAATGGAAAACGGAGTACTGTGAAGGTGCTTCCAGGCTCCGTGCTTTTGTGCCCCAGACCGGTGCCAGGCCTGTTGGGATGGGCTTACCCCGAGCAGCTTGGGTTAAGCTCAACCGCCTGCGGACTGGTGTTGGGCGATTCCATTCGTCCATGCACAAATGGGGTCTCGCTCCTTCACCGAATTGCGGGTGTGGCGCCTCTGAGCAAACCGCAGACCATGTACTAACAGCGTGCCCTATACATCGGGCACCACATGGAGCACGAGGTCTGACGGTTTTAGATGACGAAACTCGATGCTGGCTTAATGACATCACTGCCAGCATCTGATCCAGGCAGTGCAGCATCTGGGGTAGTAAAAGGATAAACCCTCGGCCCCAGTCCTGTTTGTGTCTGACCTGGAGTGGATACCTCTTCAAACGACGACGAACTGCCTGCTTTAAGCCGAGTATTTGTAAATTGTTCAATCTAATCGAACTATCTGTTACTGATCTAGAAAAAATCAAATTTTAATTTCTTTTCAAGCGGTTGTCAACTCCAAAACGAGAAATGTTGATTCAATTCTAACGTCGATCATTTTGAAACAAAATTTTTGACCTTAAGAAATAGTTCAGTTTTACAACAATTTAACTTTTGTGCCGGAGCACGTGGGTTCGATGCTTGGTTTTTCCAAGAATTTTTGTAGTGTTCTAAAAAACCGCCTTTACAAGTAAAAAAAATCCTCAATAGGATCACACTGCTTAGCTACAATGGTGACTCCACATATAACAGAAAGCAGCAACTAGGTCATACAAATAAGAATAAGCCCACCCTTTTGACAATAACTGCCATATTTAGGTCTGATGCTGTTGCGATGCACGAATTCGTAAAACTTTTCAGTGTATCAAGCGAATACTACAGTACAAAAAATTAAGCTCTTTTAATATTTTTTTGCCCAATTTAAAGTGAATGGGTATGCTTAAATCTTGATCAAACTAAAATTTTTTCCAATAATCTGTAAGTTTCACATAAGTTTTCTTTCACAAAAGTTTTCTTAAGAAAATCAAACGTAGCGAGAATAGATGACAAAATTTTCGAAACAAAGCGTAGCTTGCTTTCTTTTAATGTTAAAGAACACATTGATCTTGGAAATTTTTTTATTGCTTTCTTAAGTAGTGAGGTTTGAGAAGTAACTATAATGTTGCTATATTAAAAATTATTCTTTGGGCTTCAACAATAGGTTTGATCACAATTTTCGATACATTTATATATTTTTTCTTTTTTGCAATTAAATCAACTCCACAATTTTGTAAAAAACTTAAGTATCTTACAAGTTAAAGGCAAAATACTTCGGTTTTATTTAAGCGTTTTTCAAGCGATTTAAAATAACTTTAAATATAAGTTTTGATAAGGTTTTTTGCCTTTTTGGTGTTTTATACTTGAAACTTAATAAATATTTCCTGACTTAACAAAAAATAACTCGATTTGCTGCGATTGCATCGCCTGGCGGATGTAATAATAATAATTATGACATGTTTTACTATGCTTTTCGAATTTCTATGAAAATAAAAGACACGAAAGACAATACATTAATAAAAAAAAAAAACATTTCTGTGCAAAATACCTAAGTATTGTAAACCATAGGCTTATTGTTTTAAATAATTTATCGAAATAACGATTAATAAAAATAACATATTTCTAGGAAAGTTTTCAAAAGTTTGCCTTAATAAACCTACCACTAAAAGTTATTGCTTCAGATATTATTATACTGTAATTAGTTTGTTTATTTAACAAAGCCAGATAATGGACTGCAATAAATTGACTTATAACAAAAGCACTTTTTTTAAAGGTTATTGCTTCAGATGTTAATATAATCAGTTAACAAATCTCAATAATGGAATGAAATAAATTAACTACTAGCAAAACAACTTTTATTAAGAAACGTTTGTTGGTCTTACTTTACATCAGAAAGAAAACTTCTCTCAGTGCGCTTATTTTGGTACCTGCTTTAAAGACTATCTATCCCTTTTTTGGTAACATTTATACATAACAAAAAATTTTGTGGGGATCTATGGTCAAAGCTATGTCAGCTTGATAGCATTAAATTAAAGTAGGCAACGTGGTTGATATGGAGGACTCATTCTTTCCGTTGGAAGTTAATCGGCGTTGGAGGATACCCCGTCAACTAGATTGCTTCTTACAACTCACTTCCTCAGTCGACTGCTCCACTTCTCGTTCGATAACATTATTCTTTTGCGCTTTATTGTAAACTTAAGCACACAAAGCTATGAAGGCAAGCGGTTTTTTATAGATTTCAAACAAAAGTAATGTCCACTGGCTTTCACGTTTAAATTGCACCTAAACTCAGAAGACTCACCAAAACAATGCTTTCTACAAGTTTATACCAAAATTTCAAGAATTGTAACCAGTAGCGTATTTAGGGGGGAGGGCATTGTGCCATGGCTTTTTCTTGGAGAAAATCAGAGACAGAATCAAAGTAAAGAAGACTTTCTCTCTTTTTTTTTATAGAGATCACTATGTTTTTGGTACAATGAATTTACAAAACCGAGACAGATTCAAAATAAAGACCTTTTTTTACCACTTGAAAAAAATTTTTTGTTAAACATATTTAATTTCGGCTGCATGGCCCCGGACCTTTTTCAAAAATCCTTGGCACGCCACTGATTGTAACTATCAAGTACGTGCTCCAAACAAGATATAAATTAGCAATAAACTAACACTTTTCTTTTTAACTCTGTTCTCTGTCAAACCACGTGCGTTCGACGTCGACAAGCTTTATTTCTGTTGAAACAATCGTTGTATAACAATTAGGTCACGCGCAGCTGTTATGTTTATTCTTTTCTCTTTAACAAAATCTTTCTCTTTAACGAAATGAATGGCGCTAAACGATAATTAAGAATTAGATTGATGAAGCGAGTCCAAAGTTACAGACGAGCAGTCAAGAACGCCATGATTTTGATTGACATGGTTTTGGTACAAAACCTATTCGAGTCATTCTGTTGTGTTTTTGGAAAAGACGCTTTACTCATTTTCCCCTGTCCGGCGGTCTTAGCAAGTCGTTGCAAATTTTTATCAAATCTCTAAAAAACCTGAAAAAACAAAATAAAAAATTTCAACCCGACAGCAACACCTTGTCATCTTCAAAAGCAGGTGGGGATAATTGTTTGACAAAGCTGCCCTATATATAATAACACCTCTGATCATTTTTTAGAAAAAAGTAAGATAAATATAGAGTTGAAATAAAACAAATTGAAAACTTTAGAACTGTTTTGAAGTCATTTATACACGTGGCAAATTAAACAGTTTTTAATTGTATTTTTTTTAGATATTTTGTCAATTGCCCATAGATATTTTGATAGTGAAGGACATTTATAATCATCAGAAGAGAACGTACTAGTTTATAGAGCAGTAGTTTATAGAAATAACATACATAATTTGTATATATATTTTTTACCAAAATGGCTTTTCAACCGAATCTTGCAATTGTACACGTCACTACAAGCACTCATAATCTACAGTAGCAAAAAATTTTTAATTGTTTGCAAAGTTTTAATTTGTTACCAAAAATCTGGAAAAGAGTAGCTTCTCATATGTATTTCCTACCTTCCACATTTTTTCCATTTTTAAGAGTTTTTCATTGGCGTTTAAGTCAATAATAAAAAGTAAAACTTACTTATCCCTGTATAAAAGAAAAAGATACTTCGCTTTTTTATAAATTAATTATTAATAGATAAAAATAGAGTTTTGTTCTATGCCGGTTAAAAAAAGCAAGATGCAAAAACAATACACGAGTTTACAAGTTTACTTTTGACTTGAACTCGGTTAGTTATTATCAAGATTACCAAATAATTATCAAGGTATAAAAAAATCTACGGTTTACATCTTCGGTAATATGCGGCCGCTTTTTAGCGGCCCTCATCCTATGACCTACAAATTATCATTAAAAATATTTTTTTACAACAGTTACGTTTCTTTTTGTTCATACCGTCAAAGCAAGCTTTTCTCCAAACACATTAACTAAATGTGTAATTTTTTGTTTGTGGCATAAACAGTAACGTCCTTGGCGATGTAGCAAACCTATTTTTATTCTTTTTTTCTTTACTTAAATCTTAAGGTTTATTGTGTTGAATAGCTAATTAATGGTCACATCAAGTTGATAGTTTATTTCTTTGGCAATTATTGAGCAATTCAATACAAGCTGTTTATAACAACATCATGTTTTTTATTTTTTTAAGCAGCCGGTTATATAACAAAGGCGAAAGGAATAATCGCTTATGTTATAATTAGAGCAATTTTTTGTCATTAATGTCATATTTTCTTACAAACTTTGCATATTATGAGACATACAGATATCACGTTATAGCTGACCTTGGGTGACTATGCAAAAATTATAAGGTCATATTAAAGTCGTATTTTATGCATCAAGTAATTTTAGGTATTCAAAAATTAAAAAAAATTTTTATGAAATTTTAGATTATTAATTTTAGGTTTTTTATCAAATTCATTTTGCTTTTTATGAAAATAGTGATTAGTAAAAGAATCATGCTACAGATACTTTAATCTTATAGAGGATGTCTGGATGAGAGTTGTGCTGAATATCTAATTGTAATCCAGAGTTGAAATTTATTTTAGTTAAAGTAGGTAAGGAAAGCAACAGAATCAAAATTTTTGGAGAAAACACCATGGCAAACCAGTAGAGTCAAAAGTGGTGTAAACAAAAAGGTATATCAAGGAATATCCTTGAAGATTTTTATGCAATCTTCAAAACGAGCTATTCCGGCACTTCTTTGTGCAACCATTGTCAAATGTAACAAACGTTTTCAAATTGAGCAAAATCGCCAAACTGAAAAGCATCCGAGAAAAATGTCATCCTCACCAACTCAGTACACACCAAAAATGCATTCTTTTTTGCAATTAAATCAAAAATATTTTACAATAAACATTGTAAAAGCTTTCTCATAATCTAGCATCCCACTTTATAAACTTTAACAACAAGTATTTAATTTACTCAATTTCTGGACAACTTTGCTCTTCTGAATCGGCTTGTCGAGGCAATGTCAATGAATTGGCAATGCAAGATTTAAAACGTGTCAAAGAATAGTTGGCCAAAACAAAACTGTTTCTGATGGTGGATGATGCGGAAGTAAGAGGTAAAAAGTATGTCAATGTCTTGGCTGGAATCTTAAAAAAATTTAACAAAATCTAAGTAACTCCAGTTTGTATTCGTCAAGTGACGCTGTTGATTTTTATTTTAAACAAAATATTGACTGTTGCTTTCTCGATGCAATTTTTGGGAGCGCGTTTGCAGACTTATCATTTTTGATTATCTTATTTTGCACAAAAAGCACCCTGGTTTTCTTTTCTACAGTTCAGTAGCATTATGTCTGTATGCAGTATAAACATTTACGTAAAATTTCTGTAACGTAAAAAAATAGTAGTAAAAAAACTGCTTACGGCTTCAAGTTCAAATTTTTTAATCTTGACGGTGCTTTTTATTTTATTTATTTTTTTTTGTTATTCAGTAACTATGAACTAAATATTGAAAAATGTTTCGCTTGCGCAAACGGGCAAATCATCCCCAAAAGTGCGGTTTGCAATAACCGCTTTGATTGTGCTGATCTCTCTGACGAGTGTTTGTGTCAGGAACCGCTTGAATTGTGCAGGAAAATAACACCAATAATTAAAACGTAAGTAAATTTATCTGTATTCTTTTAAAATCTTTGATTGCAACAGGAAATTTAAGTTTTAATGTGAATACTAACTTTAATACCAGTTAATAACCTACTGCTGTCGAGAAATTAATTTTAACAATAGTTTTGGTTCAAAAAATTTTCAAAAAGCTTATAGGAAATTTACATACGATAAATGTGTTTAATTTAGTAACCAGAAAATATTATGAAGTGATTGAAAGTAGGAAAGTACTTCATCCTTCAGCCAACTTTTTTCTTTGAAGCGTCATAAGTTATTGCGTAGTGTTTTGTAATAAAAGCAAACTGCATTTTTTAAGACAAGCCTCAAAGCATCAAAGTAGTTTCGGTATTTCTTCCTTGTTTCAAAAATCGACATAAGTTTTTTCGTTATATACATAGATATAGATATAGATATCAGCGTTAAGAATTATATATAGATATTGACAGTAACAATAACATATACATAACAACGTTAACAATAACATGTAGATACCAGCGTTTCCCGATTACCTGTTAGAAAAACTTCAGTGTTAACTTTTCTTGTTTTCTTGCGACGTTTTATAATCTTAACTTTTGAAGTTTGGCGCTATAAACAAAAGCCTTTTAGAATTTTTAACTTATATTTGATAAATCGCTTGTTTCCGACCAGCTGTTATGCAGAAAATATAACAAGGCTAGGCGCTAGACCCAATCAGATATAAATTGGTTGTGACTTCATCAAACACAACTTTCAATCGATGGTTTATATTACGAATGGTTTTCATTAACTCTACTTCTTTCCTTGCTGAAGTAGTTTATCAACATACGAGCGGTTATTTATTATATCAAGTTTGAAGTGTTAATATTTACCTTATAATTATTTGAAATATACACAAGATATGTTGAACATTAATAATCGAGTTGTTAGTGGTTTAGCTTTCTTAATATTTCAATGGTTATACAACTAACACACTCTAAATAAATTAAAGTTTAGTTTAATTTAAATCGCACAATGTAAATAGAATGAATTAGAAATAACTCGTAGTTTAGTTAAAAGATGCAGTTAAACTTTTTTTCAAATAGAAATCCAAATGCTGTTTACACTTGCAAAGTTGGTAAAGTCGGATGCGGAAATGGGATCTGTATCAGTCGCTCCCAGGTTTGCGATGGCTTCTCGGAATGTGCGGATATTGTGGATGAGAGGCAAGTGATGCGGAAACTGACATATCTAATATCTGTTTACGAAAAATTTTTTTATTTTTTGGATAAAATCTCGATTAGATTTTGCAATACTTTTTGACTGGACTTTATCGAAATTGTAAATAGACTAAAATTTTTTATAGACCTGACAGGATGCTGTTTATTTACACAACTAGACCTTAATTTACAAAGATCGTCATTATGTAAGGTATTATGTGTGAGCTAGTGAGGTTTGTAAACTGCTAAACATTTTTACGTGTACTTAAGATTCCAAAAATTGATGGAAGAATTGAAATGAGTTATTTAAAAGCCAAACAATTTTTAAAACCAGATTGTTTTGTTCCTCTTTCAATTTATGAACTTATACAAGTATTTTAAGTTAGAGCTCTGCAAAAAGTCTTTATTACCTTGTTTTCTTTTTTCTGGAGCTTGGTGTTACAAGAATAAGCCTATACTACAGTTGGAGAAACTATTTCATTTAAGATTTTTCATTGTAAAAATTACTAGTAAATTTATTTTTGACTTTTATTTATAAATCCAAAACTAATTAAAAGGGCTGAAATTGTTTTTAGTTTATTTTAGTTTTTTATGTAAATTTTTTTTAGATATGAATATTGTAGTCAACCTTTAATCTGCGGCAACTCAACAAGCAACACAAACGCACACCAAAAAGAATGCACGTACGTTACCAAATAGAATATTGGCCTATATGACAACTATGTAGATTTTTAGTAAGAGAAATGATAAATGTAACCCTTTTTAAAGAAATACCCAATGTTTATACATATTTTCAATGTTGAAGATTTTATAATATTATTTACATTGTACGTAAAATTTGATGTATACATATGACATTAATTTTTTTAATATAAACACTGTTACCAGGGATATTACTTATTTTAAAATTCATTGTGCTTCTGGTAAAATCAGAGGCAAGTAAAACTTCAACAAATACAAAAGGCGTAATATTTATTGAAGAAGAACTCAACGACGTTTCGTCCGTTGCATCGGGCGGACTTCATCAGGTAAAAGCAGAACACAACGCGCACCGTATTTAAAAACCAAGAAGTTAAAAACACAAACCAACAAACACAAGGTGAAAAGCAAAGATACATAACGATTTCATAATTACTTAGTGCAAAAGAAACAAATTTAACAGGTTGAAAACCCACATTAGTTGAGATTTTTTACATTGCTATATATTTTTGGAAAAACATTACGATCTTTATCATTTATTGAATTTTTTGTATTATTAATATATAATGATTCTAAAAATTTGCGTTTATCATAGTCAATGTTATAATCCAATATTTCAAAATTACCAAAATCAATCCTATGTTCATAATAAAAACTGCATTGGTTAAGCATTGTTTTAATTGTGAACATAGGATTGATTGGTTAAGTATTGTTTTAATTGTGAACATAGGATTGATTTTGGTAATTTTGAAATATTGGATTATAACATTGACTATGATAAACGCAAATTTTTAGAATCATTATATATTAATAATACAAAAAATTCAATAAATGATAAAGGTCGTAATGTTTTTTCAAAAATAGATAGCAATATAAAAAATCTCAACTAATATGGGTTTTCAACCTGTTAAATTTGTTTCTTTTGCACTAAGTAATTATGAAATCGTTATGTATCTTTGCTTCTCACCTTGTGTTTGTTGGTTTGTGTTTTTAACTTCTTGGTTTTTAAATACGGTGCGCGTTGTGTTCTGCTTTTACCTGATGAAGTCCGCCCGATGCAACGGACGAAACGTCGTTGAGTTCTTCTTCAATAAATATTACGCCTTTTGTATTTGTTGAAGTTTTACTTGCCTCTGATTTTACCAGAAGAACAATGAATTTTAAAATAATTAATTTTTTTATTAATAAATTCATCAATTTAATGTTTTTGGCCGGCTATGTAGCTAAATAGTCTTCATTTTTGTTATCCTCAAAAAAAAATGTGGTTTACGATTTTGGTTACTTCATTTAAATGTAAATATTTTTCGCTTTTCATCATGCATTCACTTAGAGCAATAAAATTTGCTAGAGCAAATTTAGCAAATTTTACATTAAATAATTGATGAATAGGGAGTCTATCAGAATTTTCCCGTTTTATTGCAAATATTTAAAATTTAGATAAAGCAAGCTTATGTTTTTCAAAATAACCTCTAAAATTTTATTTGCCAGTGCGGAACGTTTTTTTTGGAGCAAAATCAACAACAAAAAAAACTTTTATTTTGCAGGTGTCCGATAACTTGTCCTAGCGGAAAAAGCCAGAATTTAACTGCGCCAAACACTATCTCGACATGCTCTCGTAAACGTAATATAAGCATAATCCTAAAACCGCCGAAAACCGAGAAAGAGAGACGAATGCAAGAAGTGCAATACCGAAGAATTTGCAAACAACCGGTATAAGTTATTGCAATATTGAAATCGTTTTAAGCTTATTTAGGTCTAATTATTTTTGTAGGATTGGGGAAAAAATAAATTTTTGGTAGGTCCAAAATTAAAAATCATAGATCCACAGGGCCGCATCAAATTTTTAAAAATCGATGTCTTTTCTCATAGTAACGGTTTGGTCTTGATCATAATGAGTAAATTTAATTTCTTATTTGACAGCTCTTGTGGAATATGGACTTTTAAACTTAATCGCTTTTCTGTTGTTATTTCAATAAACCTTCTACAATAAATTAGACCTATATTTGACCATACAAAGAGTAACTGTTATAACCTTGGCAATAGTCAGAGGCAAATGTCCGCATTTCATAATTTCTTATCACACACTGATCAAAGAGACTGCCTTTTTGAACGTTTACGTCATCAGCAAGGTAACAATGTCTTTTTAAAGCAAAATATAGGGAAAAACTATTTCACGCTCTTATGCTGGTTGTTATCGGTTCTTGTTTCAAAACTTTTTTGCTTATTTTCAGCGTTATCAAAAAACTTTTCAGTTTGAACGTTTAAAATCTTTTCGTTTTGACTCAACAAATTCAAATATTGTAAAGTCATTGAAAAAAATTTTTTTTTATAACTAAGGCTAGTCGCATCAGTCTGAACCAGGGGTTCCCAACCTTTTTTTGCTGTCCGTACCCTCTTTTTTGGTTTGGGTTTTTCTTGTACCCCTTTAATATTTAGAATGATAAATTTATCCTTTTTTCGATATACTACCTTCGGTTATGCGTAGATTTTATACAAAATACGTGTTAAAGTAACAGTACAGTTCAGATTTTATTTTTTAAAATAAAATTCATTGTCAGTTTTATTACACAGTTTAATGAGACTTTTGTTGTTTTATCATCATCACTAATTTTTCAAATAATGGTTCAGTTTTGCTTGAAGTAACCCGTAAGTCATCTTCCAATTGCAAGCGCTTCCTGTGCTTATTTTTCATATACATCATTGCCGAAAACTCACTTTCATCAAAAATAAGTTGTTAAAAAAAGATTTGTCATTCTCATGGTTTCCTTAGCTAGATTTGGAAAAGCTTCATTACAATATAACTTTTTGTTTTTTGGGCATAAAATTTGTATAAAAAATATATATAAACAAAGAAAAAGTATAAAAAAACAAACCGTCGAGATTACGATTTTTCAAAGAGCAGTTGGAATTTTTGGCAACTTTTTATTTCAATGAAGTCTTCCTTCAAATTATTATCATCAGACATTGTTGTCGAATCGAATAGAAATGGATTTATGATCCATTGCTGAGCTGCATTTAATTCACCATCTGAAATGTATCCATCAAAGGAGTTACCCAGCATCATCAAATGAGCATTAATATCATGCTAAACATTTTGCAGAAAACAATTTTTTGCAATTCTCTTAATAGAAGGCAAATTAGCAAGGTTATCTTTTGTAATTCGGCTTGACCACAGGGATAACTTTAGTTTGAAAGCTTTAAGTTTTTCACAACCTGTAATCATGTTCTTTTGTTGTCCTTGAAGTGACAAGTTCAGTTCATTTACGTGATACATAACATCAGCAATATAGGCCACAACGTTGAATAAATTCATTGCTTTTAGAGAGCCCACCAAATCAGAGTTTCTGTATTGCAAAACAACATGATTGTTTCTCGAAGTTCGAAAAAGCATGTCATTACTAGGCCTCGAGAAAGCCACCGTATATCAGTGTGGTACAGCAAGATGCAATGTTCATCGCTCATTTCGTCACAAACTAATTGGAAAATTCTGTGATTTGTATCTTGCTTTCTAATGAAGTTAACCATTTTAATGCATATATCAAAAACTTTTTTCATACTTTTTGAGGCGAGATAATCGTTTTTTCAACACAAAAGTAAATTCGTCAACAAAACCATTCAAATAGCTGCTTCGTGCCCAATGATTTTCGTACCCTTTGACTTCTAATCTTCTACCCTCAAAGGGTACGAGTACCCCCGGTTGAAACCTCTGGTCTAAACCAACCGTACGTTTTTATATTTAATGAATTTTTGCGCCGAGCGTTGAAATTTAATAAACAAAGAAAAAGACTTTAAATCTGTGCGCCAGGGCTTGGTAAACATTAAATATTAATTGGGTCAAGTAAATAACGTTTCTGAGGCAAATCTAAAACCTCAACCATTTGATTTTATTCACGAAAATAAGCAGACAACGACGTTTACTCATGCTGAGTTACGTATCAGTTATATGCAAACGGAGATTTTTGTGACAAAATTTCCTACTTGTCACATTTGACTGTCGTTTTCTCAATTTCTTGTTTTACATTTTCTAGCGAGCCAAGTGAATGAAATTTGTTTTATCGTCTTAGCATGATAAGTAAGGGTCACGCGCACTTGTGCTCCAACTAGTCGCAAAGAACCATTTGAGTCGACCCTGGGCTTGTCCTAAAAACAGCAGCATACTTGTTTATAAATGAGTAAAAAAAAATCGAAAAAGTTTATTACTGGAAAGAGCGTTATGTTTGGTACTCTTTTGTGTGAGTTCCGACTATTGTAGGTTATAACCTGTTAGGTTGGCTGTAGCAATAAAAGTGACTTTTTGTTTCAAAATGATTGGTAACCCTTTTCGGAAGACCAAAATACCGACGTCAAGATGCATCTGTATCTACTCAAACTCAAAACAACAAGAACGATTTTGCGGGCAATCATATATTTGAAGAACGATTTTGTGAAAGGCAAATATCAAACCTTTTCATGGCGGTTTTTTAGTACAGTAATTTACTTTTAGAATAATGATGAAGAGCTTACTTTAATGTGCATATGACGTGAGCAGTATTTAAAAAAAACATTTTCAATGTTTGTTCTTTTGTTTAATTTGCTGTGCTGAGAGACGATTAATATTTGGGTGCCATGCTACTCTGACGTATGATCTCACGTGATGAATGAGATCGCACGTCAGAGTAGTTAGTTTTATGGCTGTGAGATTGTAGGTTAAAGTAGCACCAACATTTGTTTATTGATTAACTGTATATTGGTGACAACTTTGTTTTGCCACGTTGCATGTCTACCAAATAGTGTTTTCTTTCATGGCAACATAATAAAATTTGTTTAAAACAAAAAATAAATAATTTCCGTAACAATTTGTAACTTAATATAAATTATCAAAAATGTTTATTCGTGTAGCTACAACGGAATCGAACCCATCAAATCAACATCTGCAATGGGTTGGTCGATTGCGATCAAACTGGTTTAGACGAACAAAATTGCAACAATTATTTTCTTTGTCGAGGAAACCATTTGAAGGTAAAAATAGAAGCGGAACTTGTGCAAAAGACTAGCTAAGTGTAGTTTAATTTTTTCATTATAAAAATTTATTTGTGTTTAATAACAAGTTCAATAGGCCATAATAAATTGTTTATTGACGTATTGATTTCAGTGGATCAGTATTCCAATGCACAAACGTTGCGATTTCGAAATTGATTGCTTCAACGGAACCGATGAACGGGATTGCCAAGATGATAGATTTTATTGCGAATCAGGAAATCCATTGTTTGTGAGGCATTTAAAAGTAGGTTTGTTTGTTTTTGTTATTTAATTTTTTTTTGTGTGTGTTAACTAAACTGCGTACTCCTTTCTTTCATTTTATTTTTCTGTAGTTTAGACACAAAAAAAAATTTTTAGGTAAAAAATAAAGATAATAATTAGTTTCTATTTAAGGTAGTGCAAGCTTCAAGTTTTTTTATTCTTTACGATTTTAAACTATTTTAATTTAAAAAAGTCTAGAAGCAAAAAGTCAAAAGTGCACAGCAGGAACTTCAACTTGTGATACTAATCGCTTCCACTCTGCTTCTACAAAATATAAAGTGTTAGTTGCTTTCGACTGGGTAGACAACAATCATGACTTGACCGTAACAAAAGTTCTAAACTTTTAAATTTGTTAACAAAACACGTTTTTCAAATGTTTTCTAAATCCCGTCTATCACTCTTTGTAATAGAAAAAGTTTTTTTTTGTGAGATTTTTTGTTCTTATCGTCTTTGTTAGAAAAAAACCACATTGAGACGAAGAAAAAACCTAATTAAAACCTACAAATAAATGGTATAATTTACAAAACTTAATGATTTTCTTCGACAAAGAAGTTCTATATAAGTTACTAATTCCAACTAAATTAATTTAAGTACAATTATATATTCATAATTTAAAGTTGTATTTTTTAATGAGGTAAATTAAAGTAAAAAACCTTGGTAATTCTTTTTCAGATTATTTCATTTAAGTTTCTGATTTAAATTTAATAATTGAGCCTTAAAATTTTAATTATCTCAAGCCTTTTATCAGGTTCGAAATGGTCGAGTGGACTGCAGTGACGGAAGTGACGAATGTCCAACTAACAGCAGCGAAACCAATACTTACTTGTTCAATTCTCCAAAGCAATTGATTGAAAATCAGTTTTTGTATTCGTTAGTCTGGGTTATGGCAGTGATTGCTTTAGTTGGAAACACAGTAAGTGATGAAGCTGGAGTTGTATCACTAATTTATATTTTGCTTTTTCGACCAATTTCGTACTTTGATTGTTACTTTTACTCGCACTAATATAAAATTGAATTGATTTTTGTTTAAATTATTGACTTTTTGCAGATGGTACTGGTCGGCCAGATTCGGACTTTGGTCAACTTACATCGAAAAAGAAACGCTTTAGCCTCGTTAAGAGCCAATCATATTCTTATTTTAAATTTGGCCATTGCAAATATTTTGATGGGGATTTATCTATTGGCAGTTGGGATTTCGTACGAAAGGTTCAAGGGGACGTACTGTGAAAATGAGCTTCTGTGGAGGGGGAGCAAAACTTGCACGTGGATGGGAATTACGTCATTAATTTCATGCGAGGCCTCCGTTCTCATCCTAGTCCTTCTAACCACGTGTCGACTTTACACCTTGTCTAATGTAAGTTTAATTCTGTAGTAATATCATTGTGAAAAAAGCTTATCATAATTCGTATAATCTTACATCTTTTTCCCCTTTTTTTTGTTTTATCCTATTAAGCAGCCTGTAAAATGTTAAAGTTTAAAAAATGTTGACAATTTTCAAAACTGATAGCATAATCAACAACAATACCAAAATAACATAAAGATATTGTTTTTGCCTGTGTAATTTATTTTTAGTTAGGAAACTGATACAAGCACATAATTTTTGAGGCACCTTTTACCTTAAAAAAGTCACGATGTAATATATTTAACTCATAATATAAAAAAAAATGATTTGCAGCTATTGTCATTCAAATGATATTTTTTTAACAAGATTTCTCGCACAACTGAATTTCATATAACTACAAATAACTTGCAGGTAAAAACGCTTTTGTTGAATATCTGATATGTTCTTAGCCTCGGCGTATCAAGTTGACACATCTTTCCCCAAAACAAGCTATTTTTAGTTATAGCTTGCTTTTAGTTTTTTATATTTGATTTATTAGATCTTACTGATCTCCAGTTTACTTATTGATTTCCAATTGCCTAAAGAGTTGAGTTTAAATTGTTTTTGAATTTCAGCCATTCAAATCCTCTTCAAATCCTCCAACTTGGTTGGTCCTATTACTTGTTTCAATTGCTTGGAGTTTGGCAATCGTAACAGCATTTATTCCGCTTACTAACTGGTTCCATTCTTTTGTACCTGATCATGTATTATTACCGGACAATCCGTTTGTCGACAAACCGTTGGTTAATTTTAAAACTGGCAAACAGTTTTTATACCACTCTTTGGTGTTTTATCCGGAGCCAGATTTGAATGAGTTAGTTGATGAGAGTTATTCAGTGCACACCTGGGACAACCTTGTTTCTATTTTTCAAAAGTTACCAGCACAACAACAACAACTCAAGATTGCTGCACGATTTGGGTAATTTCAAATGAGCATACAATACTAAACTATAGCTATTTATAATGCTTATTTTGTTAACTGTTCAAACAATTAAAACTGTTTCAGTTTATGACAAAATGATTTAAGCACATTTTTCCACCTACTTTTTACATTGTTTTACACAACATGTCGAAGACGCTAACATTGATGTAAGCTACAAGAATAAAAAATGTGCTGTTACTTAGTAAAAATTTGATAATTTGTTCAGTAAAAAATGTGTTGCTACTTTAAAGTGCAAATGAAATATGTGCTGTTGCACTATGCTACACGAGCTATTTAATAAAGAAGACCTGTTCGTTTACACTTTGGCAGTAAACTTAAATTAAATTCATCGACATCACTTTTCCAAATTTAGACCTAATTTCCGCTTAAATAGATGGTTTGTTTTAAGTTAGTTATTCTTATTTTTTTTTAGAAAAGTCCATTTCAGTAAAAATTTATAAAATTCAAAAATTAACTTGAGTTGCTTTGAAAAGTGTTCAGTGGCAATCAAAACATTATATTTATTTAATCAAAACATACCCCTACCCGCTTTTCATTTTGGTGTAGAAATTACCAGGGGTCTTATTCCAATAAATTAAAAAGTTATGGGCCCATGAATAAAATATACGTTTATAATTTTTGAAAAATTTGTACTTCAAATTTATACAAACAGATTAAAAACTTATAATAATGGAATTTTTTATATATTGTTGTATAGCTGTAGTAATTTAATTACAAAAATTTCCGATTTACCCCATTTTGTTACATCTAAATTATTTATACCAATGTTTCACAAATAGTATTTCACCTGCACTACAATGGTATGTCAAAAGCTTTCAGGTGGTACGCAAAGTTGCATCGAGAGTTTGTTACCAACCACAATTAAAAGTTTCAAGCAATAAGAACTTTCACTCCATCTCAAACATCTTTAATCATTTTATATGCAACTTAGTTATTGCCTAAGTTGATTTCTTAACCTTTTTTTATTTTTTTGGCTACTATATTAGTAGGATCCTTGTAGAAAGCTTTGTGCTTTGACAAATCTTTTCAATGCACAGGAAAAAGTTAGTGTGGAGCAACTTAGCACATTTGTTGAATTAGGTTATTTGTTTTGTTTTTTTATTTGCAGATCTTAATAAATAAATGATTAAAGTAGTCTTTTCGTAATCGCTTAAATTACCTCCTGAAATAGATTTTAAACCACAGATTTAAGATTTACTCTAAAAATTTTAATTGGATAAAAAACAAAGCATAGCTGAATTTAAAGCATTCAGCTTTGACTTTGTTATCGTAACTTCTAAAATTAACTTTGTTTGGATATTTTTTTCATACCTATATATTTCGATTTGCTATTTTCAAGCTTGATAAAAAAATTTGATTTTTCAGATATTACAACATCTACAGTATTTGTATTGCCGAGCTATTTCCTCGCAAAAACGATCCTTACTCACCACTGTCACTAAGCATTATCATCTTCAATTTTGTTGCATTTCTGTACATAGCAGCAGCGTATATCACAATATATTGTGTGACCTTCAAAAACAAGGAAACTGTTCAAGACAATGCGGAAGCAGGTACATTGTGATATGAATAATGAACAATTCTGTGTAGCGTCAATTTTCAGCAGTGTTACTAACAGTTAATATTTTTATCGCCACACGCCCAATTTATTTCTTAGAAAATTTTCGCGACAAACCAAACATTAAGCAACAAATGTACTGTATAGTATAGTGGTTAGTTAACTGCCAACTTCTTAGAATTTTTTCCGTCGCATATGTCATTGGAAGTTATTCAAAGTTTACAAAATCACCAGGAAGATAAATTGATATACCGCAGTAAGTTATTATGCGGTAAAATGCCATCTATAAAAGCAATGCAAATGTGACAATTTTGAATTGCTGCAGCCAATATGATACACTCTTGCGTATAATTCTTCCGACAAGATATCAACTATTTGTTTCTCGTACTTGCAGAACCACGTCGGAGGCAATTAACTGAGAACAAGGGTTTGCTTTTGGAGATACAAAAGATTGCTCTCCAGTTTAAACTTAAATATACATATATTTTTTTATACTCCGGTATGCGTTTAATAAGTGATATAAAGCCACTTAGACAAGATTTTACTTTTGATAAACTTGTTTTGGGCGCAAAAACTTTTTTCAGATTCTTTTATTTTGTTATACGGCAAGCATAACAAAATTATATACCTGTAATTTTTGAAAGTAAAAATTTAATTAATCTGGTATGAACTTTGATTTATTTTGATGAATAGTTTTTTGTAGTGACAGCTGATTATCGTGATTAATAGCGCAAGTATGAAAATCTTTTCTTTGAACAAGTTTTAAATTGTGTCTGCACTAGAAAGTGTTTGACAAAGTGTGTGCGTTTGTGCAAGAATATTCGTGACGATTCGTCTTGTACGTTTTGTTATTTTGCTCTTGTCTTAATTAGAATATTGAACTAAAAAGTCCTTTTTAAACTTTTTAATTTGATTTAACTGAATGTTGTCCTTTCCCGATCAGACCGATCTCGTTGGTGCTTGAACCAATTGAACCAAATTCATGACTTGTCAAGCAGTTAAAGCAAAGTTAACTCGGTTTGCTGGTTAGTTATCAGCCGCGTAGAAAAATGACATAAGTCTCGGCACTACAGTTAGAGGGCCAGCGTCCGAACAAGAAAGAGAGTCTGACCGTGGCTCTCGGGCTTTATTTGCATTTGAAGACTTCCTTGTCTAACCTAATTGCCTGTTGATGAAATAGTTTTTGTTTGTTTGGAAACTACAGTATACGAGTATTCTACAATCTTCGTTTGTTATTCTTTAAGTGTTTTTTTTAAACCAGGCAGCAATAAAGAAAGAAATCTTATTAGGTTGAATCTGTAATTGGTTTAATAATTGAAATACTTGCACGGCCGCACAAACTACCATTGGGAGTCGCAGGTCCTGCTCGGTGATGCTAGAATGCTGCTTAAATCACTTTTGGTGTTTAATGCATTTAACGCACATTGATATAATTTGACCTCTTAACATCGAGGCAAATGACTTATAACTGTGCTCAAACTGCAAAAGCTCATTTGATTTCGACCCATGGCACTTCACTGTTTCCGTCCACATCGTGCAGTTTTCAACAGCCGAAATAATTAAAAGAGAAAATTAATATAATGAAAAAACAAATAATAGTTCGGGTAATTTAGACAAAAATGCTGGTCATTATTTGTGAAAAGATAAATCTCATTGAAGACGTAGAACTGACCATAAAACGTAACCAAATATAACCATACTGTAAAACAATTTCCTTTGCAAGAAAGATGTTTTGAGTATTGTCGTTTTGTTATTGATATTATGACTTTGCTAAATATAAAATTGATAAAGAGATAAGAAATATATTAAAGAACCAAGTGTCCAGAAATATTCCGTTCAAGTTCTTTTGAAAAATTAGAATCTTAGTAGTGTTATTTAGAACCAATTAATGGTTAAAATGGTGGTCGGCAAACTACGGCCCGCCGGCCTAATCCGGCCCAACTGCAAACAATTATTTTCCGGCTCGCCAAGCATTTAATAAGAACAATGTAACAAATTAAAGTAAAGACTTTTTTGGCCGTCGAGTAAGTTTATGACACGATTTCACGTTGTAAATATTAGTGTGGCCCTGGATCAAAATCAACTTTTGAATCCTACCTTTGAGCTGAACAGTTTAGCAACCCCTAAGCTACAAAATAAAAATTTAACTTAACAAAAAAAATCAAATCAAATTATTAAAACGAAAAACGTTTTACGTTTTAATGTTGAAAAGAACGTTAAAAATTCCTTATTTTTGCTTTAACCCTCAAAGCGTTAATAAATCAATATTGATACAGTCGTATGTCTGCCTAAAATTTCAAATATTTCACATTTGATACATACCTTTTCTAAAAGTTGTATCTCATATTTTTACTGTAGTCAAACAATCGCCAATTTTTTGAAGTTGATTAAAATACCTGACTTTAAAATTAGCTCTTTTGTGCAATATTGCTCTTTGCCTGTGTTAACCATTTTCTACTTATGCACTGTTGTTGACTAACAAACATCACACTTGTTTTTGCATGTCATTGCCAGCAAGGGATCGCCCACAAATTGTTGAATTTTTCTGTACTCTTTTTATCAAACTAGGACATTTTTTTCTTATTGCTTCTGACAGTGTCGCAGGACTCTCAGAAGTACTATAGGAAAATTGGTAAATAAAATTGTCGTATTTTTCTAAAAAAAGACACATTTTACGATGTTCCCAAAAAAAGGAAGAGTGTTATAGGGATTAGATTTTTGCATCCCACAAAAACTTGCTAATTTTGTTTTTTTTAAACAAAGTTTTCTGTTTTGAAATTATAAAAATGTGTTTTACTTTTCAGCGAGTGTTCAAAGAAAAATATTTCGAATTATAATTTCAAATCTGCTGACGTGGGTTCCGGTTTGCGTCATCAGCTTCATAAGCTTCAGCGACGATGATGAGCTTCTTGTCGACGGCGGAGAAATCTACAAAGTGGCGGCCATTGTGTTGCTGCCGATCAACAGCGCTATGAATCCGTTTTTATACTTGAGTGTTTTGCCGAACTTTTGCAAGAGACTTTTCTGTCGGACAGGAAAATTAAGAAAAAGAAAACCCAAATTTAGCAGCGTGGACACTTTATCAGCTACCAAGTCTACAGCAGACTATCTGTGAACAATTAACGCTTTTATCATTTATTCAATAGAAATTTTTTTGTTTATTTTTAAAAATAACTGTTTACGTTGTGTTGCATTTTTATACAAGTTTTTAATATATTTATCTCTATTTTCTTTTTTCTGTATTTTGCTGAAGTGAAAAATAGATTAATATTTAGGGAATCGTTGTAAAATTTATTTAAGACCTGCGTTCCAAAACTATGTTTAATTTGTATTTCAAGCAGTACAAATATTTAAGTAACGTAGAATTTTTAGCAACTGTTAAAAATATAGCTGAGTTTTTTTCTATAAAAAAATTTAGCTGACCGCTATCAAATACGTTGTCCGGACAATTTGGTCCCACACAAATGGGTGCCAAGACGATTCGGTACCAAGAATGAGTTATATTTTAATACTTGAACTCTTTGACCATCCATTTTACTTTAACATTAATCCTCTTTATTTAAATAAAACAAAGTGGGTTAGAATTATAAATTCTTTGGAAAAAATTTAATTGTCATGGTACCCAATTGTTCGAGACTGAATAGTCCAAGCACCATTAAATATATGCAGTTCTTTTACAGAATAAAAACAAAAAATTTAAGTATCAAAACTTTCTGTAAATTAGCCTAAATTTTGCAAGCTACTAAACTAGTAAAACGAAGTTGAATTTATTCACTTTTTTAAAAACAACTTTTTTTGCTTATTTATATTGGTATCAGTAAGATACGAAGAAATTTTTGCGAAACACAATTTTATGAGCATTTTACAAAAATATTTACAAAAAGAAGACCTAGTGCAGACTCAATTTAAAAAGGGAAGACCTTCCGTTTTTTCATACCCTAATTTTATTTTGAAAAGTCATTAATTTATTATTGATAAATAAATGGGACTCTATGCAAATGAAGAAAAAAATAATGTAAATCAAATTGCTAACTCCTTTTTTTGTGCCATTATAAACCTCTGCACAAGATCCTTCAGGGGTACAAAATTTGACCTCCAACCCCCTGTGCCTACGTTTATCATTTTTTTTGTATGTGTACATCAGGGATACATACCTAAGGTATCCCTGGTGTACATCAGGGTATTAGTTTGCATACTAATCCTTTAGGTTTTTCGAAACAATCTTGGTTTTTTTTGTTTACCTTTATCATAAATGGGGAATCTGCGGCATCAATGAGTTATTTGTGTGGCCTCCATGACAAAGAATAATATGTCAATGACTACAGGTAATAATAGAAAATCTTTTTTTAAGTGAATACTACTTTTTAGGGTCAAAATTTAAGAAAATCTGAACAAATTCAAAGTGAAAACTTTTTTTTATAGATCACTTTATTATGGGCACAAAAATCAAGAAATCCCAGTTTTATTTAAAAGTGAAGATCTTTATTTTAAAGATCACTACTTTCTAGGATCGAAAATCAAGAAATTCATTCGCAAAAGTTGCATTTATACGTATTTTAACTTACGCGACCCCATTTGTTACAGCCTAATATACGTGTGGCTTCTAATAATAAAAAGGTTTCCCAGTTCTGACCTGTATTTAGAGTAAACGCTTTAACTATTCAAAGATTTATTTGTCCGAAGAATCGTTGCTAGTGCAAAATTGTTCCGCGGGCCGCACAAATTCCATCCGCGGGCCCGTAGTTGGACCACGCTGTGCTATTGCAAACGTCTTGTCATTCCCGCTCTTTTGCTGGTAATTAAACAGTCGTTTTTCTTTGACTAAAAGATAATACATGGCGCGGCAAATAATTTATATCAAATTGAAAGAAGCAATCAAAAAAAGAAGTTATAAAAGTAAAAGAATTAGAAGATATCTTTTGCTATAAAAACAATATACCAAAATATGACTTTAATATAAATTGAGCGAACATTTTTAAACCTAAGACTGAGGAATTTTTCATTCATTTATTTTCATTTATTAAATATTTTATATTTATCCTATTGACTTGCAAGAAAGCGACGGAGGTGCTATACATAGGGCAAGCAATTACCCAGACCTGCTTCCAGAGATACTCGATACTGCTGTTTGATAGAACTTTTTTTTGGTTTTGTTGAGATATGAGTGAAATTTAGAACTGCTTGCTTCTACTTCAATATTATGGGTAATAGAAGTAAATGGTGATACGAAATATAATGTTTTGAGACTGGTATTTTTCCAAGAGACTGAACATATAGTTAGAAATCTTGGTTTATCTGAGACTTTTTAGATCGGGATAGTTTTTTATGTTAATTGTCCTTTGCTTTCGGTCTCAGATTTTTTTTTTATTTAATTTGGATTTGCATTTCTGATTGTGTGTTTGATGAATGCTATACGCAGTGATGGCCTTATAAAAGGACCCATTGAAGAGAAAATTAAAAAGGAAAAAAACAAGAAAATTTGAGAGGTTGCATTTTTATGTTCCAAATTTTTTTTGGTCTCAAAAAAATGACCTCTAAAAAAAGTTTATCACTTTAGGAGAGGCTACCGTCATTGTGCTGCTAGGAAGAAATAGAGCAATATTTTTCTTGGGGAATACTTCTTGACTTTTTTAGGGGGGAGACAATGCAGCCGCTCTGTTTGCTCCGTACTAAAGCCATCACTGGCGATATATTTTTTTCAGCTTTAATAGTGTTTTTTGTCAGCGATTTTGTAAAAGATTAAAAGGGGGTAACTTCGCTTCTGACATGGCACCGCGGGCACCACCGGTGGTTTACACTGTTTTTAGCAAAAATTTATTTTTTTTGTCATTACAATAAAACATTGAAAGATTTGTCTAAGGCATGAAGCAGTTTTTTTTAATTTCGGGAGTGTTTTCACGGTAAAATAAAACACGTCTTTACGTGGCGACAGGAAACTTCATGTTAGGAGGAAAGTTTATGTTACACGTTATCTGAGAGTCGTGTTAAGAGTTGTGATAGAGTCAGCAAAGGTGGGCACGATATTTTTCGGTATAATATTTAAAAAAACTAACGTTCTTTAAGTCTAAAAGTCAAAAATTATTTTTTAGCTCTTTACACTGTAAAATTCCGTGAATTTTTAAATGTTTTTAATGCTGCCACATGCGTCTATAGATGGCAGCATAGAAGAATGCTTTTTTTCAGTATAAATAAAACACGAGATATATACTTAATTTTTCGGCTCCTACGTGTTAATTTTCATTAAGACATTCAGCGGTAGTATATTTCTGAGACCTTTAATAGAATCTAGTTCAATTTTGGCTCCAACCTCGATCAATTTTTTTATCACCAAATTATAGAGTATTTTATTTTTTCTGAAATGGAGAAAAATTACTCGAAGGAACCATTGACTAGGAAATGTAGTCATTATTTTTACGGATAATCAGCATAGAATTTGCTTCCAGATATGCGGCACAGTTGACAAATATTGTGAGTCAGGCCGGGATTTTCGGGTCCGGTTTGTGCCAAAGTTTGAGAAAAGTTTAGCGCCTAATTTGGGCCCAGTGCGGAATTTGCAGATAAACGACCACCTTTTTTACGCCAAGGAACTAGCTGTTTTGACTTCATCAATGCAAATCCATCTTGTCATCCTTTTTTTAAGTTTACGATATGGTATGTTCACAGCAATTCAATCAAAAACATATAAATGTTTTAGACCAAAATTAATTTTCGAGCTTTTTTGGGCCTGTTTAGAGCTTCAAATCAAATTCAAATTTGGGTCTATTTTGAGCTTTTATGTTTGGGTTCGGGTCGGGTTCGAGACTAAACTAGTCGGCCCGTTTACAACTCTGGTTGTTAACAGTTTTAGTAGTAGTAAAGACATGAACTTTGAACAACTGAGAAGTGATTTGGAATAAGATTACAGTAATAGCAGCAATGCTTCTAGTGATAAGAAAGGGAATTGTGTTGATTTATGGAAAGGTGGAAAGAAGATCAGATATTTTTAGAAATTTTAGGTTTAATCTAAGATTTTAACATATGGTTAGAATCCAGGGCTTCACCGTTAGCCAAGGAAAGTGTCGTTCCTACTTGGAGAAGCTCAGCTGGCTGAATGCCGGTTTTTTTTTTTTTTTTTTTTTTTAAATTTTAAAAGCAATATAACAGTATTTGCCTGAAAATAAACTGGAACTTGAACATTTAAGCTGAAAACCACATATGAAGTTTATACTAAAAAGCTCTGTATCACTTATGGTACTATTAAGAAAATTTCAAAGTACTTTGACAAAAACATACTATTACTACTTTACAACTCCTTGATAATTAGTCACATAAGATATGGCATTGGAACTAAAACCACAGTTCAGAAAATTCAACAAATTGTGAATAAATTTAATAGAATGATTTTTGGATTACATCATTGAGCAAGTGTCACAAATATAATGAAAGACAATGGTATAATGACAATTGATCAAATAAATAAACTAGAACTATGTCGTTTTATGTACAAATACACAAAAAACTTGTTACCACCATGCTTTTTTAATTTATTTCAACACAACATCGTAGGCAATGACTCACAAATAAACACAAGAAGTCAATCTAAATTTTTTCCATCATTTTGTAGATTGAATGTGACCAAACAATCGTTAAAGTATAGGTGTCCACTTCTTTGGAATAATGTCCCACGTGAGATTAAGGGTTCTGGGTCTTATAAAAATTTTCGTGAAGAGCTTTTAAAGTATCTTATAGAAAAATAAGCTTTAAAAAAAACAAATTTAATAAACTCTTAGAAAAACTTTTGCTAGTTGCTGTTCTTTTTTTCAGGAAACTTCAAATAATTTGATGAAGAAACTAAGTATGAGCTCAAGACATTCCACAAGAAAATCAAGTTAATAAATCAATGACGAAATTTGCCGATCATTACGAAAATTCTATAAATTTTTAATGTGATGCACACCATTCTTTTAATGTTTTTGTATTTTATTTTTGTTTATTGTTTTTTTGCCGGCCATATATATTTGAAATGGTCCCTTTGATCCACGGCAGGATTTCCTTTGGTGGGTTTCTTTGCCTGCCTGACCCTTTTTGGATACTGACCCTTTTAGTCACAGAGTTTGTTGTTTCTCCCACCCATGATTATGCAACATTCTTTTTATATGGCTCGGATGTGTATATTTTATTATGTTAAAGTATTTTTACTAACTTTTGCGTTTTTGATATACACTTTTATTTTTGTATTTTTCATTTTTTAATTTAAGTTAATTGTTTTCTTTTTTTCAGTTTCTTTTTTAAAAAAATTAACGCACAGTAGCTACTTCGTTTTAAAGGTACCCGACCATGCACAATTGACGTTGTGCGTGTAATAACGTATATCGTTTAGCCGCTGTTTCCTATTTCCCAATCACTTTTTCAATAAGAACTTTAAAACGTAATACCTTGATTGCAAATAAAATTGAATTGAATTGAATTGAATTGAATTGAATTGAAAAGTATGAGTAGGTAGTCTGTTTGGAGTGGAACGCAGGCATTCAGTGACTATGCGCAGAGCGCTATTCAAGACATTGTCTATGAGCAAGTGTCTATGAGACATAGAGCAGCTGAGCGCAGTGTTTTGGCACCAGCATCCCATTCTGAGCCTGTAAATCTCCAGCAGTATGACACGAGAAGATAGTTTTTTGCGCAATGCCACGAGATGGTGACAGAACGATCTTTCCAGCTTTACCACGAAATGAATAGGGTTAGACAAAATAGTAAAAGTCTATTTTAGTTGTAAACATTTAGCTCACCTTTTATCTCTCGGCCATTTAAATAAAAGGCTGCCGTAACCATCTTAGTGTGACTGAGCTTCAACTTTCAAGTCTGGAGATACACTAAAAGTGTGATTGTGTCCTAACTAAAATCCCTACCAATATTTATCCGTTTTTGAATATGATTTTTTTATTTGGTATGGGTTCTTGTTAAAATGTAGTATGCAAATGGCTTCTGAAACAGCAGAAATCGTATTCGTGTTGTTGGTAATTTACACGATTAACATCGCAAAATATCGGTAGTTATCATAGATTTTGTTTTATTCATTGAACACTTTTGGTGCTGTTGTAACTTCCTTTGCTTGCTCAAGCTTTCCACCATCCTCGAAGTTGTCGACGATCTGTTTAATGATGCCAAAGTTCTTTGCGTGGTAGAATGATGCCTTCAGTGACGTTGCCCAACGTGTCAAAATTGGTTGTGTAGATGATCAAGAACCATGGACTGTAATTACAACATGGTGGTTTTTATTTTTTACTATTGCAGCCTTTATTGATACCAAAAAATTGTCGGTAACTTTGAAATGTGAGCGAATAAGTACAATTATGCAGCAAATAGGCGGCAAGTTACACGAAACAAGTGTAAATGCATAACTTTAATCGTTGTAGCTGCTTTTAGCATGTAGTTTGCTGCATCACTGAGCAACAACAGGAAATTTCCACGGGCAATGTTCACTTCCTCGATCCAGTCGTCAATAATCATGCAAATAACAGAACTGCAGGATTTGTCACTCTGCGGTTGGCAGGCAACAAGATAGGTTGCCGTTTTTTTTACTACGGTTGAAATGGACTCCAAAAACACTTTCCTGATCTTTCTTTAATTTATTCGTGATCAGGAAAATGTTCCGCACTGTGCAAGACAAATTTGTATCTTATAATAAACAATAACATAAATTTAAATCAAATTAATTTAAGTTTTTACAATTCTTCCAAATAAAACTTAACTTTTCTGTTAGCCTTTCAAAAGTAAATGTTTATACTGCATACAGACATAATGCTACTGAACTGTAGAAAAGAAAACCAGGGTGCTTTTTGTGCAAAATAAGATAATCAAAAATGATAAGTCTGCAAACGCGCTCCCAAAAATTGCATCGAGAAAGCAACAGTCAATATTTTGTTTAAAATAAAAATCAACAGCGTCACTTGACGAATACAAACTGGAGTTACTTAGATTTTGTTAAATTTTTTTAAGATTCCAGCCAAGACATTGACATACTTTTTACCTCTTACTTCCGCATCATCCACCATCAGAAACAGTTTTGTTTTGGCCAACTATTCTTTGACACGTTTTAAATCTTGCATTGCCAATTCATTGACATTGCCTCGACAAGCCGATTCAGAAGAGCAAAGTTGTCCAGAAATTGAGTAAATTAAATACTTGTTGTTAAAGTTTATAAAGTGGGATGCTAGATTATAAGAAAGCTTTTACAATGTTTATTGTAAAATATTTTTGATTTAATTGCAAAAAAGAATGCATTTTTGGTGTGTACTGAGTTGGTGAGGATGACATTTTTCTCGGATGCTTTTCAGTTTGGCGATTTTGCTCAATTTGAAAACGTTTGTTACATTTGACAATGGTTGCACAAAGAAGTGCCGGAATAGCTCGTTTTGAAGATTGCATAAAAATCTTCAAGGATATTCCTTGATATACCTTTTTGTTTACACCACTTTTGACTCTACTGGTTTGCCATGGTGTTTTCTCCAAAAATTTTGATTCTGTTGCTTTCCTTACCTACTTTAACTAAAATAAATTTCAACTCTGGATTACAATTAGATATTCAGCACAACTCTCATCCAGACATCCTCTATAAGATTAAAGTATCTGTAGCATGATTCTTTTACTAATCACTATTTTCATAAAAAGCAAAATGAATTTGATAAAAAACCTAAAATTAATAATCTAAAATTTCATAAAAATTTTTTTTAATTTCTGAATACCTAAAATTACTTGATGCATAAAATACGACTTTAATATGACCTTATAATTTTTGCATAGTCACCCAAGGTCAACTATAACGTGATATCTGTATGTCTCATAATATGCAAAGTTTGTAAGAAAATATGACATTAATGACAAAAAATTGCTCTAATTATAACATAAGCGATTATTCCTTTCTCCTTTGTTATATAACCGGCTGCTTAAAAAAATAAAAAACATGATGTTGTTATAAACAGCTTGTATTGAATTGCTCAATAATTTCCAAAGAAATAAACTATCAACTTGATGTGACCATTAATTAGCTATTCAACACAATAAACCTTAAGATTTAAGTAAAGAAAAAAAGAATAAAAATAGTCTAATTTTAGAATAAAAAGTAAAGCCTATATATTTTGAAACATTGTTTCATTTAGGATGTTTCGGAATTATTACTCATTCCATTATCAACTGCGTTTTTCTCTTCCGAAATTAGTTAAGCATTTCAAATTTTATGTTCCGAGAAATAGTCTAGTTTTTCCACTCTGTCTGCATTTAAAGCTAGCCGTAATATAAAACTTGTACAGGCCTATCACAGTAAGATATATCATGAATCATGATAAAAGTAGTAATTAAGTTAATAAAATTGCATTAATATAGTTTGTTCAGCCGGCTGTCTTAGTATAAATTTAATTCAAGTTAGATATCATAACAGTTTATTAGATTTAAAAGCAATTAAACTTAAGTTTATCACCAACTGCAATGTTGGCAAAGTTATTTAGTAAACTCTCCCACATACCAAGTCTATTATTTTTAATGATTACTTTTTATCATTTGTACAATTTAAGAAAACTTTATAGTATAAACTTAACCCAAGTAACCTATTTTCCTTATTACTGTAGTTGGTTGTAAAACAACCTTAACAATAAAAAAGCTTAAAAGTCTTCACAACACCGCTAGGTGGCGAAAAAAATGCTTGTTGCTTGAAGATTGTTCAAACAAAATGTCTTGCCACTTTTCCAAAGATCAGTTAAATGTATAACGTTGCGATGATTTGTCATCAATAGCAAAGTACAGTGAGCAAAATTGAAGACCCAAAACCAGGAGGTTTGCTACATCGCCAAGGACGTTACTGTATATGCCACAAACAAAAAATTACACATTTAGTTAATGTGTTTGGAGAAAAGCTTGCTTTTACGGTATGAACAAAAACAAACGTAACTGTTGTAAAAAAATTTTTTTAATGATAATTTGTAGGTCATAGGATGAAGGCCGCTAAAAAGCGGCCGCATATTACCGAAGATGTAAACCGTAGATTTTTTTATACCATGATAATTATTTGGTAATCTTGATAATAACTAACCGAGTTCAAGTCAAAAGTAAACTTGTAAACTCGTGTATTGCTCTTGCATCTTGCTTTTTTTAACCGGCATAGAACAAAACTCTATTTTTATTTATTAATAATTAATTTATAAAAAAGCGAAGTATCTTTTCCTTTTATACAGGGATAAGTAAGTTTTACTTTTTATTATTGACTTAAACGCCAATGAAAAACTCTTAAAAATGGAAAAAATGTGGAAGGTAGGAAATACATATGAGAAGCTACTCTTTTCCAGATTTTTGGTAACAAATTAAAACTTTGCAAACAATTAAAAAATTTTTGCTACTGTAGATTATGAGTGCTTGTAGTGACGTGTACAATTGCAAGATTCGGTTGAAAAGCCATTTTGGTAAAAAATATATACAAATTATGTATGTTATTTCTATAAACTACTGCTCTATAAACTAATACGTTCTCTTCTGATGATTATAAATATCCTTCACTATCAAAATATCTATGGGCAATTGACAAAATATCTAAAAAAATACAATTAAAAACTGTTTAATTTGCCACGTGTATAACTGACTTCAAAACAGTTCTAAAGTTTTCAATTTGTTTTATTTCAACTCTATATTTATCTTACTTTTTTCTAAAAAACGGTCAGAAGTGTTATACGAGTATATAGGGCAGCTTTGTCAAACAATTATCCCCACCTGCTTTTGAAGATGACAAGGTGTTGCTGTCGGGTTGAAATTTTTTATTTTGTTTTTTCAGGTTTTTTAGAGATTTGACAAAAATTTGCAACGACTTGCTTAAGACCGCCGAGCAGGGGAAAATGAGTAAAGCGTCTTTTCCAAAAACATAACAGAATGCCTCGAATAGGTTTTGTACCAAAACCATATCAATCACAATCACGGCGCTCTTGATTGCTCGTTTGTAACTTTGGACTCGCTTCATCAATCTAATTCTTAATTATCGTTTAGCGCCATTCATTTCGTTAAAGAAAAAAATTTTGTTAAAGAGAAAAGAATAAACATAACAGCTGCGCGTGACCTAATTGTTATACAACGATTGTTTCAACAGAAATAAGGCTTGTCGACGTCGAACGCACGTGGTTTGACAGAGAACAGAATTAAAAAGAAAAGTGTTAGTTTATTGCTAATTTATATCGTGTTTGGAGCACGTACTTGATAGTTACAATCAGTGGCGTGCCAAGGATTTTTGAAAAAGGTCCGGGGCCATGCAGCCGAAATTAAATATGTTTAACAAAAAATTTTTTTCAAGTGGTAAAAAAAGGTCTTTATTTTGAATCTGTCTCGGTTTTGTAAATTCATTGTACGAAAAACATAGTGATCTCTATAAAAAAAAAGAGAGAAAGTCTTCTTTACTTTGATTCTGTCTCTGATTTTCTCCAAGAAAAAGCCATGGCACAATGTCCTCCCCCCTAAATACGCTACTGGTTACAATTCTTGAAATTTTGGTATAAACTTGTAGAAAGCATTGTTTTGGTGAGTCTTCTGAGTTTAGGTGCAATTTAAACGTAAAAGCCTGTGGACATTACTTTTGTTTGAAATCTAGAAAACCGCTTGCCTTCATAGCTTTGTGTGCTTAAGTTTACAATAAAGCGCAAAAGAATAATGTTATCGAACGAGAAGTGGAGCAGTCGACTGAGGAAGTGAGTTGTAAGAAGCAATCTAGTTGACGGGGTATCCTCCAACGCCGATTAACTTCCAACGGAAAGAATGAGTCCTCCATATCAACCACGTTGCCTACTTTAATTTAATGCTATCAAGCTGACATAGCTTTGACCATAGATCCCCACAAAATTTTTTGTTATGTATAAATGTTACCAAAAAAGGGATAGACAGTCTTTAAAGCAGGTACCAAAATAAGCGCACCGAAAGAAGTTTTCTTTCTGATGTAAACTAAGACCAACAAACGTTTCTTAATAAAAGTTGTTTTGCTAGTAGTTAATTTATTTCATTCCATTATTGAGATTTGTTAACTGATTATATTAACATCTGAAGCAATAACCTTTAAAAAAAGTGCTTTTGTTATAAGTCAATTTATTGCAGTCCATTATCTGGCTTTGTTAAATAAACAAATTAATTATATTAATATCTGAAGCAATAACTTTTAGTGGTAGGTTTATTAAGGCAAACTTTTGAAAACTTTCCTAGAAATATGTTATTTTTATTAATCGTTATTTCAATAAATTATTTAAAACAATAAGCCTATGGTTTACAAAACTTAGGTATTTTGCACAGAAATGATTTTTTTTTTTATTAATGTATTGCCTTTCGTGTCTTTTATTTTCATAGAAATTCGAAAAGCATAGCAAAACATGTCATACTTATTATTATTACATCCGCCAGGCGATGCAATCGCAGCAAATCGAGTTATTTTTTGTTAAGTCAGGAAATATTTATTAAGTTTCAAGTATAAAACACCAAAAAGGCAAAAAACCTTATCAAAACTTATATTTAAAGTTATTTTAAATCGCTTGAAAAACGCTTAAATAAAATCGAAGTATTTTGCCTTTATCTTGTGAGATACTTAAGTTTTTTACAAAATTGTGGAGTTGATTTAATTGCAAAAAAGAAAAAATATATAAATGTATCAAAAATTGTGATCAAACCTATTGTTGAAGCCCAAAGAATAATTTTTAATAGAGCAACATTATAGTTACTTCTCAAACCTCACTACTTAAGAAAGCAATAAAAAAATTTCCAAGATCAATGTGTTCTTTAATATTAAAAGAAAGCATGCTACGCTTTGTTTCGAAAATTTTGTCATCTATTCTCGCTACGTTTGATTTTCTTAAGAAAACTTATGTGAAACTTACAGATTATTGGAAAAATATGACGTCAATGTTGTAGTTTTTCAGCGAGGAACTTCCAACCGGTGACCCGGGGAAAGGTTTGAGTGAATTCACGGTGTTTTTCAAAATGACGTAAACAAATTGGGTAATAATCACGTTTGGTGTTTTTGAAAAAATAAATGCAGAAATGACTTAATGAAAAAAAAGACCAAAAAAATATCATCACTTGTAAATTTCAGCTGTTATGTTTTAGAAGCTTGACCACAAATATTTTTGATAAATCAAATGTTCCTTGGCTCCAAAAAGTTTGACGTTCCTGCTTCAAGCCATTGTTTGGACAGCCCGGCCAATCGGTCAGTCGCTTTTGCCAAAAACAGCTCGGCAGGATAGCTCAGCGTGATGACACTATGACTTGTGGGCAAGGAAACGCAAGTTCCATGCTCAGTCTACCTCAGCTGATTTCTGTTGTGCCCTTAAAAAGGCAATTTAAATTTCTCATTAACTTCAAGCTGCGCACCCACACTGAGGGTTCCTCGTAAAACAGAAAGCAGCATACAAGCCGATTCATCCCTACGACGACTAAAAAAATCAAAGGTCTGGACTTGAGATGCGAGTTTGTGTTACGCCATATTTGAATTCAATTTTTTTATCTTAAAACTTTATAATGTTTAAAGCAATAAAGTAAATATATTAATAGCATGGTTTCTGAAAAGTCTACTTATTGCACGTGACACAAGCTACTGGTTCTTGTACTTCCGTAACTAGATAGGTGACATCCTGAAAATACGCGTCAAGCAAAGCTGAAACATTAATAATCTAACTAAAAATTTGATTAAAGTCCGAATAGACTTTGAAATATACATCATCAATGAAGTAAAGCAAACTGAATGCATGAACAATAATTTATAAATAAATAATTCTTTCACGTTTTCTTTTTTCTCTTTTTTCACATCAATTTGCAATTTCCCATAACCCGATAAATAAAATTGTGCACTATTAGCTGATAAGACTGTTTTCGAAATGAGTTATTTGAATATTTTTTGGTTATTTTCAACTCTTTTATTTTATAAGATTGATGTTTCGAGAGCTCAGTATTGTGATGAAAAAGTATTTTCAACAATAACAAGTAAGTTAAAACCATCTAAGTTGGAGGGAAAGGGTCAGCCAGGTTAATTTTACTAAGATTTATTGAAACACTAGATATTTAACTTAGAAGGAGAATATTGCGTAAAATATACTAAAAATTTTCGAAAGACAATGTAATACTTTCTACAGGATCCAACAACAAATTAAGCTTTTTTAACCAACTTTTAAGTGAATCAAGTATTTTTGTAAGAAAATAGTAATATTTCAATGATCGTTCATATAAACAAATAAAAAATACTGATGCTGGTATGGTATGTGGCTTAACAGATTGAAGGTGGTCTACAATATTATGTGACTGATATAGTATTTGGATTAGAGTTAGGGTTAGGATTAGGATTAGTTTTATTTGGTTACGGTATAGTAGGTGGGTTAGAGTCAAAGTTAGGGTTCATTTTTTTTAATAAATTTTGATCATTGAATAAATCTGGTAGACCACATACTAAACTAGAATTTAAAATGGTAGGCCACGTACTATACCGGTACCAAACTACTACAAATTTATCAGAATCAAGCACAGTACAAACAATATTTATTACCTGCTCAATTCGTTATAAGCTTTAGCGCGTGACGTAACAAATTTGCGTGGTGACGTAACTAACAACAAAAGAATTTATTTGGCACACAAAAATCAATATAAATACAGTGAATAAACCAATAAAGAATAACAAGACAAATTTAAAAGTGCGTTGGGAGATATCATGGTTAGTCTGGCTCTGTGGCGAAATTAGGTGACAAGAGCTTTCTCTTGGCTTATAAGGTGATAACGTCTTGTAATTTTGTGTCGTTGCCTTATTAGCTGTTACCGTATTTTTTTTAAGTTTCTTTTTTAACCAAAAATTATTAAAGCGAGTCAAATTTATTATAGGCTACCGGGACTTACTTAATAATGTCACTTCTATTTAAATATTTTGTCTGAAATCACGAAAAACAACAAAATATCTTCATTTAAAATCTATACCGCTAAACAAAATTTTTCAACTTTAATAAGTTTGTTTTATTCTTGTAACTCTTTTTTTTGCAGCAAACTGTACAAAAGATCAATTTCTTCCTCTCTGTACCAAACCAAGAGTTTGTAATCATTATACTCTAAAACTTTTGATTGTCACGTGAGTAATAGCCCTAGTTACTACAATACTGCAATAGTAACAAGGCTGAATTGTTGCTTTATTAGAATTCGTATAAATTGTAGTTTTCTAAAGTAAAATCATTATTTTTAAAAAGTTATCGCTGTTCTTCTACTCCAACTGATTGGAATATAAATTTAAAAGTTAACAGTCACTCGATAATAAGTATGTAGATGGGGTGGCCCAATAAGTAGGAACGCTTTATCGGTTACTACTGAGGAAATAAAGTACAAGCCACTTCTCTTTCTTGTCGGTATTAACTAGCTTGTTTTACTTTAAATATTTTATCATGCCATGGCTTGCTTTGGTTTCTTTACGCATTCAACATGAATTTTGTATCAAACCCTGAAATCTATTCATTACCATTCAACAAAAAAAATTTAAATGATATAGACTGTTTGTCATATCTGATGGTTAAATACCATAAACGAAATAACTATTCAAATTATTAACAAGTCCATAGTCCATTGTTTTTAATTTTCAGAGCTACTACTGACACCGGAAGCAGCGTAACATGCACATTTCCCCGGTTGTTCGTTGGAATTGAAGGATTTATTGAATGTATTGAGTTCAATACAAGTTATCCGTGTCCTGAATCATCCGATCGGATTCCTCGCTCAAACGTGTGTGATGAGGATCCATGCAACGATTGTTTGGAGGAAGCCGAGCATTCACCAAGAAACGGATTCAAATGCATTAAAAACAATCGATATTGTATCCTCCCCCAAATGTTTTTGTACGATGATGTACCTGATTGTCAGAATGGAGAAGACTTATGTTTTGTAGAAGGAAGGTAAATTCTGTTGAATTTAAATGTGAATACAAAATGTGAATACAAGTCATAAAAAGGTTAATTTAAAACAATGTTTTCTCGTTTTGTTAATCATTGTTCAAAATTGCTGTCTACGTTAAACATAAGTCCTAAAACATTTTGTGTTTGCACTTCCTAGAAAACTATCAAGAAACGATGAAATACATTTCTGCAATTAATCTTATTTGAACCAAACATAGTTAATTTTTTTGCACATTAGGACAACACGAAAGATTTGCTTTATAGCGCGGGGTCGCAAACAGTTTGATTTGTAGTTTAACATATAAAAAAATTTTTCAATTGAAAAGATTGAGAATCTAGTGCTGTTTATTAACGATCACCAATTAATCAAAAAGGTTTATCGATGTGGCTTAATAGGAGGTTAGAAGGTGAACGTTTTTGAATGAAGCACAAGCGATAAAAACATTATTTGCAACGAAATCAAATGAAAACGTAAACGTTGTTTGAAAAAACTCCCACAAAATGATTTGAAGAATCCAGCCAAGCTCCACTTTCAATTCTTAATAAGTAGCTTTAATCTTGCTGTAACTCTGGACACTTTTGGAAACTTACTTCTCAAATTAAAGTGTCCTTTCTTTGAAAAATTATAATTATTTTAATGTCGAATAACTCTATAGCTTAATTAACTTCATTTGATATATTTCAAAAATATTGCCGAGAAGACGAATTTAAAGGATAAAAGAAAAGTTAATGACGTAATTCCATAGGCATACCGGCCAAAAAAAATTTGGTGGCAACAAAGTTTTGCCTAAATTTTGTGACATTTTCCCAAATCATGATTTTCTAGTACTTTACGGATAGGACAAAAAATTCTCTGAGATTCTCGGAAGAAGACCAAATTTCGTCCTAAAATCCTAGTGCTCTCTAAAAAAAAAGGGGGTCTTCACTTGGAATCAGTCTCATATTTCTCAATTTTTGTCCCAAAATCAAGATGTTCTTCAAAAAAAAGGTCTTCACCTAAATTTAGTTACTATTTTTTGCAGTTGATCATTGTCACTGCCTTAAAATTTCTGACTTTGGCCGAATATTTTCTTGTCACTGCTTAAACATTTTGAATTTTTCCCAAATCTTGGAAGCTTGGGGGGAATTACACCCACTGCGCCCACCAGGTATGGCTTTGAGTGATTCCAAGATACATTGCCATCTAGTGCATATAAGAATTAATGGAAAACGTTAACACATTTAACTGATTTCTGTAAAGAGTGAAAACAAAACAATTTTGGGTTGTTTAAATCAGATTTATAGCTTTATCAAACAGAAAGTAGCAGTTCTTTAGCAATGATACTATTTTGAAGCCATTAAATGTATTCCACTAAATTCTATTAAATTCTTATTGACAACTGATCAACCGTTTTTTTTTTTACTCTTAAGCATTTTTATTTAACCTATTGCATAATAATTTTGTCGGTGTATTTAATTGTATCAAATTTTCTGTGTAATGCAGTAGATTTAATGTCAAATAATAGTATAGAACAATAATATTAGACTAGCAATAATCAGTGAGAACAAGACATAACTACCCCTGCAAACCTACATTATTCACCGAGAATGCTGGATTAGGTGCGCGTAAATAACACAGACTAACTTTTTCCATGTTATGGCTGGCGTAAGCTTAACCATAATCCCCACTACAAAATATAGTTGGAGCCAGGATACATTTTTGCTTGAAAACTAGGTAAAGACCAAGAAAAGGTTTTCATTTGTTGAGAAACTACGTTCAAACTGTAATAACGCCTTTTTTGGTGTTTATCTAATTCTACATTAATAATTTTTCTATTAGGCTAAAGTTTGCGTTTTTAAGAGAGTCATTTTAACCAAAAAAAGCGCTTTTTCTTCCAAGTGCCCCCTAGGGGTTCTCACAATCAGCGGCTCCCAATTAGTGTGTTTAGAGCTTCCCCGTTGAGGTGTTGGGTTACGCAAACCCTGAGAAGAAATATGACTGAACAAAATAGAATATTATTTTAGATTAGTGGTTTTTAACCGTGCGGCTTCGTTTAGGCCCAGTGGTGGGTCATGGCGTTATTTTCAGTGGGCCACAGAGCATAAATGAAAATGAAAGCAATATGAGACTTGCATAATGATGTCATTGCGATCGAGAAACCGGAAAAAAATTCCAAGTGAAAACTTTTTTTTAAAAATCTTTATGTTACTGGGACGAAAATTGAGAAATCACAGACAAATTTCAAGTGAGGATCTTTTTTTAGATATCATCAGATTTTTGCAACGGAAATTAAACTCTACTCACCGAAATGGGTCGTTAAGTTACCTTGGGTTGGAAAGTGGGCCACTGTATAAAAAAGGTTGAAAACCACTGTTCTAGATAAATTACAAAAAACGTAAATGTCTACTAAAAGTAATTTTAGGAGGTTCCAGCTGAACTTTTTCAAGGCTTTTGCTTCGAGATTACAGCCCGCTCATCCTTATTTAACCTATCAAGTTTTTAATGCGTTGTATCCGTTTCAGCCTATATTTTCTAATAATTTGTGACACTTTGTTGCTTTTTGACCGAACGGTAGTATCATAATCTAAATTGGCGGCATTTGATCTTATTATTTATTTATCAAGCAGGTTTGAAATCTGAGAAGTAAATCATGGCATTTAACGACATCATTTAGTTCTGTAATAACTTTTTGTTTTTTGGGCATAAAATTTGTATAAAAAATAAGTATGCTAACTAAACAGTTTTGTTAAAAAATTAAACTTTAGATTTCATTAATCAGTTAATAAGTTTGTTAAAGCTACACTAGAAAGAAGTAAATTTTGTGTATATCTAATGTAAAATCTAATGAGTTCTTTAAATATTGTTGCAATTTTTTTTAATTTAAAACAAAAATGACCCTATAGTAGGTTTATCTGTCACGTGGAAAAAATAGTAGTAAAAAAACTGCTTACGGCTTCAAATTCAAATATTTTAATCTTGACGGTGCTTTTTATTTTTCTTTTTTTTTTGTTATTCAGTAACTATGAACTAAACATTGAAAAATGTTTCGCTTGCGCAAACGGGCAAATCATCCCCAGAAGTGCGGTTTGCAATAACCGCTTTGATTGTGCTGATCTCTCTGACGAGTGTTTGTGTCAGGAACCGCTTGAATTGTGCAGGAAAATAACACCAATAATTAAAACGTAAGTGAATTTATCTGTATTCTTTTAAAATCTTTGATTGCAACAGGAAATTTAAGTTTTAATGTGATTACTAACTTTAAATACCAATTAATAACCTACTGCTGTCGAGAAATTAATTTTAACAATAGTTTTGGTTCAAAAAATTTTCAAAAAGCTTATAGGAAATTTACATATGAAAAATGTGTTTAATTTAGTAACCAGAAAATATTATGAAGTGATTGAAAGTAGGAAAGTACTTCATCCTTCAGCCAACTTTTTTCTTTGAAGCGTCATAAGTTATTGCGTAGTGTTTTGTAATAAAAGCAAACTGCATTTTTTAAGACAAGCCTCAAAGCATCAAAGTAGTTTCGATATTTCTTCCTTGTTTCAAAAATCGACATAAGTTTTTTCGTTATATATATAGATATAAATATCAGCGTTAAGAATTATATATAGATATTGACAGTAACAATAACATATACATAACAACGTTAACAATAACATGTAGATACCAGCGTTTCCCGATTACCTGTTAGAAAAACTTCAGTGTTAACTTTTCTTGTTTTCTTGCGACGTTTTACAATCTTAACTTTTGGAGTTTGGCGCTATAAACAAAAGCCTTTTAGAATTTTTAACTTATATTTGATAAATCGCTTGTTTCCGACCAGCTGTTATGCAGAAAATATAACAAGGCTAGGCGCTAGACCCAATCAGGTATAAATTGGTTGTGACTTCATCAAACACAACTTTCAATCGATGGTTTATATTACGAATGGTTTTCATTAACTCTACTTCTTTCCTTGCTGAAGTAGTTTATCAACATACAAGCGGTTATTTATTATATCAAGTTTGAAGTGTTAATATTTACCTTATAATTATTTGAAATATACACGAGATATGTTGAACATTAATAATCGAGTTGTTAGTGGTTTAGCTTTCCCAATATTTCAATGGTTACACAACTAACACACTTAAAAAGTTTTTTGTTGGTACAAAACTTTAAAATAGCTTTTAACAACAAATGCTTCATTTAAAGCTCTTTTGTTAATTAAGTAGCCTTAAAAAAGGCTGTTTTGAAAACTCGAACGTTTTCGTCTAGCTCTCTTCAGGAGGTTTCGCTAGAATGAATTGCAGAACTGAATGTAGTATTTCAAAAGTTTTAAAGCTGATTCTGATTGGCTAAAAATTAAGGTTAATAATAGTTATCATAATAATTGAAAAGTATTAATAAATAAAATCACGTTTCGTCAGCGTAAGAATTTTTTGGCAAAAAAAGGAACAAAATTATGCAAGCTTTGTGTTAAAATTTGGAACTAAAAAGAAAATTTTTACAATTATGCTAACAATTTATGTTTGTAAACAAACTTGTTAGATTTTAGCTGAGTATCAGTTGATCGAGATTTGTGGTTTGATTTGTTAAAATTCATCAAGCTGAAAGTCTGTTCACAAATGTATGTTGAGCCAAAGAGAACCAACATTCTCTGCGCCATTTTTTGTATATTCGGGAACGTAGCATCATTTAATAAAGCGTAAAATTCATTCAGCTTCAGGACTTGAAATTTTTCTTTCAAAAGGTAGTCACTCTGAAGGTCAATCAATACCAATTGCAACTCCTGTGGTGCTGTCAGAGCAACTCGAGATAGGGAGGCTGAGACAATATTAAATGATTTTTGGAGTTTTATAAAATCTTGGAATCTACGGCAAAATTGTTGATGCAGATTATCCAGTAACTTGCTGTATTTATTTACATGTTTAGAAGCTTCTTTCATAGTCACTAAAGTGGGGAAATGTACAAACGAATTGCTTAGCAATTGTTCTAAAAATAAAGTCAGTTTAGATTTAAAAGCTTTAACATTCGTGTACATCTCGAGAGCGAAAAGATTTTTCCCTTGCAACTTCGTATTCAAGTCATTCATGTGTGTCAATATGTCTCTTGCAAAAAAAAAATCACAAAGTTAATCTCCGTCTTCTAGTTCAGGAAAGTCATCACCTTTTCTGATTAACTACATAAATAAGCAAATGCATAGCCGTACCTGCCGGGGGTGCAGGAGGGGCAATTGCCCCCCCAAGTTTCGAAGATTTGGGCAAAATTAAGATTTTTCGGGCAGTGAGAAGAAAATATTTGGGCAAAACCATAGTTTTTCGGGCAGCGATATGAAAAATTTGGGCAAAGTCAGGAAATTTAGAGAGGTGATGATGACGAACTGCAGGAAATAATAACCAAATTTAGGTGAAGACCTTTTTTTTTTTTTTTTTAGAGATCACCATGATTTTAGGACAAAATTGGTTTTTGTCTGAGAAACTCAGACAATTTTTTTTTCATATCCGAAATGTACTCTAAAATCATGATTTGGGCAAACGTCACAAAATTTGGGCAAAACTTCATTGCCCCCCCAAAATTTTTTGGGCTGGTACGGGTATGAGCAAATGGCCTGTTTAAGTACCCAGAAACGTTTACATGCTTTTCCCAAACTTAACTTAACATGAGAATGGTAAAGCAAGTCCTGGTGATCAGAATCGATTTTTTCGAAAAACTTTATAAACTGTCTATGGTGAAGTCCTCTTCCTTTTATGTAGTTGATCAGTTTTATCACTGCCTTCACCACATGATTACGCTGCAGTACAGACTTACACAAGGCCTCCTGATGGATGATGCAGTGCAAAAAAGTTATATCCATGTCAGGGTTTTCCTCTTTCATCTTATCTTGTGATATGTGATTAAACTAGAAGTCACAAATAAATTTTCAACGATTTTTTAACTGTGATGTAACAAACGCTTAGTTATGAGAAAAGAATTACAGGCATAAACAAGGAAACTTCAACAAGATCAATTGATTCGTATGCTTGGGCATTGGAATGTGATTTTTCTGTAGGGAAAAGGGAAACTATATTCAACAATCAGTAATGAATTGCTTTTAAGTACTCGTTCGTGGTAATAGCAGGCGGGCCAGATTAAACAAGCTCGCGGGCCGGATTTGGCCCGCGGGCCGTAGTTTGCCCATGTCAGGTCTAAACCAACCGTACGTTTTTATATTTAATGAATTTTTGCGCCGAGCGTTGAAATTTAATAAACAAAGAAAAAGACGTTAAATCTGTGCGCCAGGGCTTGGTAAACATTTAATATTAATTGGGTCAAGTAAATAACGTTTGTGAGGCAAATCTAAAACCTCAACCATTTGATTTTATTCACGAAAATAAGCAGACAACGACGTTTACTCATGCTGAGTTACGTATCAGTTATATACAAACGGAGATTTTTGTGACAAAATTTCCTACTTGTCACATTTGACTGTCGTTTTCTCAATTTCTTGTTTCACATTTTCTAGCGAGCCAAGTGTCAATGAAATTTGTTTAATCGTCTCAGCATGACACGTAAAGGTCACGCATACTTGTGCTCCAACTAGTCGCAAAGAACCATTTGAGTCGACCCTGGGCTTGTCCTAAAAACAGCAGCATACTTATTTATAAATGAGTGAAAGAAAATCGAAAAAGTTTATTACTGGAAAGAACATTATGTTTGGTACTCTTTTGTGTGAGTTCCGACTATTGTAGGTTATAACCTGTTAGGTTGACTGTAGCAATAAAAGTGACTTTTTGCTTCAAAATGATTGGTGACCCTTTTTGAGAAAGACCAAAATACCGACGTCAAGATGCATCTGTATCTACTCAAACTCAAAACAACGAGAACGATTTTGTGAAAGGCAAATATCAAACCTTTTCACGGCGGTTTTTCAGTACAGTAATTTACTTTACTTACAATAATGAAGAAGAGCTTACTTTAATGTGCATATGACGTGAGCAGTATTTAAAAAAAAACATTTTTAATGTTTGTTCTTTCTTTAATTTGCTTTGCTGAGAGACGATTAGTATTTGGCTGCTATGCTACTCTGACGTATGATCTCACGTGATGAATGAGATCGCACGTCAGAGTAGTTAGTTTTATATGGCAGTGAGGTTAAAGTAGCACCAACATTTGTTTATTGATTACTGTATATTGGTGACAACTCTGTTTTGCCACGTTGCATGTCTACCAAATAGTGTTTTCTTTAATGGCAACATAATAAGATCTGTTTAAAATAAAAAATAAATGATTTCCGTAACAATTTGTAACTTAATATAAATTATCAAAAATGATTATTTGTGCAGCTACAACGGAAACGAACCCATCAAATCAACATCTTCAATGTGTTGGTCGATTGCAATCAAACTGGTTTAGACGAACAAAATTACAACAATTATTTTCTTTTTCAAAGAAATCATTTAAAGGTAAAAATAGAAGCGAAATTTGTGCAAAAGACTAGCTGAGTGTAGTTTAATTTTTTCATTATAAAAATTTATTTGTGTTTAATAACAAGTTCAATAGGTCATAATAAATTGTTTATTGACGTATTGATTTCAGTGGATCAGTATTCCAATGCACAAACGTTGCGATTTCAATATTGATTGCTTTAACGGAACAGACGAACGGAATTGCCAAGATGACAGATTTTATTGCGAATCAGGAAACCCATTGTTTGTGAGGCATTCAAAAGTGGGTTTGTTTGTTTTTGTTATTTAATTTTTTTTTGTGTGTGTTAACTAAACTGCGTACTCCTTTCTTTCATTTTATTTTTCTGTAGTTTAGACACAAAAAAATTTTTAGGTAAAATAAAGATAATAATTAGTTTCTATTTAAGGTAGTGCAAGCTTCAAGTTTTTTTATTCTTTACGATTTTAAACTATTTTAATTTAAAAAAGTCTAGAAGCAAAAAGTCAAAAGTGCACAGCAGGTACTTCAATTTGTGATACTAATCGCTTCCACTCTGCTTCTACAAAATATAAAGTGTTAGTTGCTTTCGACTGGGTAGACACCAATCATGACTTGACCTTAACAAAAGTTCTAAACTTTTAAATTTGTTAACAAAACACGTTTTTCAAATGTTTTCTAAATGCCACCTATGACCCTTTGTAACCGAAAAAGTTTTTTTTTTTGTGAGATTTTTTGTTCTTATCGTTTTTGTTTGAAAAAACCTCATTGAGACAAAGAAGAAACCTAATTAAAACCTACAAATAAATGGTATAATTCATAAAATTTAATGAATTTCTTTGACAAAGAAGTTATATATAGCTTTAGTTACTAATTCCAACTAAATTAATTTAAGTACAATTATATATTCGTAATTTAAAGTTGTATTTTTTAATGAGGTAAATTCATGGTAACCATGGTAATTCTTTTTCAGATTATTTTATTTAAGTTTTTGGTTTAAATTCAATAATTGAGCCTTAAAATTTTAATTATCTCAAGCCTTTTATCAGGTTCGAAATGGTCGAGTGGACTGCAGTGACGGAAGTGACGAATGTCCAACTAACAGCAGCGAAACCAATACTTACTTGTTCAATTCTTCAAAGCAATTGATTGAAAATCAGTTTTTGTATTCGTTAGTCTGGGTTATGGCAGTGATTGCTTTAGTTGGAAACACAGTAAGTGATGAAGCTTGAGTTGTATCACTAATTTATATTTTGCTTTTTCGACCAATTTCGTACTTTGATTGTTACTTTTACTCGCACTAATATAAAATTGAATTGATTTTTGTTTAAATTATTGACTTTTTGCAGATGGTACTGGTCGGCCAGATTCGGATTTTGGTCAACTTACATCGAAAAAGAAACGCTTTAGCCTCGTTAAAAGCCAATCATATTCTTATTTTAAATTTGGCCATTGCGGATATTTTGATGGGGATTTATCTATTGGCAGTCGGGATTTCGTACGAAAGGTTCAAGGGGGCTTACTGTGAAAATGAGCTTCTGTGGAGGGGGAGCAAAACTTGCACGTGGATGGGAATTACGTCATTAATTTCATGCGAGGCCTCCGTTCTCATTCTAGTCCTTCTAACCACGTGTCGACTTTACACCTTGTCTAATGTAAGTTTAACTCTGTAGTAAGATCATTGTGAAAAAAGCTTATCATAATTCATATAATCTTACACCTTTTTCCCCTTTTTTTGTTTTATGCTATTAAGAAGCCTGTAAAATGTTAAAGTTTAAAAAATGTTGACGATTTTCAAATCTGGTCGCATAATCAACAACACTACCAAAATAACATAAAGATATTGTTGTTGCCTTATTTTTAGTTAGGAAACTGATACAAGCACATAATTTTTGGAGCATCTTTTACCTTAAAAAAGTCACAATGTAATATATTTAACTCATAATAAAAAAAAATGATTTGCAGCTATTGTCATTTAAATGATATTTTTTTAACAAGATATCTTGCACAACTGAATTTCACATAACTACAAATAACTTGCAGGTAAAAACGCTTTTGTTAAATATCTGTTATGTTCTTAGCCTCGGCGTATCAAGTTGACACATCTTTCCCCAAAACAAGCTATTTTTAGTTATAGCTTGCTTTTAGTTTTTTATATTTGATTTATTAGATCTTACTGATCTCCAGTTTACTTATTGATTTCCGATTGCCTAAAGAGTTGAGTTTAAATTGTTTTTGAATTTCAGCCATTCAAATCCTCTTCAAATCCTCCAACTTGGTTGGTCCTATTACTTGTTTCAATTGCTTGGAGTTTGGCAATCGTAACAGCATTTATTCCGCTTACTAACTGGTTCCATTCTTTTGTACCTGATCATGTATTATTACCGGAAAATCCGTTTGTCGACAAACCGTTGGTTAATTTTAAAACTGGCAAACAGTTTTTATACCGCTCTTTGATGTTTTATCCGGAATCAAATTTGAATGAGTTAATTGATGAGAGTTATTCAGTGCACACCTGGGACAACCTTGTTTCTATTTTTCAAAAGTTACCAGCACAACGACAACAACTCAAGATTGCTGCACGATTTGGGTAATTTCAAATGAGCATACAATATTAAACTATAGCTATTTATAATGCTTATTTTGTTAACTGTTCAAACAATTAAAACTGTTTCAGTTTATGAAAAAATGATTTAAGCACATTTTTCCACCTACTTTTTACATTGTTTTACACAACACGTCGAAGACGTTAACATTGATGAAAGCTACTAGAATAAAAAATGTGCTGTTACTTAGTAAAAATTTGATAATTTGTTTAGTAAAAAATGTGTTGTTACTTTAAAGTGCAAATGAAATATGTGCTGTTACGCTATGCTACACGAGCTATTTAATAAAGAAGACCTGTTCGTTTACACTTTGGCAGTAAAGTTTATCAACATCACTTTTCCAAATTTAGACCTAATTTCTGCTTAAATAGATGGTTTGTTTTAAGTTAGTTATTCTTATTTTCTTTTAGAAAGTCCATTTCAGTAAAAATTTATAAAATTCAAAAATTAACTTGAGTTGCTTTGAAAAGTGTTCAATGGCAATCAAAACATTATATTTATTTAATCAAAACATACCCCTACCCGCTTTTCATTTTGGTGTAGAAATTACCAGGGGTCTTATTCCAATAAATTAAAAAGTTATGGGCCCATGAATAAAATATACGTTTATAATTTTTGAAAAATTTGTACTTCAAATTTATTCAAACAGATTAAAAACTTATAATAATGGAATTTTTTACATATTGTTGCATAGCTGTAGTAATTTAATCACAAAAAATTCCGATTTACCCTTTTTGTTACATCTAAATTATTTATACCAATGTTTCACAAATAGTATTTCACCTGCACTACAATGGTATGTCAAGAGCTTTCAGGTGGTACGCAAAGTTGCATCGAGAGTTTGTTACCAATCACAATTAAAAGTTTCAAGCAATAAGAACTTTCACTCCATCTCAAACATCTTTAATCATTTTATATGCAACTTAGTTATTGCCTAAGTTGATTTCTTAATCTTTTTTTATTTTTTTATTTTTTGGCTACCATATTAGTAGGATCCTTGTTGAAAGCTTTGCGCTTTGACAAATCTTTTCATTGCACAGGAAAAAGTTAGTGTGGAGCAACTTAGCACATTTGTTGAATTAGGTTATTTGTTTTGTTTTTTTATTTGCAGATCTTAATAAATAAATGATTAAAGTAGTCTTTTCGTAATCGCTTAAATTACCTCCTGAAATAGATTTTAAACCACAGATTTAAGATTTACTCTAAAAATTTTAATTGGATAAAAAAGCAAAACATAGCTGAATTCAAAGCATTCAGTTTTAATTTTGTTATCGTAACTTCTAAAATTAACTTTGTTTGCATATTTTTTTCATACCTATATATTTCGATTTGCTATTTTCAAGCTTGATAAAAAAATTTGATTTTTCAGATATTACAACATCCACAGTATTTGTATTGCCGAGCTATTTCCTCGCAAAAACGATCCTTACTCACCACTGTCACTAAGCATAATCATCTTCAATTTTGTTGCATTTCTGTACATAGCAGCAGCGTATATCTCAATATATTGTGTGACCTTCAAAAACAAGGAAACTGTTCAAGACAATGCGGAAGCAGGTACATTGTGATATGAATAATGAATAATTCTGTGTAGCGTCAATTTTCAGCAGTGTTACCAATAGTTAATATTTTTATCGGCATACACCCAATTTATTTCTTAGAAAATTTTCGCGACAAACCAAACATTAAGCAACAAATGTACTGTATAGTATAGTGGTTAGTTAACTGCCAACTTCTTAGAATTTTTTCCGTCGCATATGTCATTGGAAGTTATTCAAAGTTTACAAAATCACCAGGAAGATAAATTGATATACCGCAGAAAGTTATCATGCGGTAAAATGCCATCTATGAAAGCAATGCAAATGTGACAATTTTGAATTGCTGCAGCCAATATGATTCACTTTTGTGTATAATTCTTCCGGCAAGATATCAACTATTTGTTTCTCGTACTTGCAGAACCACGTCGGAGGCATTAAACTGAGAGCAAGGGTTTACTTTGGGAGATACAAAAGATTGCTCTCCAGTTTAAACTTAAATATACATATATTTTTTTTACATGTTATAGGTATGCGTTTAAGTGATATAAAGCCACTTAGACAAGATTTTACTTTTGATAAACTTTTTTTGGGCGCAAAAATTTTTTTCAAATTATTTTATTTTGTTATACGGCAAGCATAACAAAATTATATACCTGTAATTTTTGAAAGTAAAAATTTAATTAATCTGGTATGAACTTTGATTTATTTTGATGAATAGTTTTTTGTAGTGACAGCTGATTATCGTGATTAATAGCGCAAGTATGAAAATCTCTTCTCTGAACATCTTTTCTTCGAAAGTTTTAAATTGTGTCTGCACTAGAAAGTGTTTGACAAAGTGTGTGCGTTTGTGCAAGAATATTCGTGACGATTCGTCTTGTACGTTTTGTTATTTTGCTTTTGTCTTAATTAGAATATTGAACTAAAAAGTCCTTTTTAAACTTTTTAATTTGATTTAACTGAATGTTGTCCGTTCTCGATCAGACCGATCTCGTTCGTGCTTGAACCAATTGAACCAAATTTATGACTTTTCAAGCAGTTAAAGCAAAGTTAACTCGGTTGTTGGTCAGCTGCGTAGAAAAATGGCATAAGTCTCGGCGCTACAGTTGGAGGGTTAGCGTCCGAACAAGAAAGAGAGTCTGACCGTGGCTCTCGCGCCTTTATTTGTATTTGAAGACTTTGTTGTCTCACCTAAATGCCTGTTGATGAAATAGTTTTTGTTTGTTTGGAAACTACAGTATATTCTACAATCTTCGTTTGTTATTCTTTAAGTGTTTTTTTTAAACCAGGCAGCAATAAAGAAATAAATCTTATTAGGTTGAATCTGTAATTGGTTTAATAGTTGAAATATTTGCACGGCCGCACAAACTACTATTGGGAGTCGCAGGTCCTGCTCGGTGATGCTAGATTGCTGCTTAAATCACTTTTGGTGTTTAAGCACCATTCTAACATCGATATAATTTGACATTGATACATTGATATAATTTGACCTCTTAACATCGAGGCAAATAACTTATAACTGTGCTAAACTGCAAAAACTTATTTGATTTCGACCCATTGGCACTTCACTGTTTCCGTCCACATCGTGCAGTTTTCAACAGCCGAAATAATTAAAAGAGAAAATTAAAACTGTAAAACAATTTCCTTAGCAAGAAAGATGTTTTGAGTATTGTCGTTTTGTTATTGATATTATGACTTTGCTAAATATAAAATTGATAAAGAGATAAGAAATATATTAAAGAACCAAGTGCCCAGAAATAAAATATTCCGTTCAAGTTCTTTTGGAAAATTAGAATCTTAGTAGTTTTATTCAGAACCAATTATTGGTTAAAACAATGGTCGGCAAACTACGGCCCGCCGGCCTAATCCGGCCCAACTGCAAACAATTATTTTCCGGCTCGCCAAGCATTTAATAAGAACAATGTAACAAATTAAAGTAAAGACTTTTTTGGCCGTCGAGTAAGTTTATGCAGAGACTTCTAAATAGTAGTACCTGGACTGGAAACTGAAACGCTAATGAAAGCTTTCGCGTACATAATGAGGCCAGACAAAAGCGACAAACGAATCGAGCTGCTGGATAGCGAATTTCGACATTTCAGAATCAAGCGCAGTTATATTGAAAGTTCGAGTTTTAAAAGCTTCGCTGCAATTTTTTTTTAAATATAAATTATACAGTAAGTTATATCTAGAGAGTCTGTCTTAATTTTTATGTTCTTATTTAAACTCATTGCAGTAAGTTTGTTCAGGTATATGTTAAATTAATAACTTTGTCGAAAATACTAACTAAAAGTCTCTAAGAATTTGCTAGGATTAAGGCCCGTTTCCACTACGAGCGTGGAAAAGCGCATTCTTTGTTTCTTTTATTGATCTTCGATTGAAGCGAGCGGTTAAAATTGAAACGAGCGCAAAAAAATCAATAAAACAAACAAAGAATGGTCTTTTCCACGCTCGTAGTGGAAACGGGCCTTTAATGTTGGTACTTTTCAAACTTTTTTTATGTAGCCTAAATACTTTTAAAAAACTAATTTTCCTGCAATTTTAAAGCAATTGTGGTTAGTATAAGTGAAAACACTTAGATTCACATTTAGAAAAAGTAAGTATAAAACTTAGTCAACCATGTTTGTACTTTATAATAGGTTGGATAACAGTTTTAGCAGCTTTTCCCCAACTAGTTATAGAGTATTTTAGATGGGAATATATCAAACTATAATAAATAGTTTTTAAAGTATGGATATTAACATATTTTTTTAGCTTCGAAATGGCCTATGATCCTTTACAAAGTTTGGCATTTAGATATTTGATGTGTTGTGTCCAATTCATTTCGTTATCAAACATTATGCCCAGATATTTAACAATATCTTTTGGATAATTTCATTTTGTCCAACTTTGATTTTAAACAAAGATTTGTTTATTTTTTGTTTTGTAGCTATCATATAAATTGTTTTTTTGTAGTTTATTGTCAATTTATTTGTTTTCGTAGTGGCCTTTGGAAACCAATAACGGCATTTTTTGACGTAGGGATATTGTGCTGGAAGATATTTGCTGAGATAGCATATGCAAATTTAAAACACTTTTTTTTCAATGGGCATGATCAAAGGAATATATTTAGAAAGGTAGTATCAATAACCATTTTTGAAGAATCCGTAGTTTCGCCGTGGTCTGTTCCAGCACAATGCCACAAAGGACACGAGATTGTGGAAGGAGTGGTAATGCGTTTTTTTAATTGCATGTGCAAAAACTTGATGAAGAACATAAGCGAACGTTCTTCACGTAGTGGAGAAAGAAAAATTCGAAAGCTCACCGGTAAAACAAACTGACAGAACTAAAAATAGGGCCTGCACCATTAACAACTGAATATTTTCAATACAGTCCGAATTAACACTTTGACTGCCATGTCAGCAAATATTGTTGACACGGCAGTTTTTAATGAGGCCGTGTCTGGTATAATTTCTATTTCTGGTATAATTTTTATTTTATTACTTTGAAACAAAATAAATTCGGATAAAAACGGGTTAAAGTCAAGTGGAAATAGTTTTTTTGCATGTATATTTTCAGTATTATGCAAATCTAGGAAAATTTTTTGTGGCCCCACTGAGGTATTTCTAGAAAACCAGCTTGGCAGTCAAAGTGTTAATTTGCATATTTATATGGTATAGAGTTGTCATTTTCACTGAACTGTCTGTATTTCTTTTTTTTTGATTGATTAATTATTGAAAGCAATATTTACAAAATCACTAATGCAAAAAATCGATTCTAACTTGCCATATACAACTTTTTATTTTCGGCTTTGCATTGGATGATGTATGATCCACGTTAGTATAAATTTGTTAGATTAATATTAATAAGACGTGGTTTTATATTGTATATGCTGTGCTACTATTTTGCAAAATTCTTCGAATGTTTATCATTGTGATTTGCATTGTTGATGCATTTTCTCTGTTGCGGTGTTTCATATGGACAAACCTTTGTCTGAAATAAACAAAAATAATGTATTTTTTTAACTACAGTGACCATTTATTGTATATGCTAATATAGTATTTTTTAAAATTCGTCGAATGAATATTATCTTTTGTATTGTTGACGCATTTGCGCTGTGTGAATATGAAGCCTTTTCTGAAATAAACAATAAGAAAGTATTTTTCTAACTGCAGTGACGATTTATAGTATTTTTAAAGCACTTTTCTATTCAATTTCTTTCTTTAGCTAACCGCGATTAGTGAGCTAAGACAAAATCGCTTAGTCTGAACTGTTGTTTCTGTTTTTCTCTACGGCCTCATGTTGTACGCAAAGCGAATTCAGTTTCCAGTCCAGGTATTACTATTTAGAAGTCTCTGGTTTATGGCACGATTTCACGTTGTAAATATTAGTGTGGCCCTGGATCAAAATCAACTTTTGAATCCTACCTTTGAGCTGAACAGTTTAGCAACCCCTAAGCTACAAAATAAAAATTTAACTTAACAAAAAAAATCAAATCAAATTATTAAAACGAAAAACGTTTTAAGTTTTAATGTTGAAAAGAACGTTAAAAATTCCTTATTTTTGCTTTAACCCTCAAAGCGTTAATGAATCAATATTGGTACAGTCGTATGTCTGCTTAAAATTTCAAATATTTCAAATTTGATACATACCTTTTCTAAAAGTTGTATCTCATATTTTTATTGTAGTCAAACAATCGCCAATTTTTTGAAGTTGATTAAAATACCTGATTTTAAAATTAGCTCTTTTGTGCAATATTGCTCTTTGCCTGTATTAACCATTTTCTACTTATGCACTGTTATTGATTAACAAACATCACACTTGTTTTTGCATGTCATTGCCAGCAAGGAATCGCCCACAAATTGTTGAATTTTTCTGTACTCTTTTTATCAAACTAGGGCATTTTTTTCTTATTGCTTCTGACAGTGTCGCAGGAACTCTCAGAAGTACGATAAGAAAATTGGTAAATGAAATTGTCCTATTTTTCTAAAAAAAGACACATTTTACGATATTCCCGTAAAAAAAAGTGATATAAGGGTTAGATTTTTGCATCCCAAAAAATCTAGCTAATTTTTTTTTTTTAAACAAAGTTTTCTGTTTTGAAATTATAAAAATGTGTTTTACTTTTCAGCGAGTGTTCAAAGAAAAATATTTCGAATTATAATTTCAAATCTGCTGACGTGGGTTCCGGTTTGCGTCATCAGCTTCATAAGCTTCAGCGACGATGATGAGCTTCTTGTCGACGGCGGACAAATCTACAAAGTGGCGGCCATTGTGTTGCTGCCGATCAACAGCGCTATGAATCCGTTTTTATACTCGAGTGTTTTGCCGAACTTTTGCAAGAGACTTTTCTGTAGGACAGGAAAATTAAGAAAAAGAAAACCCAAATTTGGCAGCGTGGACACTTTATCAGCTACCAAGTCTACAGCAGACTATCTGTGAACAATTAACGCTTTTATCATTTATTCAAAAAAATTTTTTTGTATATTTTTAAAAATAACTGTTTGCGTTGTGTTGCATTTTTATACAAGTTTTTAATATATTTATCTCTATTTTCTTTTTTCTATATTTTGCTGAAGTGAAAAATAGATTAATATTTAGGGAATCGTTGTGAAATTTATTTAAGACCTGGGTTCCAAAACTATGTTCAATTTGTATTTCAAGCAGTACAAATATTTAAGTAACGTAGAATTTTTAGCAACTGTTAAAAATATAGCTGAGTTTTTTTCTATAAAAAAATTTAGCTGACCGCTATTTAATACGTTGTCCGGACAATTTGATCCCACAAAAATGGGTACCAAGACAATTCGGTACCTAGAATGAGTTAAATTTTAATACTTGAACTCTGACTACCCATTTTACTTTAACATTAATCCTATTTATTTAAATAAAGCAAAGTGGGTTAGAATTATAATTTCTTCGGAAAAAATTTAATTGTCATGGTACCCAATTGTTCGAGACTGAATAGTCCAAGCACCATCAAATATATGCAGTTCTTTTAAGTATCAAAACTTTCTGTAAATTAGCCTAAATTTTGCAAGCTACTAAACTAGTAAAACGAAGTTGAATTTATTCACTTTTATAAAAACAACTTTTTTTGCTTATTTATATTGGTATCAGTAAGATACGAAGAAATTTTTGCGAAACACAATTTTATGAGCATTTTACAAAAATATTTACAAAAAGAAGACCTAGTGAAGACTCAATTTAAAAAGGGAAGACCTTCCGTTTTTTCATACCCTAATTTTATTTTGAAAAGTCATTAATTTATTATTGATAAATAAATAGGACTCTATGCAAATGAAGAAAAAAATAATGTAAATCAAATTGCTAACTCCTTTTCTTGTGCCATTATAAACCTCTGCACAAGATCCTTCAGGGGTACAAAATTTGACCTCCAACCCCCTGTGCCTACGTTTATCATTTTTTTTGTATGTGTACATCAGGGATACATACCTAAGGTATCCCTGGTGTACATCAGGGTATTAGTTTGCATACTAATCCTTTAGGTTTTTCGAAACAATCTTGGTTTTTTTTGTTTACCTTTATCATAAATGGGGAATCTGCGGCATCAATGAGTTATTTGTGTGGCCTCCATGACAAAGAATAATATGTCAATGACTACAGGTGATAATAGGAGATCTTTTTTTAGGGTCGAAATTTAAGAAAATCTGAACAATTTTCAAAGTGAAAACTTTTTCTTATAGATCACTTTATTATGGGCACAAAAATTACCCAAAAAAAATAATTACCTAGACCTGCTTCCAGAGATGCTCAATACTGCTGTTTCGGAGAACTTTTTTTTTGGTTTTGTTGAGATATGACTGAAATTTAGAACTGCTTGCTTCTGCTTCAATATTATGGGTAATAGAAGTAAATGGTGATATGAAATATAATGTTTTGAGACTGGTATTTTTCCAAGAGACTGAACATATAGTTAGAAATCTTGGTTTATCTGAGACTTTTTAGATCGGGATAGTTTTTTATGTTAATTGTCCTTGCTTTCGGTCTTAGATTTTTTGTTTATTTAATTTGGATTTGCATTTCTGATTACGTGTTTATTGAATGCTATACGCAGTGATGGCCTTATAAAAGAACCCATTGAAGAGAAAATTGAAGAGAAAAAAACAAGAAAATTAGAGAGGTTGCATTTTCATGTTCCAAATCTTTTTTGGTCTCAAAAAAAATGACCTCTAAAAAAAGTTTTTCACTTTAGGAGAGGCTACCGTCATTGTGCTGCTAGGAAGAAATAGAGCAATAGTTTTCTTGGGGGATACTTCTTGACTTTTTTAGGGGGGAGACGATGCGGCCGCTCCGTTTGCTCCGTACTAAAGCCATCACTGGCGATATATTTTTTTCAGCTATAATAGTGTTTTTTGTCAGCGATTTTGTAAAAGATTAAAGGGGTAACTTCGCTTCTGACATGGCACCGCGGGCACCACCGGTGGTTTACACTGTTTATAGCAAAAATTTATTTTCTTTGTCATTACAATAAAACATTGAAAGATTTGTCTAAGGCATGAAGCAGTTTTTTTAATTTCGGGAGTGTTTTCACGGTAAAATAAAACACGTTTTTACATGGCGACAGGAAACTTCGTGTTAGGAGGAAAGTTTATGTTACACGTTGTCTGAGAGTCGTGTTAAGAGTTGTGATAGAGTCAGCAAAGGTGGGCACGATATTTGTCGATACAATATTTAAAAAAACTAACATTCTTTCAGTCTAAAAGTCAAAAATTATTTTTTAGCTCTTTATACTGTAAAATTCCGCCATTTTTTAAATGTTTTTAATGCTGCCACACGCGTCTATAGATGGCAGTATAGAACAATGCTTTTTTTCAGTATAAATGAAACACGAGAAATATACTTTATTTTTCGGCTCCTACGTGCTAATTTTCATTAAGACATTCAGCGGTAGTATATTTTTGAGACCTTTAATAGAATCTAGTTCAATTTTGGCTCCAACCTCGATCAATTTTTTTACCACCAAATTATAGAGTATTTTATTTTTTTTGAAATGGAGAAAAATTACTCGAAGGAACCATTGACTAGGAAATGTAGTTATTATTTTTACGGATAGTCAGCATAGAATTTGCTTCCAGATATGCGGCACAGTTGACAAATATTGTGAGTCAGGCGGGGATTTTCGGGTCCGGTTTGTGTCAAAGTTTGAGAAAAGTTTAGCGCCTAATTTGGGCCCAGTGCGGAATTTGCAGATAAACGACCACCTTTTTTACGCCAAGGAGTTAGCTGTTTTGACTTCATCAATCCAAATCCATCTTGCCATCCTTTTTTTTAAGTTTACGATATGATATGTTCACAGCAATTCAATCAAAAACATATAAATGTTTTAGACCAAAATTAACTTTCGAGCTTTTTTGGGCCTGTTTAGGGCTTCAGTTCAAATTCAAGTTTGGGTCTATTTTGAGCTTTTTTGTTTGGGTTCGGGCCGGGTTCGAGACTAAACTAGTCGGCCCGTTTACAACTCTGGTTGTTAACAGTTTTAGTAGTAGTAAAGACATGAACTTTGAACAACTGAGAAGTGATTTGGAATAAGATTACAGTAATAGCAGCGATGCTTCTAGTTATAAGAAAGGGAATTGTGTTGATTTATGGAAAGGTGGAAAGAAGATCAGACATTTTTCGAAATTCTAAGTTTAATCTAAGATTTTAACATACGGTTAGGTCCAGGGTTTCACCGTTAGCCAAGGAAAGCTGGCTGAATGCCTGTTTTTTTTTGTTTTTTTTTATAAAATTTTAAAAGCAATATAACAGTATTTGCCTGAAAATAACCTGGAACTTGAACATTTAAGCTGGAAACCACATATGAAGTTTATACTAAAAAAACTCTGTATCACTTATGGTACTATTAAGAAAATTTCAAAGTACTTTCACAAAAACATACTATTACTACTTTACAACTCCTTGATAATTGATCGGCAGCGTGGTCGAGTGGTTAAAGCACCGGACTGATGATCAGCATGGTCTAGGTTCAAAACCCACTTGCGCCATTCTGTTGTGTCCTTGGGAAAGACACTTTACGGCACTTTCCCCTGCTTGGTGGTCTTGACAAGCAGTTCTAAATTACAGTTATATCTCTACTAAATTATTACCACCATACTTTTTTAATTTATTTCAACACAAAATCATAGGCAATGACTCACAAATAAACACAAGAAGTCAACCTAAATTTTTTCCATAATTTTGTAGATTGAATGTGACCAAACAATCGTTAAAGTATAGGTGTCCACTCCTTTGGAATAATGTCCCACATAGATTAAGGGAGTCTGAGTCTTATAAAAATTTTCATGAAGAGCTTTTAAAGTATCTTATAGAAAAATAAGCTTTAAAAAAAACAAATTTAATAAACTCTTAGAAAAACTTTTGCTAGTTGCTGTTCTTTTTTTCAGGAAATTTCAAATAATTTGATGAAGAAACTAAGTATGAGCTCAAGACATTTCACAAGAAAATCAAGTTAATAAATCAATGACGAAATTTGCCGATCACGACGAAAATTCAATAAATTTTTAATGTGATGCACACCGTTCTTTTAATGTTTTTGTATTTTATTTTTGTTTATTGTTTTTTTGCCGGCCATATACATTTGAAATGGTCCTTTTGATCCACGGCAGAATTTCTTTTGGTGGGTTTCTTTGCCGCCTGATCCTTTTTGGATCCTGACCCTTTTACTCACAGATTATGCAACATTCTTTTTATATGGCTCGAATGTGTATATTTTATTATGATAAAGTATTTTTACTAACTTTTGCGTTTTTGATATACACTTTTATTTTTTATTTTTTAATTTAAGCTAATTGTTTTCTTTTTTTCAGTTTCTTTTTTAAAAAAATTAACGCACAGTAGCTAATTCGTTTTAAAAGTACGCGACCATGCACAATTGACGTTGTGCGTGTAATAACGTATATCGTTTAGCCGCTGTTTCCTATTTCCCAATCACTTTTTCAATAAGAACTTTAAAACATAATACCTTGATTGCAAATAAAATTGAATTGAATTGAATTGAATTGAAAAGTATGAGTAGGTAGTCTGTTTAAAGTGGAACGCAGGCATTCAGTGACTACGCGCAGGCCGTTATTCAAGACACTGTCTATGAGACAAGTGTCTATGAGACATAGAGCAGCTGAGCGCAGTGTTTTGGCACCAGCATCCCATTCTGAGCCTGTAAATCGCCAGCAGTATGACACGAGAAGATAGTTTTTTGCGCAATGCCACGATATGGTGACAGAACGATCTTTCCAGCTTTACCACGAAATGAATTCGGTTAAACAAAATAGTAAAAGTCTATTTTAGTTGTAAACATTTAGATCACCTTTTGTCTCTCGGCCATTTAAATAAAAGGCTGCCGTAATCATCTTAGTGTGACTGAGCTTCAACTTTCAAGTCTGGAGATACACTAAAAGTGTGATTGTGTCCTAACTAAAATCCCTACCAATATTTATCCGTTTCTAAAGATGATTTTTTATTTGGTATGGGTTCTTGTTAAAATGTAGTATGCAAATGGCTTCTGAAACAACAGAAATCGTATTCGTAATGTTGGTAATTTACACGATTAACATCGCAAAATATCGGTAGTTATCATAGATTTTCTTTTATTCTGGGACCCATCCTGTTCATAACATATGTCAATGACTTTCCTAAATGCCTGAGATACAGCAGTTGTTTAGCCTTTGCAGACGATACAACTATATTAATTTCAGGAAAAAAACCAAAAAAACTTGTATGGCAATGCAAATGAAGAGCTTCATAACATCGACAACTGGTTAGTGACCAACAAGCTTTCCTTAAACATTGATAAAACAAAGTGCATGCACTTTAAAACCCTCAACACATCCACTCCCAACTTAATATTGAAAATCAGAAACAGTCCAATTCAAAAAATCTCATCCTTTAAACTATTAGGAGTTATTCTGGACGAACATTTGTCATTGAAAGATCACATTTTATCTCTTAAAAAAAAAAGCTACAAGCACTATTGGTGGTTACTATAAAAATTAAGCCATGTTTAAGTAAAGATTCTCTCCTAATTATATATCATTCTTTATTGATTAGTCACATATGATACTGCATAAACAATTGGTGCTTTGAAAACTTTACTCTAATTAGAAAATTGCAGAGTATATGTAACAGATTTTTAAAAATGACATTTAATCTACGACACAACAGTGACGACACAGAAGCTATGAAAGACGCTCAACTTCTTACAATAATCTTTACAACCTAGAAATAGCACAAATGATGTTTAAATATGAAAACAAACAACTTCCACAAGCATTTAATAACTTTTTCACACAAAAATCTTTAAAAATGAAAACCAGAAGCAACAGCCAAATAATATCAAATTGCTTCAGAACTAAAGTAAGTCAGCAATCTCTGAAATTTGTTGGACCTAAACTCTGGAACAAAATACCTTCAGAGATCAGGCACAGCCATTCAAGCAACACCTTCAGAAAAAAACTCACGCAATACTTGGCACGTTTTCCAAATTCCTTGTTAAATTAATGCAAATAGTTTAGTACAAGTACCAAACCTCTCTACAATAGAATAACCAACTTTAATCTAGACTACAATTACTAGTAATCTGCTTGATTAGAACAAATATTATTATTGTTATTACTATTATTATTATTATTATTATTAATATTAATATTATTATTATTATTATCTTTTTCTTTTTTTTTTTCTTTTCGGCCGTTGAGCCTTGTCTGGCCTTGTCTTTGTTATTTTTCAGAACACGGGACTTCTATCTGGAGAAACTGCTTTTAATAGAGAAGACTAGATTGTGTGGCTACTATCTCAACAGAAAATGTTCAAACAATTCTTTTGTGTATGTGTATGTGTTTTTTTCTCGTACCATGTTTCCATGAAATGATCCTTTTGATCCGTGACAGGATTTCTTTTGGTGGGTTTGTTTGCCTGTCTGACCCTTTTCGGTCACAGGCTTGTTGTGCTTCCCACCATATTTTTGCCGCCAACACAACAATGCCTCAAATACCATGGTACGTCTTGCTTTGTCGCGCTTTACTTTTTTTATCTCTTATTTTGTTTTTCCCAGTCTTATAATTCCTTATCTGCTTTTCTATGTAAGGTGTTGCAACCATGCATCATTCTTCTAACTACTATATCAAATATTACTGTGTGCATGCTATAACGTTTAACGTTTTGTTGCTTTTTCCTTTTTCTTCTTCTGCTATAGTCCTATACGTTTGTTTAATTCTTTCTGTTTTTATTGTGGCAAAGCAGAAATAAAAGATACTGATACAGATACTGATTCATTGAACACTTTTGGTGCTGTTGTAACTTCCTTTGCTTGCTCCTCAAGCTTTCCACCATCCTCGAAGTTGTCGACGATCTGTTTGATGATGCCAAAGTCCTTTGCGTGGTAGAATGATGCCTTCAGTGACGTTGCCCAACGTGTCAAAATTGGTTGTGTAGATGATCAAGAACCATGGGCTGTAATTACAACATGGTGGTTTTTATTTTTTACTATTGCAGCCTTTATTGATACCAAAAAATTATCGGTAACTTTGAAATGCAAGCGAATAAGTACAATTATGCAGCAAATAGGCGGCAAGTTACACGAAACAAGTGTAAATGCATAACTTTAATCGTTGTATCTGCTTTTAGCATGTAGTTTGCTGCATCACTGAGCAACAACAGGAAATTTCCACGGGCAATGTTTACTTCCTCGATCATCATCAATAATCATGCAAATAATGGAACTGCAGGATTTGTCACTCTGCGGCTGGCAGGCAACAAGATAGGTTGCCGTCTTTTTTTGCTACGGCCGAAATGGACTCCAAAAATACATTCCTGATCTTTTTTTAATTTATTCGTGATCAGGAAAATGTTTGGCGCTGTGCAAGACAATTTTGTATCTTATAATAAACAATAACATAAATTTAAATCAAATTAATTTAAGTTTTTACAATTCTTCCAAATAAAACTTAACTTTTCTGTTAGCCTTTCAAAAGTAAATGTTAATACTGCATACAGACATAATGCTACTGAACTGTAGAAAAGAAAACCAGGGTGCTTTTCGTGCAAAATAAGATAATCAAAAGTGATAAGCGTGCAAACGCGCTCCCAAAAATTGCATCGAGAAAGCAACAGTCAATATTTTGTTTAAAATAAAGATCAACAGCGCCACTTGACGAATACAAACTGGAGTTACTTAGATTTTGTTAAATTTTTTTAAGATTCCAGCCAAGACATTGACATACTTTTTACCTCTTACTTCCGCATCATCCACCATCAGAAACAGTTTTGTTTTGGCCAACAATTCTTTGACACGTTCTAAATCTCTCATTGCCAATTCATTGACATTGCCTCGACAAGCCGATTCAGAAGAGCAAAGTTGTCCAGAAGTTGAGTAAATTAAATACTTGTTGTTAAAGTTTATAAAGTGGGATGTTAGATTATAAGAAAGCTTTTACAATGTTTATTGTAAAATATTTTTGATTTCTTGCAAAAAAGAATGCGTTTTTGCTGTTTGCTGAACTGGTAAGCATGACATTTTTCTCGGATGCTTTTCAGTTTGGCGATTTTGCTCAATTTGAAAACGTTTGTTGCATTTGACAATGGTTGCACAAAGAGGTGCCGGAATAGCTCGTTTTGAAGATTGCATAAAAATTTTCAAGAATATTCCTTGATATACCTTTTTGTTTACACCACTTTTGACTCTACTGGTTTGCCATGGTGTTTTCTCCAAAAATTTTGATTCTGTTGCTTTCTTTACCTACTTTAACTAAAATAAGTTTCAACTCTGGATTACAATTAGATATTCAGCACAACTCTCATCCACACATCCTCTGTAAGATTAAAGTATCTGTAGCATGATTCTTTTACTAATCACTATTTTCATAAAAAGCGAAATGAATTTGATAAAAAACCTAAAATTAATAATCTAAAATTTCATAAAAATTTTTTTAATTTCTGAATACCTAAAATTAATTTTTGACTTGATGCATAAAATACGACTTTAATATGACCTTATAATTTTTGCATAGTCACCCAAGGTCAGCTATAACGTGATATCTGTATGTCTCATAATATGCAAAGTTTGTAAGAAAATATAACTTTAATGACAAAAAATTGCTCTAATTATAACATAAGCGATTATTCCTTTCTCCTTTGTTATATAACCGGCTGCTTAAAAAAATAAAAAACATAATGTTGTTATAAACAGCTTGTATTGAATTGCTCAATAATTACCAAAGAAATAAACTATCAACTTGATGTGACCATTAATTAGCTATTCAACACAATAAACCTTAAGATTTAAGTAAAGAAAAAAAGAATAAAAATAGTCTAATTTCAGAATAAAAAGTAAAGCCAATATATTTTGAAACATTATTTCATTTAGGACGTTTCGGAATTATTACTCATTCTATTATCAACTGCGTTTTTCTCTTCCGAAATTAGTTAAGCGTTTCAAATTTTATGTTCCGAGAAATAGTCTAGTTTTTCGACTCTGTCTGCATTTAAAGCTAGCCGTAATATAAAACTTGTACAGGCCTATCACAGTAAGATATATTATGAATCATGATAAAAGTAGTAATTAAGTTAATAAAATTGCATTAACATAGTTGGTTCAGCCGCCTGTCTTAGTATAAATTTAATTCAAGTTAGATATCATAACAGTTTATTAGATTTAAAAGCAATTAAACTTAAGTTTATCACCAACTGCAATGTTGGCAAAGTTATTTAGTAAACTCTCCCACATAGCAAGTCTATTATTTTTAATGATTACTTTTTATCATTCGTATAATTTAAGAAAACTTTATAGTATAAACTTAACCCAAGTAACCTATTTTCTTTATTACTGTAGTTGGTTGTAAAACAACCTTAACAACAAAAAAGCTTAAAAGTCTTCACAACACCGCTAGGTGGCGGAAAAATGCTTGTTGCTTGAAGATTGTTCAAACAAAATGTCTTGCCACTTTTCTAAAGATCAGGTAAATGTATAACGTTGCGATGATTTGTCATCAATAGCAAAGTACAGTGAGCAAAATTGAAGACCCAAAACCAGGAGGTTTGCTACATCGCCAAGGACGTTACTGTTTATGCCACAAACAAAAAAATACACATTTAGTTAATGTGTTTGGAGAAAAGCTTGCTTTTACGGTATGATAAAAAACAAACGTAACTGTTGTAAAAAAAATTTTTTAATGATAATTTGTAGGTCATAGGATGAAGGCCGCTAAAAAGCGGCCGCATATTACCGAAGATGTAAACCGTAGATTTTTTTATACCTTGATAATTATTTGGTAATCTTGATAATAACTAACCGAGTTCAAGTCAAAAGTAAACTTGTAAACTCGTGTATTGCTTTTGCATCTTGCTTTTTTTAACCGGCATAGAACAAAACTCTATTTTTATCTATTAATAATTAATTTATAAAAAAGCGAAGTATCTTTTCCTTTTATACAGGGATAAGTAAGTTTTACTTTTTATTATTGACTTAAACGCCAATGAAAAACTCTTAAAAATGGAAAAAATGTGGAAGGTGGGAAAGAGATATGAGAAGCTACTCTTTTCCAGATTTTTGGTAACAAATTAAAACTTTGCAAACAGTTAAAAATTTTTGCTACTGCAGCTTATGAGTGCTTGTAGTGACGCGTACAATTGCAAGATTCGGTTGAAAAGCCATTTTGGTAAAAAATATATATACAAATTATGTATGCTATTTCTATAAACTACTGTTCTATAAACTAATACGTTCTCTTCTGATGATTATAAATGTCCTTCATTATCAAAACATCTATGGGCAATTGACAAAATATCTAAAAAAACTACAATTAAAAACTGTTTAATTTGCCACGTGTAAAACTGACTTCAAAACAGTTCTAAAGTTTTCAATTTATTTTATTTCAACTCTATATTTATCTTACTTTTTTCTAAAAAATGGTCAGAGGTGTTATATATAGGGCAGCTTTGTCAAACAATTATCCCCACCTGCTTTTGAAGATGACAAGGTGTTGCTGTCGGGTTGAAATTTTTTATTTTGTTTTTTCAGGTTTTTTAGAGATTTGACAAAAATTTGCAACGATTTGCTAAGACCGCCGAGCAGGGGAAAATGAGTAAAAGGGTCTTTTCCAAAAACACAACAGAATGGCTCGAATAGGTTTTGTACCAAAACCATGTCAATCGCAATCACGGCGCTCTTGATTGCTCGTCTGTAACTTTGGACTCGCTTCATCACTCTAATTCTTAATTATCGTTTAGCGCCATTCATTTCGTTAAAGAGAAAGATTTTGTTAAAGAGAAAAGAATAAACATAACAGCTGCGCGTGACCTAATTGTTATACAACGATTGTTTCAACAGAAATAAAGCTTGTCAACGTCGAACGCACGTGGTTTGACAGAGAACAGAGTTAAAAAGAAAAGTGTTAGTTTATTGCTAATTTATATCTTGTTTGGAGCACGTACTTGATAGTTACAATCAGTGGCGTGCCAAGGATTTTTGAAAAAGGTCCGGGGCCATGCAGCCGAAATTAAATATGTTTAACAAAAAATTTTTTTCAAGTGGTATAAAAAGGTCTTTACTTTGAATCTGTCTCGGTTTTGTAAATTCATTGTACGAAAAACATAGTGATCTCTATAAAAAAAAAGAGAGAAAGTCTTCTTTACTTTGATTCTGTCTCTGATTTTCTCCAAGAAAAAGCCATGGCACAATGTCCTCCCCCCTAAATACGCTACTGGTTACAATTCTTGAAATTTTGGTATAAACTTGTAGAAAGCATTGTTTTGGTGAGTCTTCTGAGTTTAGATGCAATTTAAACATGAAAGCCAGTGGACATTACTTTTGTTTGAAATGTAGAAAACCGCTTGTCTTCATAGCTTTGTGTGCTTAAGTTTACAATAAAGCGCAAAAGAATAATGTTATCGAACGAGAAGTGCAGCAGTCGACTGAGGAAGTGAGTTGTAAGAAGCAATCTAGTTGACGGGGTATCCTCCAACGCCGACCAACTTCCAACGGAAAGAATGAGTCCTCCATATCAACCACGTTGCCTACTTTAATTTAATGCTATCAAGCTGACATAGCTTTGACCATAGATCCCCACAAAATTTTTTGTTATGTATAAATGTTACCAAAAAAGGGTTAGACAGTCTTTAAAGCAGGTACCAAAATAAGCGCACTGAGAGAAGTTTTCTTTCTGATGTAAACTAAGACCAACAAACGTTTCTTAATAAAAGTTGTTTTGCTAGTAGTTAATTTATTTCATTCCATTATTGAGATTTGTTAACTGATTATATTAACATCTGAAGCAATAACCTTTAAAAAAAGTGATTTTGTTATAAGTCAATTTATTGCAGTCCATTATCTGGCTTTGTTAAATAAACAAACTAATTATATTAATATCTGAAGCAATAACCTTTAGTGGTAGGTTTATTAAGGCAAACTTTTGAAAACTTTCCTAGAAATATGTTATTTTTATTAATCGTTATTTCGATAAATTATTTAAAACAATAAGCCTATGGTTTACAAAACTTAGGTATTTTGCACAGAAATGATTTTTTTTATTAATGTATTGTCTTTCGTGTCTTTTATTTTCATAGAAATTCGAAAAGCATAGTAACACATGTCATAGTTATTATTATTACATCCGCCAGGCGATGCAATCGCAGCAAATCGAGTTATTTTTTGTTAAGTCAGGAAATATTTATTAAGTTTCAAGTATAAAACACCAAAAAGGCAAAAAAACCTTATCAAAACTTATATTTAAAGTTATTTTAAATTGCTTGAAAAACGCTTAAATAAAACCGAAGTATTTTGCCTTTATCTTGTGAGATACTTAAGTTTTTTACAAAATTGTGGAGTTGATTTAATTGCAAAAATGAAAAAATATATAAATGTATCGAAAATTGTGATCAAACCTATTGTTGAAACCCAAAGAATAATTTTTAATAGAGCAACATTATACTGTAGTTACTTCTCAAACCTCACTACTTAAGAAAGCAATAAAAAAATTTCCAAGATCAATGTGTTCTTTAATATTAAAAGAAAGCATGCTACGCTTTGTTTCGAAAATTTTGTCATCTATTCTCGCTACGTTTGATTTTCTTAAGAAAACTTTTGTGAAAGAAAACTTATGTGAAACTTACAGATTATTGGAAAAAATTTTAGTTTGATCAAGATTTAAGCATACCCATTCACTTTAACTTGGGCAAAAAAATATTAAAAGAGCTTAATTTTTTGTAGTATTCGCTTGATACACTGAAAAGTTTTACAAATTCGTGCATCGCATCAGCATCAGACCTAAATATGGCAGTTATGGTCAAAAGGGTGGGCTTATTCTTATTTGTATGACCTTGTTGCTGCTTTCTGTTATAAGTGGAGTCACCATTGTAACTAAGCAATGTGATCCTATTGAGGATTTTTTTTACTTGTAAAGGCGGTTTTTTTAGAACACTACAAAAATTCTTGGAAAAACCAAGCATCGAACTCACGTGCTCCGGCACAAAAGTTAAATTGTTGTAAAACTGAACTATTTCTTAAGGTCAAAAATTTTGTTTCAAAATGATCGGCGTTAGAATTGAATCAACATTTCTCGTTTTGGAGTTGACAACCGCTTGAAAAGAAATTAAAATTTAATTTTTTCTAGATCAGTAACAGATAGTTCGATTAGATTGAACAATTTATAAATACTGGCTTAAAGCAGGCAGTTTATTGAAAGGAAATATTTTAACTGTTACTAAAACCGATTCTTGATTCTTTTACAAATTTTAACAAACGGCGTTAAATTTTCGTCAATTAGTCTGACGACATATGACGTCAATGTTGTAGTTTTTCAGCGAGGAACTTCCAACCGGTGACCCGGGGAAAGGTTTGAGTGAATTCACGGTGTTTTTCAAAATGACGTAAACAAATTGGGTAATAATCACGTTTGGTGTTTTTGAAAAAATAAATGCAGAAATGACTTAATGAAAAAAAAGACCAAAAAAATATCATCACTTGTAAATTTCAGCTGTTATGTTTTAGAAGCTTGACCACAAATATTTTTGATAAATCAAATGTCCCTTGGCTCCAAAAAGTTTGACGTCCCTGCTTCAAGCCATTGTTGGACAGCCCGGCCAATCGGTCAGTCACTTTTGCCAAAAACAGCTCGGCAGGATAGCTCAGCGTGATGACACTATGACTTGTGGGCGAGGGAACGCGAGTTCCATGCTCAGTCTATCTCAGCTGATTTCTGTTGTGCCCTTAAAAAGGCAATTTAAATTTCTCATTAACTTCAAGCTGCGCACCCACACTGAGGGTTCCTCGTAAAACAGAAAGCAGCATACAAGCCAATTCATCCCTACGACGACTAAAAAAATCAAAGGTCTGGACTTGAGATGCGAGTTTGTGTTACGCCATATTTGAATTCAATTTCTTATATCTTAAAACTTTATAATGTTTAAAGCAATAAAGTAAATATATCAATAGCATGGTTTCTGAAAAGTCTACTTATTGCACGTGACACAAGCTACTGGTTCTTGTGCTTCCGTAACTAGATAGGTGACATCCTGAAAATACGCGTCAAGCAAAGCTGAAACATTAATAATCTAACTAAAAATTTGATTAAAGTCCGAATAGACTTTGAAATATACGTCATCAATGAAGTAAAGCAAACTGAATGCATGAACAATAATTTATAAATAAATAATTCTTTCACGTTTTCTTTTTTCTCTTTTTTCACATCAATTTGCAATTTCCCATAACCCGATAAATAAAATTGTGCACTATTAGCTGATAAGACTGTTTTCGAAATGAGTTATTTGAATATTTTTTGGTTCTTTTCAACTCTTTTATTTTTTAAGATTGATGTTTCGAGAGCTCAGTATTGTGATGAAAAAGTATTTTCAACAATAACAAGTAAGTTAAAACCATCTAAGTTTGAGGGAAAAGGGTTAGCCAGGTTAATTTTACTAAGATTTATTAAAACACCAGATATTTAGGTTAGAAGGAGAATATTGCGTAAAATATACTAAAAAGTTTCGAAAGACAATGTAATACTTTCTACAGGATCCAACAACAAATTAAGCTTTTTCCAACCAACTTTTAAGTGAATCCAAGTATTTTTGTAAGAAAATATTATTATTTCAATGATCGTTCATATAAACAAATAATAAGTACTGATGCTGGTATGTTATGTGGCTTAACAGATTGAAGGTGGTCTACAATATTATGTGACTGATATGGTATTTGATTTAGAGTTAGGGTTAGGATTAGGATTAGGATTAGTTTTATTTGGTTACGGTATAGTAGGTGGGTTAGGGTCAGGGTTAGGGTTCATTTTTTTTTAATAAATTTTGATCATTGAATAAATCTGGTAGGCCACATACTATATTGGTACCAAACTACTACAAATTTATCAGAATCAAGCACAGTACAAACAATATTTATTACAAGCTTTAGCGCGTGACGTAACAGATTTTCGTGGTGACGTAACTAACAACAAAAGAATTTATTTGGCACACAAAAATCAATATAAAAACAGTGAATAAACCAATAAAGAATAACAAGACAAATTTAAAAGTGCGTTGGGAGATATCATGTTAGTCCGGCTTTGTGGCGAAATTAGGTGACAAGAGTTTTCTCTTGGCTTATAAGGTGATAATCAACTCGTCATGTAATTTTGTGTCGTTGCCTTATTAGCTGTTACCGTATTTTTTTTAAGTTTCTGTTTCAACCAAAAATTATTAAAGCGAGTCAGATTTATTATAGGCTACCGGGACTTACTTAATAATGTCACTTCTATTTAAATATTTTGTCTGAAATCGCGAATAACAACAAAATATTTTCATTTAAAATCTATACCGGTAAACAAAATTTTTCAACTTTAAGTTTGTTTTATTCTAGTAACTCTTTTTTTTTGCAGCAAACTGTACAAAAGAGCAATTTCTTCCTCTCTGTACCAAACCAAGAGTTTGCAATTATTATACTTTAAAACTTTTGATTGTCATGTGAGTAATAGCCCTAGTTACTACCAGTGTTGTGCGCGTCAACGAAAAATCTTGACGGCGTTAGCGTCAGTGTCATTTCTGCAAATTCTTATAGGCGTCATGTTCGCCGATAACGCTCAAAAATGTTAACGGCGTCAGCGTCAAGATTAGCGTCAATCCCACAAATTAATACACTGTTACGAAAAAATCATTGATTATGTAGTAGGGCAGAAAAATTAGGAATTTTTGAATTGTCCTAAAATGCTTTAATTTCAAAACAAATGCATCACAAAATGACTGTTACACTTGTTTTATTTATTTACTTCAGGTTTAGAGCCCATATGAACAATGGCATAGAAAACATTAATAACAACTAAGCACAATAGTAAAAAAAAATTGCATTGAAGTAAACATGATTTCACGGATCTACAGTATAATATGGGCTGAATAATTTAGATACACAGTAGATTTTTATATAAGCCATAAAAATGGGATTTAAAAAGAACATCTAAGTTTACAAGACTATCAATGAAATTATTATTTGACTGAAAACTACGATTTATGAAAATGAACGTATACTTTTTATTAAAATGGCATCAAAAAGTAATAATATTATGATAGACCTGAGATTCTCGTTCACTAATAAAGCAAGGAATATTATGTAATAATCTTAGTGATGATCGGTGGTCAAATTTTTGGTTAATCAAACTAAAGGCTGGATTAACAAACAGCAATGCAATAATCCGTGGAATATCAGACCTATTTATTTTTTCGTAAAAACAATAGCATTTCAAAATGCTTGTCGGTCAAGCGGCTTCTCTTTGGTTTTAAAACATCTTTTCCAGTTGAAAAAAGACGCTCAACAGCTGCACTAGAAGGAATTGGAGTGTTAAATTTGATAAATAAGTCTTTAATTGTATCGTTTGGGAAAACGCTTAAATCAAAGTGCTTTAATGGACTTTCACTTAGAAATTGTTCTATTTGATTCACTCATAATTTTGTATCAGGAAATTCTAATAAAGTGCTCATAAATTCGTCCTCTAAATCTTTGGTTTCAATCTGCTGTCCTGCTTTGTTGTTTTCAACTTCCTCTGGTTCGCTCTCCTTTATTATGTTAATTAAATATTCCTTTGATCGGTAGCGAAGTCTTTCCGCATTAACACCAGGAAGCCAGTCGACCCATCGTGCAAGTTTATACCGAGGATGCGTCGCGCTGGCAAGGACGCACTCAAAATCCTTGAAAAGATGACCGAACCTGAAATAGCAAATTTCTAAATAAATGCTTTTCACAAAAAATATTGCTTTTTCAAGTCAGGAAACTTAAAGTTGTCCAAATAAGATTATTTAAATTTACAATGTCTAAGTTTTTAACGATCTCGAACATCTTAAACTTTGGACATCAAAAATATAAATGCAATTTACCTTGATTCCACTCCTTGAATGAGACAATCAAGTAAAGGCAGGCAGTAATTGAGATCATCGTTGCGCTTGGATTTTAATTTTACTAATACGCCAGCCAGCGTAGGTAGTAATCGGCCCATATAAGCTTTTTCTTCCCCTTAAAAAATATCCAAACTCATGGTTATAGGACTCATTATGCTTTTACATTCTTCGAAAATCTTCATATCCACTGCAAACAAAATTTCGTTTAGCCTAAAGAAAGACTAATTATAATTCAATGTTTACTTTATTGAACAAGCCAGCGAAAACTATAGCAAAGATATTTGTCAAATTTTTTCGCTTAAGAGGTTATGATTAAAATAAGTCAAATAATTCTATATGATCTTTAAATGTAATTAACGATATTTGTAACAAAAAAATTTCTTTTTAATGTTTAACGATTTATATCATTTTTTTCTGGATTTTGTTTATGTGATTCAGATATATAAAGTGTATGCGCAAAGAGAAGGGGTGGGCAATTGTTTTGACTTGCGGGCCGCATCGTGGTCAAGGAAGCTAACTAAGGGCCGCACCTTTTAATGAATGCATTGGTATAATATTCTAGTTCAGGGGTGGGCAAACTTTTACCTCGAGGGCCGCATTCAAAAGTTGAATTTATTAGCGGGCCGCATTATAGTAATCCCTGAAAATATTGATCTTCATTATCAGTGGTGGATATTCAAATTCAGGGGCCCGAGGCAAGAATTTCCAAAAGTTGATGTTCTCTAGAAAAGAAAAAGGGCTTTGATTTCGTCTTTTACTTTTTTCTCCCAAAGTCACGGTGATCTCTAAAAAAAGAAGAAAAAAAGTTCTTTACTTCGATTTCGTCTCCCATCTCGCTATTTTTCTCCCAAAATCATGGTGATCTCTAAAAAAAAGGTTCTTCACCTCGAATCGATCTTCTATTATTGTATTTATATATTATACTCGGGTGCAAAAAATACGTAGAAAATTACGGTATTTATTTTAGCCGACGATTCGTTTATTTTCATCGATATTTTCAACGGAAATTAAATCCATACAAACTATAGTCGTGGTTTCGGCAGGCACAAGTGGGCCGGATGAAACACTACGACGAGCCGGATCTGGCCCACGGACCGTCATTTGCCCACCCCTGGCAAAGAGGTTATGTCTAATCAATAAAATATACTGGCTTGCATTAAAAAAATAAAACAAAATAAGCTAATGTTTCCCGATTGAAACATTCTATCTTTGTGTTTAAATATAATTAGGAAAAATATATAAAACATTCATAAAAAATTTTTTCAAAATTCAAAATTGATAGATGGTTGATTTCAAAAAGCGGGAAAAAAACTTTAAAAAATTATTTTTGTATCTGACTCGTCAAACATCTATGTGGCTTAACTACTGAGTCAAATAAATCTCGAGAAAAATTCTTCAATTACAAAGCAACAATTTCTTTCAAAGGCTTACAAAAACTTACAATACTTTTAAAGCACTTTTGAATAACTTTGAAATACTTACACGACGTAAAACAACAAACTTCTAGTTTTTGACAGACATTTGAAAGGCCCGTTTTATTGGTGCTGTTGTACACGCTGAGCAAACTTTTCACAGCGTCGAATACTGAGTTCCACTTAGTAGCGTTGGGAACAACAGGTACCTTTTTGATTTCTTGCTTAATAGTGTCAGCTGCCTGGGAACTCCTAAAAATTCATAATGCAATCTATTTATACATAAATACATTAACAAATAAAAAATAGATTAATAGCAAGCCCGGCTAAGGATTTGAGGGTAAGAGTTATACTTTTTAAAGAATTGGTAGCGTCCATACTTAAGTTATTATAATAAACAAGTTAAATGTGTTAATTTTTGTTTAAATAGGGCGCTGATATTTTAAGATGCACTTTTTTCAGAACTATCATTATATTGACGTCATACTTCACAAAGTTTTACGTTACATTGGGAAAACATTTAAATCATTTGCTATTTTTTATTCTCATTTTTGTAAAATTATTTTCTATAACCACCCTCCTCCTTTACACTGTAGCTTGGCTATGCCACTGCTGCAAGCTATTCGCCATTATCCGTACTGATAATAAAACCCCATCAACTTTTGCAATTTAACAAAAAAAATTATATATATATATATACTGTATAATAATAAAAGTGGCAAGACTGTCAGTAAAGAGCTCAATGAAAACTCAGAGCATTAAATTAAATTACAAAAGCCACAAAAGAGATTTTATTAAAACCTCAACAGTCTGTTTCGCCTTTACGGCTCATCAGGAGGTGATTCTTATTCAAATAGAATAAGAAATCTATTTGAATCTATTTGAATAAGAATCACCTCCTGATGAGCCGTAAAGGCGAAACAGACTGTTGAGGTTTTAATAAAATCTCTTTTGTGGCTTTTGTAATTTAATATATACTGTATATATATATAGAAATTTTTCGAAATTTTTTGGTCGGGGCTCATCAGGAAAGTGCTCAATGACGTCGAGTCAGAGCGGTTAGATAATTAACTTACAGACCACAAAATTTTTTAATTTAACATTAATTTTATTTGCCCCAACAGACTGTTTCGCCTGCCTGGGCTCGTCAGGGGGCGGTTAAAAATCTGAAAAACAAAATAAATAAATAAATAAATAAATGCAGTTTAAACGAAGCGCTTGAGTTCCGGCGAAAAAGCGTAAAACAACAACAAGAAAAAACAAGAGAAAAACTACGGTTGTAAGGTTAATCGATAAATGAATTTTATTGCCAAAGAAAAAGTGTTTTTTACGTAGCTTGCTCTTGTTTGAAAATAATGGGTAAATATAAAAAGTTTGCATTAAAAATGCGTTAAAATTAGATTAAATAGTCTGCACATTGGAAATACGATAAAAAGATGCTAAAGAAATGCGTTTAAAATGACAATTATTAGGATATGAATTAAAAATTAAAACAGTAAATTTTTTTACAGGGTATAATTTAACAATATTTTTAGTTCGATAAGTATGTAGTGTAGAGATGGATTGATTTATTTGCTGATCAAGTAAGTGGATAAAAATGCGATGTAAAAATAAGGTAAACCGAGTTTGTAAATATATTTATTAACTGCCAGCGTAATTAAAACTTCGTAATTTAAATTTACTTCGATGTCGACATTTTGAGACCAACTCCGAGCGTTTATTCAGTAATTTGATAATGACGATGGCCTGGCAATAATAAACAGTAAATCAGGACCAGTCATCGAAAGAATCAAGAAAATCATATCAACAATTTTTCAAAACAACGGCCTCAAGATAACAACAGAATCCAATCTTTTACAAACTGACTTTTTAGATATCACCCTAAATTTAACTACAGGTAAATACTGGCCATACCGCAAACCCGGAGACATACCCCTATATATAATTTATGCAAAATCGAATCACCCCCCAATATAAAAAAACAATTACCCAAAATGATCTCATCACGCTTATCTAGAAACTCATACAGCTTACAAGAATTTGATAAAACAATCCCAGAATATCAACTAGCCCTTGAAAAAAGCGGATACAGAGAAAAATTAACTTATGTAAAAGAAGAACCAAAACAAACAGATCAATTCAACTCAACCTCAAAAAACCGATCAAGAAACAGAACAAGAAAGATCATTTGGTTCAACCCTCCTTTCAATGATGAAGTCACCACTAATATTGGAAAAGAATTTTTTACCCTTCTCAATAAACACTTTCCACGAAGCAACAAATACCACAAAATTTTTAACAAAAACAACATAAAACTGAGCTATAGTTGCATGCCAAATATGAAATCTATGATAAATAAGCAAAACACTTCACACCTAAACAACTCGGACAACAAAGTAGACGCCAAACAATGCAATTGCAGATCAGATAAAAACTGCCCACTTAACGGAAAATGTTGCAGAAACTCAGTAGTTTATAAAGCCTCCCTAAAAACTGATGAAACTGACAAGTTTTATTACGGCAGCTGCGAAACATCATTTAAACTCCGATACAATAACCATAACCAATCTTTTAAAGACAGTAGAAAAATTAACTCCACCGAATTATCTAAAGCCGTTTGGAAATTAAAACAATCAGGACTATCGTTAGAAATAAGATGGAAAATTGTACAACACGCAACTCCATATCAATGTGGTTCAAAAACATGCAACTTATGCTTATCAGAAAAATTACAAATATTCCAGGCTGACCCAAATAAATTACTGAATAAACGCTCGGAGTTGGTCTCAAAATGTCGACATCGAAGTAAATTTAAATTACGAAGTTTTAATTACGCTGGCAGTTAATAAATATATTTACAAACTCGGTTTACCTTATTTTTACATCGCATTTTTATCCACTTACTTGATCAGCAAATAAATCAATCCATCTCTACACTACATACTTATCGAACTAAAAATATTGTTAAATTATACCCTGTAAAAAAATTTACTGTTTTAATTTTTAATTCATATCCTAATAATTGTCATTTTAAACGCATTTCTTTAGCATCTTTTTATCGTATTTCCAATGTGCAGACTATTTAATCTAATTTTAACGCATTTTTAATGCAAACTTTTTATATTTACCCATTATTTTCAAACAAGAGCAAGCTACGTAAAAAACACTTTTTCTTTGGCAATAAAATTCATTTATCGATTAACCTTACAACCGTAGTTTTTCTCTTGTTTTTTTCTTGTTGTTGTTTTACGCTTTTTCGCCGGAACTCAAGCGCTTCGTTTAAACTGCATTTATTTATTTATTTATTTATTTTGTTTTTCAGATTTTTAACCGCCCCCTGACGAGCCCAGGCAGGCGAAACAGTCTGTTGGGGCAAATAAAATTAATGTTAAATTAAAAAATTTTGTGGTCTGTAAGTTAATTATATATATATATATATATATATATATATATATTGCATATATGTTGTATGTACTACCTTTGCTGCTTGTTCCATAGCGCAACGGCTTTCCCGAACGCACATCGATGGGCTGTTTTGTAGTTTGTGTCGGAAAAACCTTTTTCTGAATCGACACTTGCAATCAAGTTTAATGTGTGCGCTGCGCATCTCCAGTGCTTTGGAAGTTCGTATTCCAAGTAATCTTCCACAGATGCCAATATCTTAGTAACACTGTGTACTTCAGTCTTATTGCGCGGTTCTTCGTCGGTGTCGCTTTCGTCGGAATTGTCGGAATCGTCGCTTAAACTTTTTTGAATCCATTCTTGAAAGGGTTCGCCGAATGCACTGAGTGAAAAAAAAATATTTAAAGTTTTTTTCTGCAACGATGAAAAACATAAGTTTTTTTTAATGTGTTATCCGTTTTGAAAGTTGAGTGTAGTAAAAAAACAAAACTTACTTAAAAACTTTTACAAAATACTTCCGTTGTCTGTTGTTGTCCCGACAACTTTGTCCGTTATTCCAAATGTCATATGAACACCTTGAACAGCTTTTGCCAAGTTGTCACATGTACAGTATGTTTTCCAAACAAGCGTTTGCATGCCAACATTTTTTGTTCTCGATTAAGAGTATCGGGATTAATCCAATGAATTGTCATTCCAAGATAAGATCTAAAAAAATCAAACTTGAGTTTACTTAGAAAATAACTATTAGAAGCTTTCGCAAGGAATAAATTTACTAAAAATTTGAACTAGGCACTATACTACTCATCGCAATGCAAGGTCCATATTTCGAATCAATTGAAATAAAAATACAATGAAAATCTTTCAATCAAAAACATAAATGTTCTATTTTTCTTTCCTGCTTGTTTTCTTTTTTTGTTGTTGTTGTTGTGAGTGTTTTTTTTTCTCTTTTCTATGGACCTTGTGTCCGACTCAAATAAATAAATAAATAAAATAAAAAATAAATAAACTCAAATAGCTGAAAACAATCTATTGCTGGCGTTTCGAGAAATATTTATCACATCATAAAAGCTAACGTAAAATGGAAAACCTCCTTGTTTATGAAACATACATTTCTATTCAAAAACTGTTTTAGCATTTTTTTTTTATATCATAGATTAAGAAACCTGTTGCGGCAAGTCCAGGCGTCAGCAGTTGTAGCCACATACTTCAAGGTTTTTAAGTCATTTCTGAGTTTTTTTGTTGCAATTCAAAGCTGTAAAAAAAAGTTAAAAAGTTAAATTGAATAATAAATGCAGTATTGTGAAAAAATAAATAATTCTTACAATCTCACTATAATCATCAAATCAAATCACAAATGTTTCTTATATTATGATTATCATCAAATCAGAAACATTTCTTATATATTTGCTTAAAAACCATTTCAGAAGCCACGAGTTAGCGAATGTTGTATTTTCATTGTTACGTGGGGGAACACAAAGCCGAACCACCTTAGTAAATCAATATAATATACCTCGTTTCAATTCGTTTTGTAATTTTTTTTCTTGACATTGAATTAAGTGTGTGGCCAGGTATAAGGTTAAATAGCACATTAAAAGCTGGCGACTGCACTACGTTCATGGATTGCATGTCTTCGACAACAAAATCGGTAATCTATAAAATATTTTAAATAGCCTACATTAAAGTAAAATCACATCTTGAAACAAAGTATTTTTTAAAAGCTAATCTAGAAACAGAAATAACTTAAAATTTTGATCTTTGCAATGAGTTACCAGCAAAATTGACGTAAAAATTTTTTTGCAAAGAATTATAGCGTAAACAATTTTTTAAAAGAAGTATAAATATTGTACCGACCTTTTCATCTATAAACAACTGTGAGAATTTTCAAGGTCCAAGTGAAAATGTTTTCTGTATTGTTGGTTGCACTGACTTCGTTTTTTTTTTTTTTTTTGAGCAACCAGTCGATGCAATATCTTCTTCATCACTTTGATCGTAGGGTCGTTTTCGGCTAGTTTTTGTTCCACCGGTTAGACATTTTTTTAGATTCGCTCGAAATCAAAGAGTAAATCGATTACAATGACTTTTCAAACCATTTCGTGATTTTTTTGTACAGGCAACAACTTTTTCCATGAAAGGCACATTTGACATTCAAAGTATAGAGTGTCGTTACCTTCTTTTTGAGAAACAAATTTATAATATTTGTCAATGTATGGCCACGGACCCGAATCAAGCAAAATATTTTGACACCCTGTATCATTGTTTTTGCTGGATTCATTAATAATCTTTTTATTAATTTGCAAAAAGTTTTCCATCTGGCAAAGAAGTAAAACAAAAAAACGATAATATAGGATTACATTTAATTAATTCTACAACAGGCCACAAACTCCATATTCACTTGCGAAATGCGCCGGTCAGCCCGATTTTACGGGAGGAAGGGGGCAAAAAAGCGCCAGTCATGATAAAGATGGAAATCGATTGCTACTAAAAAGGTTCTGGAATTTTGAGAAAATAAAATTTTTCAAAAATCTTTCACTTTCTAATCGCGCATTTTTTCACCAAATTTCAAGGTGATGACTGTTTAAAGAGGTCATGGTGTAATGAAAGATCCAAAATGACTTTTTACAATGATTCTACTGGAATAAATTTGTCCTCAATTTAACGGCAATTCGTACCTGCACTAAAGCTATCAATCCACCTGTGCTTGCCACCAGACAATGCGGCCACCAAAACAATTGGCTATTGATACAATTTAATGCAGAAAATTACGAATTTTCAATTGACTAGTTTCTAAATATTTACATTATAAGTTAAAACAAAAACTACAATATGCTGTCAATTCGCTATTATTGACCTTTCTTTTAAGGCTCTCCACTAAATTCAGTGCTGTGCATCTGAATGAATAGCTCTCTACGTTTGCAGACAATACATATGAGTTAAATGCACAGCGGTTAAAAGTAACAGCAAAATTACGTTCTTTGTCATAGCCGTACTTGCCGGGGGGGCGGGGGGCCAAGTTTCCAAGATTTGGGAAAAATTCAAATTTTTTGAGCAGTGACAAGAAAATATTTGGCCAAGAGCATAATTTTTCGGGCAGCAATATGGAAAATTTGGGCAAAGTCAGGAGTTTCAGGGCATTGACATTGATCAATTGCAAAAATTAGTTACCAATTTTTTTTTTTTAGAAAACACCTTGATTTTGGGACGAAAATTGAAAAAAATGTGACCGAATCCAAGTGAAGACCTTTTTTTTTTAGAGATCACCATCATTTCAGGACGAAATTTTTTCTCTGTCCAAGAATCTCAGACAATTTTTTTGTCCTATCCATAAAGTACTAGAAAATCATGATTTGGGCAAAACTTCATTGCCCCCCAAAATTTTTTGGGCTGGTACGCCTATGTTCTTTGTTAATATAATTAAGACCAAGTTTGGCGCCAAGCAAGCATGCAGTGATTTACTTAAAACATGGCTTTCGGAATTTTTCTTTCTTCCATTAAGTTGCTATTGAAAGCAGCCATATTGGATTTAACATCTTTTTTGAATGATTTATTTATTTACCTATTAAAGAGAAAACAAAAAACAAAAAAATAAACAAAAGTTTTCCGCTAACTTCAAACTTATGAAAATTGCATTATTATACCGTACATTGGAAAAGATTCATACCGTTTTGTTAAGCGAATTTTGGCTTCGATCAGTAATCGATTTAATCCAAAAGTGTTACTAATTTTTATAACTTTTAAAGTAAAAAATTATTTTTTGTTAAAATCGAGAACTCCAAAGGCTCTGTGTTCTAATGTCATCTATAAATTCACAGATTCGTGTGACACGAACATGACGTATATTGGTATGTCATCGAGACATTTGATCACAAGAGCCGGGAGTATTTGAATTTCAAAAGTATTCAAGAGAGTGCCGTAAAAAAATCATATTTTGTCATGTGATTCCTGTTCGACCGTTAAATTTGGTTTAAATAATTTTTCAATATTGCACAAGTGTAAATCAGAATTTCACACTAGAATACGTGAAGCTCTATTAATAAGAAAGTCCAGTCCCAATCTAAATCGCCAATTATATGCCAATAAAACATCATTCTTACTAAACATTTTTTAAAAAACCTGCTCAAGTAATTTCATTCACCGCCAATGTGTTTACAGTCTTTAAAATCCACTTGTTTTTTTCTGCTTCATTTAACTACCGCTAATGTGTTTACAGTTTGGAAAATATCTGTCTTCGTCGTGTAAAAAATTACTTTGTCAGCGTTAACAAATAATTCCTCTATTTAAATCGAAGTAAAGTCAGGAAGACTATATTTAACATGAAAACCTGAAGACGGCTGAAGTTAGCCGAAAACGTTCGTTTAAATTTTTGGTTTTTGTTCTCTCTTTAATATGTAAATAAATAAATCATTCAAAAAAGATGTTAAATCCAATATGGCTGCTTTCAATAGCAATTTTATGGTACAAAAAAAAGACCTCTCTACCGAAACTATATTTTCTTTCTCCGTTGGCCGCTTTTTGTTCTTCATGCCGTCCCTTGTGTATATAATGGCAAGTAAATTTATATTTTTTATTACTTTTTTAGTTATTTTTATCTCTATTTATTCTCCTAGCTCGCTAGACAACGACGGAGGCGTTAGACTTAAGGGCAAGCGATTACCTGGACCAGCTTTCGGAGATGCCGAGATATTGCTAAATCTATTACTATAAATTACTAATCATTAAACATTATTTCTATAATATAGTTTAGTAGCTTCTTAGACGGATTTATGATATTTTGTATTAAATTGAATACCAATTTTCAGGAACACTGTGGAAGCCTAATCAAAGGCTATAAAACCTTTTGTCAACTTAGCCTGGCCTATCGCAAATTTAAAAAGCATTGAATTTAAGAAACACATTTTTATAAAGTGGTTACACTGGGTTACGAATCAGGAAAAAATTTTTTGATCAACTATAAAAAAATTTAAATTAACAAGCTATCAAATTTTGACAACAGCCAACAGGACAAAAAATTTATTTGGTTATGTACGTACATGTATTTTCAGCAAACGTCATTCTTACTGTTGCGGCGAAATTGACTTGTCGCAATATGTGAAGTTGAGATGAAAATACGCGCACCTTAAACGAATACGGTTTTCTATATTAAAATTTATAAAACAGAAATAAACACGAATTCAAAAATTAACGCAACACACGAACACTTACTAACTGAAATCCGCTTCACGATCTCCAAACAGGAATGACGTTTGCGTTTGATTTGAAAATGGCCCACGAGGGTCCGACTATTTATCCTAAGATAACACGTGGAGAGAGGCGAGGCGAGAAAATAACTTTAAATGATGTCATTATCGGCAAGAATTACGTAATGCAATAAAAAATGAAGTAACTTTTGGTTTACAAAGTATTGGCGGGAAAAAACTAACTTCTGATGATGTTATTGTCGAAAACAATTACGTAAGGCAAAAGTAAAACAACTTATCATCAAAGAGGTATTTGCGGGAAAAGACAACTTTAGATGATGTAAACAGCGAAAACAATTATGTAAGGCAACGAAAATAAAGCAGCTTTTGATTTAAAGACATTATTTAAATCAATTTTCAGGAAAAATCAATTTTAGTTAAAAAAAATCTAACCTCGACTGTACTCGAGTCTGCATTAACACTTGCTATAGATAGCGCTGGATATTTGTCGAAGCCTACTAACTGTTATCTATGCAGACTATATTGAAATTGCAATTACTACTTTCGTAGATTTACTAGTATGGAAATTTATTATATCGTAAAATTATTCATTTAGTAGCCTAGTCCAAGGGTCCGCAAATACTTTTTGATGCGACCCAAAAAATCTTGACTTAAACTTTTGTGACCCACATTTTTCGTGAGCGGTAGTATTAAATGGAAAATATTTTCAATTAGCTAGGAATTTTAAGGCTACTATTCAGTCACGGATATTCAAAGCTAGGAACCCGAGGCAAGGATTTCCAAAAGTTGGTGTTCTCTAAAAAAAAGGGCTTTGATATCGTATTTCCCCTTTTTTTCCAAAAATCATGGTGATCTCTAAAAAAAAAGACTTCTTCTTCTTCTTCATTTCGATTTGAACTGTAATTTCGATATTTTTCTCCCAAAATCATAGTGATCTCTAAAAAAAAAAAGGTCTTCACTTCGATTTGATCTCATATTTTGCTATTTTTCTCTTAAAATCATGGTGATCTGTAAAAAAACATTTACAGCAAAATGAAACTATATGCGGTATTTTCAAGGGGGGGCCCTAAAAAAATATATAGAATATCAAGCAATTTCAGACAGCTGCTAATCTCGCATTGTGCAACAGTAACAAAACAACATGATTGCTCGATGACAATTTAACACGTGTTCTGCTCGATTACGTAACAATGTAATAATAATTATAGGTTTAGAATGGTGAAGGTCATTATTATTACACAGATGCAAAGCTTATATTTAGAGTAGGTTTAATTAGTTTAAATTATTTCGCGACCCAGGATGGAAGGTTTCACGACCCAAATTTGGGTCGCGATCCACTATTTGCGGTCCCCTGGCCTAGTCTGTTTGCTCTATAACAAAAATTAAAATTTATTTTTCTGAAAACAATTTTCTGTGTTATGAGTCTCTGTTTTGCTAACATTTTCCACAGACCACAATTATGTGATTTTTAGTTTGATTGAATTTGCCAACTGAGCTGGGACTCGATCACTTTTAAGCACCACGCATATACTTTTTTTGGTGTTCAAACAACATCCTGCGAAAACAAAGAAAGTTGCTATCGTGCCCTTAATAGAAACAACTGCGCTTAAGTTCCTCAACTGAGCTTCTTTGATTTTGCGGCTTTTAATTAATTTCCAGCAGGTGATTTTCTAAAAACTTTTAGAAAGCAAAGTTGTTATCCTTGAGAACATTTTTAACAATTGGAAGCAGCTGCATTTTCAAAGCAAGAATTTGTGAGCACCCTTTTATAACTTTATAGTGTTTTTGCTAGTAGTTTATTTGACATGGTCTAAATCTGTCTGTTACATGCTGCAGCTTTCGTAACTTTTTTTCTTTAATGAAAAGCGCTGTTGGAGTTAGCGATTGAAAAATTTTTGTATATATTTTCGCCTTGCAAAAAATAATTGACGCTTAACGCTTGACGCAAAAAACAAGCAAAAAGTTGTCGGCGACACCTATTCCGTCAACCGAAAAATATCTTTACGGCGTTTGCGTCATCGTCTACAAAAAATTGTCGCCGACATTTGACGCCATCAAATTAACGCCATCAACGCACAACACTGGTTACTACAATATTGCAATAGTTACAAGGCTGAATTATTGTTTTATTAGAATTCGTATAAATTGTAGTTTTCTAAAGTAAAATTATTATTTTAAAAAAATTATCGCTGTTCTTCTATTCCAACTGATTGGAATATAAATTTAAAAGTTAACAGTCGCCTGATAATAAGTATGTAGATGGGGTGCTGGGGTGGCCCAATAAGTAGGAACGCCTTATCGGTTATTACTGGGGAGTATTTTTTTTTAATCTTTATATTTATTCTCCTGACACGCAGGAAAGCGACGGAGGCGCTATACATAGGGTAAGCAATTACCCCGACCTGCTTCCGGAGATGCCAAGATATTGCTGTCGGCTAATAATTTAGTAGAGATATTACCGTAATTTAGAACTGCTTGCCAAGACCACCAAGCAGGAGAAAGTGCCGTAAAGTGTCTTTCCCAAGGACACAACAGAATGGCGCAAGTGGGTTTTGAACCAAGACCATGTTGATCATCAGTCCGGTGCTTTAACCACTCGACCACGCTGCCGACATAAAGTATACGCTACTTCTCTTTCTTGTCGGTATTAAATAGCTCGTTTTACTTTAAATATTTTATCATGTCATGGCTTGCTTTGGTTTCTTTACGCATTCAACATGAATTTTGTATCAAACCCTGAAATCTGTTCATTACCATTCAACAGAAAAAGATATAAATGATATAGACTGTTTGTCATACCTGATGGTTAAATACCATAAACGAAATAATATAGACCAGCGGTTTCCAAACTTTTTTTTCACGGCGCCCTTTGAAAACTTAACAATACTCGCGGCGCCGTAATGAAAAAAAGGTATTCAGTTCCATTACTTCTTTGAACAACCTTTTTTTTCCGAAACTTTTAGTGTTCTCTAATAAAAAAAATGGTCTTCACTTCGATTTTATCTCCGATTTCTCTATTTTTTTCCGAAAATCAGGGTGTTCTCTAAAAAAAGAAAAAAAAGGTCTTCACTTCGATTTCATCTCCGCTTTCCCTATTTTACTCCGAAAATCAGGGTGTTCACTAAAAAAAAAAAAAAAAAGGTCTTCACTTCGATTTCATTTCTGATTTCCTTATTTCCCTCCCAAAATCAGGATGTTCTCTAAAAAAAAAAAAAGTTCCTCAATCGGAATCGTTCTCTGAAGGGAACTTTGCTGCTAACAACTTTCACACTGCAATTATTGTGAGAAAAGCAGTAAGTACAACAACTTTCGCATGCTTTCGCGGCGCACAGTTTGGGAACTGCTGATATAGACTGTTTGTCATACCTGATGGTTAAATACCTTAAACGAAATAATTATTCAAATCATTAACACATCCATAGTCCATTGTTTTTAATTTTCAGAGCTACCACTGACACCGGAAGCAGCGTAACATGCACATTTCCCCGGTTGTTCGTTGGAATTGAAGGATTTATTGAATGTATTGAGTTCAATACAAGTTATCCGTGTCCTGAATCATCCGATCGGATTCCTCGCTCACACATTTGTGATGAGGATCCATGCAACGATTGTTTGAAGAAAGCGGAGCATTCGCCAAGAAACGGATTCAAGTGCATTAAAAACAATCGATATTGTATCCTCCCCCAAATGTTTTTATTCGATGATGTATCTGATTGTCAGAATGGAGAAGACTTATGTTTTGTAGAAGGAAGGTAAATTCTGTTGAATTTAAATGTGAATACAAAATGTGAATACAAGTCATAAAAAGGTTGATTTAAAACAATGTTTTCTCGTCTTGTTAATCATTGTTCAAAATTGCTGTTTACTCTAAGTTAAACATAAGTCCTAAAACATTTTGTGTTTACACTTCCTAGAAAACTATCAAGAAACGATGAAATACATTTCTGCAACTAATCTTATTTGAACCAAACATAGTTAATTTTTTGCACATTAGGACAATACGAAAGATTTGCTTTATAGCGCGGAATCGCAAACAGTTTGATTTGTAGCTTAACATATAAAAAATTTTTTCAATTGAAAAGATTAAGAATCTGGTGCTGTTTATTAACGATCACTAATTAATCAAAGAAAGGTTTATCAATGTGGCTTAATGGGAAGTTAGAAGATGAACGTTTTTGAATGAACCACAAGCGATAAAAACATTATTTGCAACGAAATCAAATAAAAACGTAAACGTTGTTTGAAAAAACTCGCACAAAATGATCTGAAGAATTCAGCCAAGCTCCACTTTGAATTCTTAATAAGTAGCTTTAATCTTGCTGTAACTCTGGACACTTTTGCAAACTTACTTCTCAAACTAAAGTGTCCTTTCTTTGAAAATTATTCTAATGTCAAATAACTCTATAGCTCAATTAACTTCATTTGATATATTTCAAAAATATTGTCGAGAAGATGAATTTAAAGGATAAAAGAAAAGTTAATGACGTAATTCCATAGGCGTACCAGCCAAAAAAATTTGGTGGCAATAAAGTTTTGCCTAAATTTCGTGACATTTTCCCAAATCATGATTTTCTAGTACTTTACGGATAGGACAAAAAATTTTCTGAGATTCTCTGACGAAGACCAAATTTCGTCCTAAAATCGTAGTGCTCTCTAAAAAAAAAGGGGGTCTTCACTTGGAATCAGTCTCATATTTCTCAATTTGTCCCAAAATCAAGATGTTCTTCAAAAAAAAGGTCTTCACCTAAATTTAGTTTTTATTTTTTGCAGTTGATTATTGTCATTGCCTTAAAATTTTGAATTTTTCCCAAATCTTGGAAACTTGGGGGGAGAATTGCCCCCACTGCCCCCACCAGGTATGGCTTTGAGTGATTCCAAGATACATTGCCATCTAGTGCATACAAGAATTAATCGAAAACGTTAACACATTTAACTGATTTCTGTAAAGAGTGAAAACAAAACAATTTTGGGTTGCCTAAATCAGATTTATAGCTTTATCAAACAGAAAGTAGCAGTTCTTTAGCAATGATACTATTTTCAAGCCATTAAATGTATTCCACTGAATTCTATTAAATTCTTGTTGACAACTAATCAACCGTTTTTTTTACTCTTAAGCATTTTTATTTAACCTATTGCATAATAATTTTGTCGGTGTATTTAATAGTATCAAATTTTTTGTCTAATGCAGTAGATTCAATGTCAAATAATAGCATAGAAAAATAATATTAGACTAGCAATAATTAGTGAGAACGAGACATAACTACACCCTACAAACCTACATCATTCACCGAGAATGCTGGATTAGGTGCGCGTAAATAACACAGACTAACTTTTTCCATGTTATGGCAGAAATTTGGCTGGCGTAAGCTTAACCATGGTCCCCACTACAAAATATAGTTGGAGCCAGAATACATTTTTGCTTGAAAACTAGGTAAAGACCAAGAAAAGGTTTTCACTTGTTGAGAAACTACGTTCAAACCGTAATAACGCCTTTTTTGGTGTTTATCTAATTCTACATTAATAATTTTTCTATTAGGCTAAAGTTTGCGTTTTTAAGAGAGTCATTTTAACCAAAAAAAGCGCTTTTTCTTCCAAGTGCCCCATAGGGGTTCTCACAATCAGCGCCTCCCAATTAGTGTGTTTAGAGCTTCCCCATTGAGGTGTTGGGTTACGCAAACCCTGAGAAGAAATATGACTGAACAAAATAGAATATTATTTTAGATCAGTGGTTTTTAACCGTGCGGCTTTGTTTAGGCCCAGTGGTGGGTCATGGCGTGGTTTTCAGTGGGCCACAGAGCATAAATGAAAATAAAAGTAATATGAGACTTGCATAATGATGCATTGCGATTGAGAAACCGGAAAAAAATTCCAAGTGAAAACTGTTTTTTTAAAGATCTTTATTTTATTCGGACGAAAATTGAGAAATCACAGACAAATTTGAAGTAAGAATCTTTTTTTTAGAGATCACCAGATTTTTGCAACGGAAATTAAATTCTGCTCACCGAAATGGGTCGTTAACCCTATTCTCCTCAACGGCCAGGCTTCTGAAGCCCGGCCCTTGCGAAAACGTTTGTAATTACTTCATTTTTGTAGATAAAATTCTGGAATTTCTTGACTTTTCCTAATTTGAAATGCTGAATAAGATGGTGCTATTTTTAGATGCCCCCGAACAAGGGTTAACGGGAAAAATAGACGTTTTTAGCAAATTTGTGAATTTTTGCTGGTTTTCGCAAGCAGAGCGTGGAATTTCAATTTTACGCCTTTATTAAGTGACACAAATTTTACCAAGAATTGGCTTTGCGTGACGAAACGAATTACCTCGTTTGCCGACGTCGAAATGCCCTAGGCGATGCAGAACTTATTTCATGCAAATCGCATTTTCTTTTTTTGAGCTTTTGACGATTGCTTGGAAACATTTTACACTTAAACATTCTTTCGTATAAAACAATTGCTATTGGAGTGCTTAAATACCAATCAAGTCGGACAAAATTCAATCTTTACACTAAGCATTTTTATAAAACTTTCTTATAACTATTCATTCGTGGAAAAAAAATTAGATTAAATGGTTCACATCTTAGCTCTTATGCTGACGCCTTCAGACAATTAAACAACACCTGACTTTTTATAATTAACTTTTTATTTATATTTCACGTTGCATTTGAAGTAACAGGCCGTTTTTATGTTGAAATTTTTCCTTGCAATGAAAAATCGTATTTTTTATGTATAAGTTTACTTGTTTAAAAAAGTTTCGTAAAAAAGTTTATAGCTTTTAGATGTGGGTTTTGCAAACAGAAATCATTGAATAAAAACAAGACGTTTGATACGATTGAATTTCAGTGAAACATGGGTTTCCAACTTGTATAAATTTATGACAGTTCTAAAGTTTGAAATTTACACAATTGACTTTTTTCCTCCCAAAAAATTTTCGCGCCAAAGTTTAAAAAAATGGTCCTTACTTATTGCAAACTGTTTGATCAATTTATTTCGAAAGTTAAATAAAGACCAAAAAAACTTCATTCTTGAAATTCGAAAAGAACTTTTTATGTAAACTTAAAGACCATTTGTGGTTTTCATTTTCCTTTCGCAATAAATTTTATGTTTGAACTCAAAACGTCATTTAGAAAAAAATTGGATGTGACTTCTGGTCTAATATGATTATCCTATCATATTCTGACGTCTTTTTAGTTTTAAAATGACCCATTAACTGGAAACCCCTTAATAAAATCAACTTAGACATCATAGTTACGGATGACCTGAGCTATTTCTATGTAAAACCAGATAAAGCTCCGGGTCCCAATTTTATGTGCATAGAGCTTATAATCCATGTTGGAGCTGCTTTGAATTTTTGATTACATAACTTTCTCTTTTCTTAATTGCGTCAACTCTAATTTCGAAAATCTACGGAAGAGCGCTTGTAGTCGCGAATCGAAAGACAAAGAAGGCTGTAGAAGACCCAAAAAGTAATTGACAAATTTATCCACTTTACGTCCCCTGGGAAAAATTTGAGACGCTTACCTACGTCCGCAACAAGCCAATTGATGGTTTTAATGCAAAGACTTTCTAGTTGGAAAAGTGACTTAAAATGTTTTTTCTAATAGAACAATAAAATGTAATAAGAAGCGAACATATACGATCTTTATCCTTTCCCATCAAAACGACACTTGCAACCTCTCGCCAGCAAAATTCAACCGCACGTTGAAAGAAGGCCTTTGACTGGCTTACAGTTTGATATTCAACGAAAAATTAAATTGATTTTGGGCGAAAGTCATTTCCGTGCGAGTGACTCTAGTGTTGTAACATTTACACCTCGAAATCATGCTTCAAAGTCTAATTTTAGGAAACGTTATTGTCTCTGCTATGATAATGAAATTGGATCAGGATTGCATAAGGATCATAATGAAATTGCAAAAACAAAACATAAACAAATTATGAAATCAGTGTCAAACATACGTCCCTTCCACGTGTTTGCGGCACTGCTTACAAATTTGCGCTTTATGCTTTGATCGATGCCAACAGTAACAGTTATATAGAGCAGTGTTTCTCAACCTTTTTACGCTTGTGGACCGGTAATATTTCAAAACAATCTTGCGGCCCGGTAATCTCTTTTAATCACAAAATTGTAATAAACTTGATAAATTGATAAAAAGAATTCTAATAAAACAAAAGTGAGCATTTAGCATCAAAAGAATTTTATTTAATGTGAGCTTCGCTTTTGCCTTCTTGATATAATACGTTGTAAAAGTGGCTCTATTGAAGTTTTTAAAACGCGAAGTCAGGGGCACCAGAAGCGGGGGCGCACAATGGAGAAAATAGTGTCCTTTGAATTTGCAGTACGAAAGTGCTGGGTTTAATTTGTCTCTACACTTATATAAATTCGACCGGAATTAGATTTAACAAAGTTTTTAAAACAATGATTTGACAACAGAAAAAAAAACAGTAAATTAGGAAGGGTTCGAAATTGAAGAAAAGAGGCACTCTTTCGGTTGATAAGGTACTCACAATAAATGTAAAATATAAAAATTTTTCCGAATACATAATAAAACCGAAAGTTCATTGGGTGAACGAACTGCCGTAAACAGGAGATGAAATTTCTTTTTTAGTCTGCAACTAACTTTTCAGGACATGCATCTGCGCACCTGTTCAAAATATATTTAAAAGCAACAACAAAAAAGAATAGGTGGTAAAATCAGAGTGATTTTTCTGAATGTATACAAGAAAACCGAAAGTTCATTGGGTGAACGAATTGCCGTAAACAGGAGATGAAATTTCTTTTTTAGTCTGCAACTAACGTTTCAGGTCATGTATTTACGTACCTGTTTAAACTATATTTAAAAAAAACAACAAAAAAAGAATAGGTGGTAAAATCAGAGTGATTTTTCTGAATGTATACAAGAAAACCGAAAGTTCATTGGGTGAACAAACTGCCGTAGACAGGAGATAAAATTTCTTTTTTAGTCTGCAACTAACTTTTCAGGTCATGCATTTGCGCACCTGTATATTTGAAAACAAAAAAAAAAAAGAATAGGTGGTCAAATCAGAGTGACAACATTTTTTTGTCTTCAACTGTATTTCGAACAGGTACGCAGATGCATAACCTGGAAAGTTAGTTGAAGACTAAAAAAGAGAGTTTTTCAACTATTTATAAAAGTTGTTCACCTTATAAACTTTTGGTTTTCTTGTATACATACAAAAAGATTTTCATATTTTAGATTTATTGTTAGTACATTATCGACCAAATGAGTGCCTCTTTTTCTCAACTTTGTACCCTTGCTAGTCATCGCGTGATCATTACTGTCATAACAAAAAAAAGAGAGTGCAAATCAGACAGATGACCTTTTTTTAGTCTTCAACTATATTTCAATCAGGTAACTTTTGATCTCGGACGATTCTATTTAGTTTCGAAGCCTTAATTACAATTTTTTCCATTCAACCAAAAAAAGGTGCTTTTGATTTAAACCTTGACTTCACCCACGCCAAAAATTTTCCGGCGCCTCCGGGCAAAGTACAGCTTGAATATCCACCCAATTTTTTCCTTGGTTTTGATAAGAGATAAAGCCGAAAAGCTTTTCCTGCATAGATAAGCCGTAGAAAAAATTAGCACGAGTTTAATTGCTTTGTTGTTAAGTTGTATATATATATATATTTTTAAGTGAAGCCCAAAATTCTGAAAGTGGTAAGTTTTCATGTTTGATCTTTAACTTGGTATCGCAAACGAGTTCAATCAGCGATTCCTTATTAGCAGCATTAAGATTGCACAACTTTTTATCCTCTGTATATGGATAAACGATCCAAAAATTTCCCGTTTCTAGGATCTTATTTTCGGGAAAATATAGGCAAACATTAATGGGTAACTCTTTTAAGTGTTGACTCATAATAACAAATAACTCTTTAGTGTCAACAAAGGTACTTGCCACAAAATCTTGCAAACTTGGAAACATATCAATGTCGCTTTTTTGCAAACATTTATTACAAGAAAATCAACTTTTTTTAAAGTTTTGTTGCGCACTGTAAATATGTTGATGCAATAACCTTGAGGAGAACTACTACGATCATTTAAGCGGATGAATATATCTGCTAAATATGCAAGTTGGCCTATCTTATATCTTACGCTTACACCCGAATTAAAACCAACCATGCTGGCAGCTCTGTCTGTACCGACCACTACGCATTTCGCTAATCTACTTTAAACCTTGATCTTGCATTTAGTTATTGAGCGAAATCAATAATTACTGTTAATATTCTTTTGAAACTGTTTTAATTCTAAACTGGTTGCGCCTCTTTAAAGTATAAAATTGGAATAAATCGTTGCGAACCAGCGGTTGAGAACCAGTGATATAGAGTAATATTGTTTTCTCAGTGTTTTTTTGTAAAATAATCGAATGGCGTAGTTTCATTTCGATAATTAAAAAACTCTTTTTGCGACGCTGAAATACGATGTGCATGTAAATAGTGAGATATAACAGATAAAGTTTTGTTGATTTTATGATATCTGTAAGTCGATATTTTAACACTGCTAAATATCAAAACATACCCAATTTCAAATTATTTTGCGTAAAAAAAATTCATTTTCGTTTTTTATCCTTTTTTTGAAAAAATAAGCAATAACTATTAGTAACCACAAAAACATGTGGACAAAAAATGTGAGAAAGTAAATGAAATTGGTCTAAAATATTTTTCATAATTCGACCATTTAAACAATGTGTTCCGTTCCTAAAAATCGCCCAAATTATGTAGATTCACAATCTCATAAAAAATCTCTTTGATTTCGCTTTGGTCCGGCTCAAATAGCCGAAGAAATAACAGTTTTATAAGTAATTTAAATATTTTACATTTATTTATAAGAAAATGGCAACACTGCTTAATTTCACGAACTTTAAAGTAATTTCCAGAACTATCCGATTGACCTGTTTTGATTATGACGTAATAGTTGTTGTTGTTGTTGCTTTGGAGAATGTCAGAACATTCGAGTAATCTTACTGAATGGTATAAATACGGTTCGCTGAAAAGCAGTATTATTAAAATTGGATGTTTCGTTGTGGTAACTTAAAATTGGAAAATTGTTAACTGTGTGAAGTCATAGTTTCTTGCCGCAAGTCTTTGGTGATCTACGTGATTGTGAAGAATTAAGCTATTGAGCTTTAACCTGTTGCTTTGATTTATACTATTCGGGCTCCTAAGTGGATTGGAGCATATTTCTTAATAAAGAAGATATTGTGGTAGTCTGAGCTGTGATTTAGCTAGACTATATTTTTGCTGTCGCTGGTTCGAAGGTCAGATCCAGCAAGAAGATTAAGAATTATCGTTTAGTAGACACCGAGATTGTGTTATTGGCGAGGCCTTCTTAACAGGCGCCAAAAAAGGTAGACGATTAAACAACGTACTAAGTTACCAAATAAATTCTACAAAATTTCAAAAAACTTTTTAACATCGGAAAAAAATTTTAAAAACTTTCCAAAATTTAGAAAACTAAAATTTGTGGAAGTAACACAATGAAACAAGCTTCTTAGCTTCTTCATTGTTTGTAATTGTCGTGCGCGTTGACGTCACTCTTTACTTCCAATTTTTAATTAAGTTTACCACTGTTACAACAGCGAAATCGTTACAATCGCATTTCAAGTTAGTTAAATGATTGTCTAAACGTAAAAATTGAAGTGACCTTGCTAATTTGCAATTTTGCATACTTTATCAAATGAATTTTCAAAAACTTTTTTTCTCCAACAAAAGTTAAATAAATGATCTTTACTCTGCTTAAATTTCATAAAGATAGCTTAAATAGTTTTGGAGTTATAAATCGTTGATTTGTTGGGCTTCTGAAGACCGGCCGTTGAGGAGTCAATAGCTCGAAAAAGGTTGAGGAGAATAGAGTTAAGTTACCTTAGGTTGGAAAGTGGGCCACGGTATCAAAAAGGTTAAAAACTACTGTTCTAGATAAATTACAAAAAACGTAAATCTCTACTAAAAGTAATTTTAGGAGGTTCCAGCTGAACTTTTTTAAGGCTTCTGCTTCGAGATTACAGCCCGCTCATCCTTATTTAACCTGTCAAGTTTTTAATGCGTTGTATCCGTTTCAGCCCATATTTTCTAATAATTTGTGACACTTTGTTGCTTTTTGATCGGACGGTAGTATCATAATCTAAATTGGCGGCATTTGATTTTATTATTTATTTATCAAGCAGGTTTAAAATCTGAGAAGTAAATCATGGCATTTAACGTCACCATTTAGTTCTGTAATAACTTTTTGTTTTTTGGGCATAAAATTTGTATAAAAAATAAGTATGCTAACTAAACAATTTTGTAAAAAATTAAACTTTAGATTTCATTAATTAGTTAATAAGTTTGTTAAAGCTACACTAGAAAGAAGTAAATTTTGTGTATATCTAATGAGTTACACAACAATTGAAAATAGCAGCCATAATAGATTCAGCATTTTTGGACTATAATGGATTCAGTATTTTCAGCATTTATTAAATAAACATTAAAAATTATTATTTAAAAAAAAAAAACCGAACGTTTTCGGCTTACTTCAGCCCTCATCAGGTTTCTACAATTTAGTAATATTAATTAACTTTAAATTTACACACACACACATAAAAAAAATTAAAAATTAACAACAGCAAAAAACAATGCATATTTTTTAAAAAAGGCTGTACTTTTGACTAACAGGCTAAATTTTAAATCAAAACGAGAGAGAAACTAAATTGATACAAATTAAATTTCAGATTATGATGTCATTGAAGAAAAAAAGAAAAAATATTACAATCAAAATATATTCAATAAATATGAAGCTCCGTTTGCGAACATTTGTCGATTTAATTTTGGACTTAACTTTTTTATGAGTAGAGTTTCGTGAATCTTAGAACAAAATTCTGATTTGCATTTACGTATTATTACAAAATTGTTTTCATCAAACCGATTATTAGAACACTTTTCACACGATCTAATGAGTTCTTTTAATATTGTTAAAAATTTTTTTTTTTGATTCAAAATAAAAATGACCCTATACTAGGTTTATCTGTCACGTGAAAAAATAGTAGTAAAAAACTGCTTCCCGCTTCAAGTTCAAATTTTTTAATCTTGAGGGTGCTTTTTATTTTATTATTTTTTTTTTTGTTATTCAGTAACTATGAACTAAACATTGAAAAATGTTTCGCTTGCGCAAACGGGCAAATCATACCCAGAAGTGCGGTTTGCAATAACCGCTTTGATTGTGCTGATCTCTCTGACGAGTGTTTGTGTCAGGAACCGCTTGAATTGTGCAGGAAAATAACACCAATAATTAAAACGTAAGTGAATTTATCTGTATTCTTTTAAAATCTTTGATTGCAACAGGAAATTTAAGTTTTAATATGATCACTAACTTTAAATACCAATTAATAACCTACTGCTGTCGAGAAATTAATTTTAACAATAGTTTTGGTTCAAAAAATTTTCAAAAAGCTTATAGGAAATTTACATATGAAAAATGTGTTTAATTTAGTAACCAGAAAATATTATGAAGCGGTTGAAAATAGGAAAGTACTTCATCCTTCAGCCAACTTTTTTCTTTGAAGCGTCATAAGTTATTGCGTAGTGTTTTGTAATAAAAGCAAACTGCATTTTTTAAGACAAGCCTCAAAGCATCAAAGTAGTTTCGATATTTCTTCCTTGTTTCAAAAATCGACATAAGTTTTTTCGTTATATATATAGATATAGATATCAGCGTTAAGAATTATATATAGATATTGACGGTAACAATAACATATACATAACAACGTTAACAATAACATGTAGATACCAGCGTTTCCCGATCACCTGTTAGAAAAACTTCAGTGTTAACTTTTCTTGTTTTCTTGCGACGTTTTACAATCTTAACTTTTGGAGTTTGGCGCTATAAACAAAAGCCTTTTAGAATTTTTAACTTATATTTGATAAATCGCTTGTTTCCGACCAGCTGTTATGCAGAAAATATAACAAGGCTAGGCGCTAGACCCAATCAGATATAAATTGGTTGTGACTTCATCAAACACAACTTTCAATCGATGGTTTATATTACGAATGGTTTTCATTAACTCTACTTCTTTCCTTGCTGAAGTAGTTTATCAACATACGAGCGGTTATTTATTATATCAAGTTTGAAGTGTTAATATTTACCTTATAATTATTTGAAATATACACGAGATATGTTGAACATTAATAATCGAGTTGTTAGTGGTTTAGCTTTCCCAATATTTCAATGGTTACACAACTAACACACTTAAAAAGTTTTTTGTTAGTACAAAACTTTAAAATAGCTTTTAACAACAAATGCTTCATTTAAAGCTCTTTTGTTAATTAAGTAGCCTTAAAAAAGGCTGTTTTGAAAACTCGAACGTTTTCGTCTAGCTCTCTTCAGGAGGTTTCGCTAGAATGAATTGCAGAACTGAATGTAGTATTTCAAAAGTTTTAAAGCTGATTCTGATTGGCTAAAAATTAAGGTTAATAATAGTTATCATAATAATTGAAAAGTATTAATAAATAAAATCACGTTTCGTCAGCGTAAGAATTTTTTGGCAAAAAAAGGAACAAAATTATGCAAGCTTTGTGTTAAAATTTGGAACTAAAAAGAAAATTTTTACAATTATGCTAACAATTTATGTTTGTAAACAAACTTGTTAGATTGTTAGCATAATTGTAAAAATTTTCTTTTTAGTTCCAAATTTTAACACAAAGCTTGCATAATTTTGTTCCTTTTTTTGCCAAAAAATTCTTACGCTGACGAAACGTGATTTTATTTATTAATACTTTTCAATTATTATGATAACTATTATTAACCTTAATTTTTAGCCAATCAGAATCAGCTTTAAAACTTTTGAAATACTACATTCAGTTCTGCAATTCATTCTAGCGAAACCTCCTGAAGAGAGCTAGACGAAAACGTTCGAGTTTTCAAAACAGCCTTTTTTAAGGCTACTTAATTAACAAAAGAGCTTTAAATGAAGCATTTGTTGTTAAAAACTAACACACTCTAAATAAATTAAAGTTTAGTTCAATTTAAATCGCACAATGCAAATAGAATGAATTAGAAATAACTCGTAGTTTAGTTAAAAGATGCAGTTAAACTTTTTTTCAAATAGAAATCCAAATGCTGTTTACACTTGCAAAGTTGGTAAAGTCGGATGCGGAAATGGGATCTGTATCAGTCGCTCCCAGGTTTGCGATGGCTTCTCGGAATGTGCGGATATTGTGGATGAGAGGCAAGTAATGCGGAAACTGACATATCTAATATCTGTTTACGAAAAATTTTTTTATTTTTTGGATAAAATCTCGATTAGAATTTGCAATACTTTTTGACTTGACTTTATCGAAATTGTAAATAGACTAAAATTTTTTATAGACCTGACAGGATGCTGTTTATTTACACAACTAGACCTTAATTTACAAAGATCGTCATTATGTAAGGTATTATGTGTGAGCTAGTGAGGTTTGTAAACTGCTAAACATTTTTACCTATACTTAAGATTCCAAAAATTGATGGAAGAATTGAAATGAGTCATTTAAAAGCCAAACAATTTTTAAAACCAGATTGTTTTGTTCCTCTTTTAATTTATGAACTTATACAAGTATTTTAAGTTAGAGCTGGGCAAAAAACTCTTTATTACCTTGTTTTCTTTTTTCTCAAACTAGATGTTTCTTTTTTCTCAAACAAAGAATAAGCCTATACTATAGTTGGAGAAACTATTTTATTTACGATTTTTCATTGTAAAAATTGCTAGTAAATTTATTTTTGACTTTTATTTATAAATCCAAAACTAATTAAAAGAGCTAAAATTGTTTTTAGTTTATTTTAGTTTTTTATGTAAATTTTTTTAGATATGAATATTGTAGTCAACCTTTATTCTGCAGCAACTCAACAAGCAACACAAATGCAACACAAAAAGAATGCACGTACGTTACCAAATAGAATAATAATAGGCCTATATAACAACTACAGTATGTAGATTTTTAGTAAGCGAAATGATAAATGTAACCCTTTTTAAAGAAATACCCAATCTTTATATATATTTTCTATGTTGAAGATTTTGTAATACTATTTAAATTGTACGTAAAATTTGATGTATATATGACATTAATTTTTTTTATTGATAAATTCATCAATTTAATGTTTTTGGCCGGCTATGTAGCTAAACAGTCTTGATTTTTGTTATCCTCAAAAAAAGTGTGGTTTACAATTTTGGTTACTTCATTTAAATGTAAATATTTTTCGCTTTTCATCATGCATTCACTTAGAGCAATAAAATTTGCAAGAACAAATTTAGCAAATTTTACATTAAATAATTGATGAATAGGGAGTCTATCTGAATTTTCCCGTTTTATCGCAAATATTTAAAATTTAGATAAAGCAAGCTTATGTTTTTCAAAATAACCTCTAAAATCTTATTTGCCAGTGCGGAACGTTTTTTTAGGAGCAAAATCAACAACAAAAAACTTTTATTTTGCAGGTGTCCGATAACTTGCCCTAGCACAGGGGTCGGCAACCTGCGGCTCTTTGATCCTTCTGTTGCGGCTCTCTGTGGCTATCAAAAAATGAAGGGTGATTTACCCGTATGTGCATATCTATTAAAATTTTATTGTTGCTGTAGCAAGCGCTTAACTAAGTTTGTAATTCATCCATTCTGTTGTTTCAGTTCTTGTTTTTAGCTTATAATATGTGATAGTGATACTGTAAAGTTTCGACCATGTATAAAGCGAAACAGAGGAACAAACACTCACGTCTTATATCACTGAGCACATGTAATAAATGAAAGCATAACCACATGTGCGCGGTTTAGTTCATGGCATAATTGACATGGGGATCAATCACTATCAGACAACATGGTACAACGAAAGGAATTTGAGGTCAACCAATTTTACAGATGCCGCTCGAAGAAAAATCAGCTCACTGCTGAAAACTCAAAAAGCCATTATAATGCCCGGATGTTTTTGATTGTGACGTGATAATTAATGAATGACATAGCCACTAATATAGTTTCTAGGAGTCTGCTAGCAGCGGTGAGAAAGGACGCACGCAGTAAAACTGCGCTGTAAATAAGTGTAACAAAGAAAGCAACTATTATACTTTTTGCGCACCATATTAGTCAATTTAAAATTATTTTTTAGGTTGCTAGTTTTGCTAGTTTTAGAAAGATAACTTTGTAACATCCAACAACTATAAGTAAATCTAAGAAAAGAAAAATGTCTGAAGAAAACAGAACGTTCAATGATTCGTGGACAAATTCATTTGCTTTCATCGCTGATAAGACCGGTTTACCAGTGTGTTTAATATGTAGGAGAAATTAGCAAACAACAAAAAGTCAAATGTTGAAAGACATTTTCAAAATAAGCATTTATCTTTTGCTCAAAAATATTCAGAAGGAGATGCGAGAAAAAAGCTGTTTTAGACCTAATGCGGAACGCTGATTGAAGCAAACATCAATTCAATAAGTGGATCAAGTCTGCAAATTCAACCACGTATGCCAGTTTTGTGGCCGCTCAGGAAATAGTCAAGCATAGTAAGCCATTCACTGATGGAGAATATATAAAAAATTCATTCATTAAGATATCTGAATATTTATTCACGGACTTTAAAAACAAGAGTGAAATCGTGCAAAAAATCCGTGACATGCCACTCTCTGCAAAAACTGTTCAAGACAGAACCTCCAAACTGGCACAAGACATCACCAAACAGCAAATTAAAGATATAAATTCCGCAGTAGCGTACTCTATTGCCTGTGATGAGTCTAAAGAAAAAAGTGATATTGAACAAATAGCACTATTTTGCCGATATGCAAACTCTGCTGGGCCACAAGAAGAATTGATTTAGTTAATACCTCTGAAAGGCCAAACGCGTGGGGAAGACATCTGTGAGGCTGTCTTGGAATGTTTAAGAACAAAAGGCATAAATACAAACCACCTGGTGTCGGTAGCTACTGATGGGGCACCAAGCATGACAGGTGCGCACAAGGGCTTTGTAGTTTTACTGCAAAAGTCGTTGGACAGACAGCTGCTGACTTTTCATTGCATCTTACATCAAGAGGCCCTGTGTGCTCAAACGTTTCCCCCAGAATGCACGCAAGTAATGAATGTAGTCATTCAAATTACCAATAAAATAATGGCAAAAGCTTTAAATCACCGTCAGTTCCGTATGTTATTGGACGAGGTGGATAGCATGTACTCTGATCTCTTGTTGTACAATCGTCGTCGTCGTCGTCGTTTGAAGGGCATCCACTCCAGGCCAGACACAAACAGGACTGGGGCCGAGGGTTTATCCTTTTACTACCCCAGACTGCTGTACTGCCTGGATCAGATGCTGGCAGTGATATCATTAAGCCAGCATCGAGTTTCGTCATCTAAAACCGTCAGACCTCGTGCTCCATGTGGTGCCCGATGTATAGGGCACGCTGTTAGTACATGGTCTGCGGTTTACTCAGAGGCGCCACACTCGCAATTCGGTGAAGGAGTTGTACAATAAAGTACGGTGGCTATCCAGAGGGGAAGTGTTGAAACGCTTTGTGGTATGTTTGAAAGAAGTGAAAACCTTTTTGGACAGCAAAGGGCTTAATTATCCTCAACTAAAACAGGCGGAATGGCTGGAAAAGCTACACTTTATAGTAGACATGACGGTGCACCTGAACACGCTCAATACAGCTCTTCAAGGGAGAGGACGCACAGCCCTGCATATGCTGGAAGATGTTTTGGCATTCGAACGAAAGTTCGCGGTTTATGCCAGAGATTTACAGAGAGGTACATTATCTCACTTCCCTTGTTTGAGAGAGTTCAAACAAACTCACAGTGACATTATAATAAATTTGGAATATTTACAATCCGCAATCATAGCAATGCAAAGCTCATTTGGGAGACGCTTCTGTGAGTTTAGAAAAGAAAAGAAAACTTTATCCTTTCCTGTTTCTCCCTTCAGAATCGATCCATTGGAACTAAATATGGTTACATTGGCAGGTGTGAGTCAACCTGATTTTGAAATAGAATTGGCCGACATAGCGGACAAAGACATATGGATATCTAAGTTTAGACGCCTGACAGCTGACCTTGAAGATGAAGCCCGTCAAAATACCGATCTTGCTCAGGGTCACAATTGGAGTAAAATTGAAAAACTCCCAAAACCGGACCAATTGATTTTCAAAACATGGAATGCTCTCCCCGATACGTACGATAACATGAAAAAGTATGCATTTGGAATCCTGTCGATCTTTGGATCCACATACGTATGTGAGCAACTTTTCTCGAACATGAACTACATTAAAAACAGATATCGCACACGTCTCACAGATAACAGCTTACAATCCTGTGTGAAGGTGAAGGTGTCATTCTACAGCCCTAATGTGCAGAAGCTTTGCGCTGAGATGCAAGAGCAAAAATCACATTAAGTCTGATTGCATGAACTGCTTTTATAAATGCAACACATGACATTTTTTTATTAAAATCAGAAATACAGTAGAAGTAATGCACAGTGTTGTTTTCCTTTGATTGTGAAAATAGTTTTGCGGCTCACAGTGCTTTTTATTTTTTGGAATATTGGTTAAAATGGCTCTTTAAGTGCAAAAGGTTGCCGACCCCTGCCCTAGCAGAAAAAGCCACAATTTAATTGCGCCAAACCCTATCATAGCGCTAACCAACAAAATTTATCGTAAACGTAATATAAGCATGATCGTGAAACCATCGAAGACCGAGAAAGAGAGACGAATGCTAGAAGTGCATCAGCGAACAATTTGCAAACAACCGGTATAAGTAATTGCAATATTGAAATCGTTTTAAAACTATTTAGGTCTAATTATTTTTGTAGGATTCGGGAAAAAATAAATTTTTGGTAGGTCCAAAATTAAAAATCATAGATCCACAGGGCCGCATCAAATTTTTAAAAATCGATGTCTTTTCTCATAGTAACGGTTCGGTCGTGATCTTAATGAGTAAATTTAATTTCTTATTTGACAGTTCTTATAGAATATGGACTTTTAAACTTAATTGCTTTTCTGTCGTTATTTCAATAAACCTTCTACAATAAATTAGACCTATATTTGACCATACAAAGAGTAACTGTTATAACCTTGGCAATAGTCAGGGACAGATATCCGCATTTCATAATTTCTCATCACACACTGATCAAGTAGACTGTCTTTTTGAACGTTTACCTCATCAGTAAGATAGCAATGTCTTTTCAAAGCAAAATATAGGGAACAACCATTTCACGCTCTTATTCTGGTTGTTTTCGGTTCTTGTTTCAAAACTTTTTTGCTTATTTTCAGCGTTACCCAAAAATTTTTAGTTTGAACGTTTAAAATTTTTTCGTTTTCACTCAACAATTTCAAATATTGTAAGGTCATTGAAAAAAATTTTTTTTTCATAACTAAGTCGTATCAGTCTAAACCAGGGGTGGGCACGCTTTTTGGACGGCGGGCCAAAATTTTTTTAAACTTTGACAAGCGGGCCGGACTATGTGAATGTATGAAACGGACAAGAGTGTTAAGCTGTAGCATAGTTTATTAAAGGCTGTTCACAATAATAAACCAGTTATAAATGATAAAAAATCTTGCTGTAATGTTACATTTAATTGCAGTCTTTAAGCCACGTTTTTCTTTGCCAAAGTATCAAAATCTGGGGATAGCTTAGTTGTCGCGATTGTTAAAACAGATTTTAGCTGAGTATCAGTTGATCGAGATTTGTGGTTTGATTTGTTAAAATTCATCAAGCTGAAAGTCTGTTCACAAATGTATGTTGAGCCAAAGAGAACCAACATTCTCTGCGCCATTTTTTGTATATTCGGGAACGTAGCATCATTTAATAAAGCGTAAAATTCATTCAGCTTCAGGACTTGAAATTTTTCTTTCAAAAGGTAGTCACTCTGAAGGTCAATCAATACCAATTGCAACTCCTGTGGTGCTGTCAGAGCAACTCGAGATAGGGAGGCTGAGACAATATTAAATGATTTTTGGAGTTTTATAAAATCTTGGAATCTACGGCAAAATTGTTGATGCAGATTATCCAGTAACTTGCTGTATTTATTTACATGTTTAGAAGCTTCTTTCATAGTCACTAAAGTGGGGAAATGTACAAACGAATTGCTTAGCAATTGTTCTAAAAATAAAGTCAGTTTAGATTTAAAAGCTTTAAGATTCGTGTACATCTCGAGAGCGAAAAGATTTTTCCCTTGCAACTTCGTATTCAAGTCATTCATGTGTGTCAATATGTCTCTTGCAAAAAAAAAATCACAAAGTTAATCTCCGTCTTCTAGTTCAGGAAAGTCATCACCTTTTCTGATTAACTACATAAATAAGCAAATGCATAGCCGTACCTGCCGGGGGTGCAGGAGGGGCAATTGCCCCCCCAAGTTTCGAAGATTTGGGCAAAATTAAGATTTTTCGGGCAGTGAGAAGAAAATATTTGGGCAAAACCATAGTTTTTCGGGCAGCGATATGAAAAATTTGGGCAAAGTCAGGAAATTTAGAGAGGTGATGATGACGAACTGCAGGAAATAATAACCAAATTTAGGTGAAGACCTTTTTTTTTTTTTTTTTAGAGAACACCTTGATTTTGGGACGAAAATCGAAAATTAGGAGACTGAATTTAAGTGAAGACCTTTTTTTTTTTTTTTTTTAGAGATCACCATGATTTTAGGACAAAATTGGTTTTTGTCTGAGAAACTCAGACAATTTTTTTTTCATATCCGAAATGTACTCTAAAATCATGATTTGGGCAAACGTCACAAAATTTGGGCAAAACTTCATTGCCCCCCCAAAATTTTTTGGGCTGGTACGGGTATGAGCAAATGGCCTGTTTAAGTACCCAGAAACGTTTACATGCTTTTCCCAAACTTAACTTAACATGAGAATGGTAAAGCAAGTCCTGGTGATCAGAATCGATTTTTTCGAAAAACTTTATAAACTGTCTATGGTGAAGTCCTCTTCCTTTTATGTAGTTGATCAGTTTTATCACTGCCTTCACCACATGATTACGCTGCAGTACAGACTTACACAAGGCCTCCTGATGGATGATGCAGTGCAAAAAAGTTATATCCATGTCAGGGTTTTCCTCTTTCATCTTATCTTGTGATATGTGATTAAACTAGAAGTCACAAATAAATTTTCAACGATTTTTTAACTGTGATGTAACAAACGCTTAGTTATGAGAAAAGAATTACAGGCATAAACAAGGAAACTTCAACAAGATCAATTGATTCGTATGCTTGGGCATTGGAATGTGATTTTTCTGTAGGGAAAAGGGAAACTATATTCAACAATCAGTAATGAATTGCTTTTAAGTACTCGTTCGTGGTAATAGCAGGCGGGCCAGATTAAACAAGCTCGCGGGCCGGATTTGGCCCGCGGGCCGTAGTTTGCCCATGTCAGGTCTAAACCAACCGTACGTTTTTATATTTAATGAATTTTTGCGCCGAGCGTTGAAATTTAATAAACAAAGAAAAAGACGTTAAATCTGTGCGCCAGGGCTTGGTAAACATTTAATATTAATTGGGTCAAGTAAATAACGTTTGTGAGGCAAATCTAAAACCTCAACCATTTGATTTTATTCACGAAAATAAGCAGACAACGACGTTTACTCATGCTGAGTTACGTATCAGTTATATACAAACGGAGATTTTTGTGACAAAATTTCCTACTTGTCACATTTGACTGTCGTTTTCTCAATTTCTTGTTTTACATTTTCTAGCGAGCCAAGTGTCAATGAAATTTGTTTAATCGTCTCAGCATGACACGTAAAGGTCACGCATACTTGTGCTCCAACTAGTCGCAAAGAACCATTTGAGTCGACCCTGGGCTTGTCCTAAAAACAGCAGCATACTTGTTTATAAATGAGTGAAAGAAAATCGAAAAAGTTTATTACTGGAAAGAACATTATGTTTGGTACTCTTTTGTGTGAGTTCCGACTATTGTAGGTTATAACCTGTTAGGTTGACTGTAGCAATAAAAGTGACTTTTTGCTTCAAAATGATTGGTGACCCTTTTTGAGAAAGACCAAAATACCGACGTCAAGATGCATCTGTATCTACTCAAACTCAAAACAACGAGAACGATTTTGTGAAAGGCAAATATCAAACCTTTTCACGGCGGTTTTTCAGTACAGTAATTTACTTTACTTACAATAATGAAGAAGAGCTTACTTTAATGTGCATATGACGTAAGCAGTATTTAAAAAAAAACATTTTTAATGTTTGTTCTTTCTTTAATTTGCTTTGCTGAGAGACGATTAGTATTTGGCTGCTATGCTACTCTGACGTATGATCTCACGTGATGAATGAGATCGCACGTCAGAGTAGTTAGTTTTATATGGCAGTGAGGTTAAAGTAGCACCAACATTTGTTTATTGATTACTGTATATTGGTGACAACTCTGTTTTGCCACGTTGCATGTCTACCAAATAGTGTTTTCTTTAATGGCAACATAATAAGATCTGTTTAAAACAAAAAATAAATGATTTCCGTAACAATTTGTAACTTAATATAAATTATCAAAAATGATTATTTGTGCAGCTACAACGGAAACGAACCCATCAAATCAACATCTTCAATGTGTTGGTCGATTGCAATCAAATTGGTTTAGACGAACAAAATTACAACAATTATTTTCTTTTTCAAAGAAATCATTTAAAGGTAAAAATAGAAGCGAAATTTGTGCAAAAGACTAGCTGAGTGTAGTTTAATTTTTTCATTATAAAAATTTATTTGTGTTTAATAACAAGTTCAATAGGTCATAATAAATTGTTTATTGACGTATTGATTTCAGTGGATCAGTATTCCAATGCACAAACGTTGCGATTTCAATATTGATTGCTTTAACGGAACAGACGAACGGAATTGCCAAGATGACAGATTTTATTGCGAATCAGGAAACCCATTGTTTGTGAGACGTTTAAAAGTGGGTTTGTTTGTTTTTGTTATTTAATTTTTTTGTGTGTGTGTTAACTAAACTGCGTACTCCTTTCTTTCATTTTATTTTTCTGTAGTTTAGACACAAAAAAAATTTTTAGGTAAAATAAAGATAATAATTAGTTTCTATTTAAGGCAGTGCAAGCTTCAAGTTTTTTTATTCTTTACGATTTTAAACTATTTTAATTTAAAAAAGTCTAGAAGCAAAAAGTCAAAAGTGCACAGCAGGTACTTCAATTTGTGATACTAATCGCTTCCACTCTGCTTCTACAAAATATAAAGTGTTAGTTGCTTTCGACTGGGTAGACACCAATCATGACTTGACCTTAACAAAAGTTCTGAACTTTTAAATTTGTTAACAAAACACGTTTTTCAAATGTTTTCTAAATGCCACCTATGACCCTTTGTAACCGAAAAAGTTTTTTTTTTTGTGAGATTTTTTGTTCTTATCGTTTTTGTTTGAAAAAACCTCATTGAGACAAAGAAGAAACCTAATTAAAACCTACAAATAAATGGTATAATTCATAAAATTTAATGAATTTCTTTGACAAAGAAGTTATATATAGCTTTAGTTACTAATTCCAACTAAATTAATTTAAGTACAATTATATATTCGTAATTTAAAGTTGTATTTTTTAATGAGGTAAATTCATGGTAACCATGGTAATTCTTTTTCAGATTATTTTATTTAAGTTTTTGGTTTAAATTCAATAATTGAGCCTTAAAATTTTTAATTATCTCAAGCCTTTTATCAGGTTCGAAATGGTCGAGTGGACTGCAGTGACGGAAGTGACGAATGTCCAACTAACAGCAGCGAAACCAATACTTACTTGTTCAATTCTTCAAAGCAATTGATTGAAAATCAGTTTTTGTATTCGTTAGTCTGGGTTATGGCAGTGATTGCTTTAGTTGGAAACACAGTAAGTGATGAAGCTGGAGTTGTATCACTAATTTATATTTTGCTTTTTCAACCAATTTCGTACTTTGATTGTTACTTTCACTCGCACTAATATAAAATTGGTTTTTGTTTAAATTATTGACTTTTTGCAGATGGTACTGGTCGGCCAGATTCGGATTTTGGTCAACTTACATCGAAAAAGAAACGCTTTAGCCTCGTTAAAAGCCAATCATATTCTTATTTTAAATTTGGCCATTGCGGATATTTTGATGGGGATTTATCTATTGGCAGTCGGCGTTTCGTACGAAAGGTTCAAGGGGGCTTACTGTGAAAATGAGCTTCTGTGGAGGGGGAGCAAAACTTGCACGTGGATGGGAATTACATCATTAATTTCATGCGAGGCCTCCGTTCTCATTCTAGTCCTTCTAACCACGTGTCGACTTTACACCTTGTCTAATGTAAGTTTAACTCTGTAGTAAGATCATTGTGAAAAAAGCTTATCATAATTCATATAATCTTACACCTTTTTCCCCTTTTTTTGTTTTATGCTATTAAGAAGCCTGTAAAATGTTAAAGTTTAAAAAATGTTGACGATTTTCAAATCTGGTCGCATAATCAACAACACTACCAAAATAACATAAAGATATTGTTGTTGCCTTATTTTTAGTTAGGAAACTGATACAAGCACATAATTTTTGGAGCATCTTTTACCTTAAAAAAGTCACAATGTAATATATTTAACTCATAATAAAAAAAAATGATTTGCAGCTATTGTCATTTAAATGATATTTTTTTAACAAGATATCTTGCACAACTGAATTTCACATAACTACAAATAACTTGCAGGTAAAAACGCTTTTGTTAAATATCTGTTATGTTCTTAGCCTCGGCGTATCAAGTTGACACATCTTTCCCCAAAACAAGCTATTTTTAGTTATAGCTTGCTTTTAGTTTTTTATATTTGATTTATTAGATCTTACTGATCTCCAGTTTACTTATTGATTTCCGATTGCCTAAAGAGTTGAGTTTAAATTGTTTTTGAATTTCAGCCATTCAAATCCTCTTCAAATCCTCCGACTTGGTTGGTCCTATTACTTGTTTCAATTGCTTGGAGTTTGGCAATCGTAACAGCATTTATTCCGCTTACTAACTGGTTCCATTCTTTTGTACCTGATCATGTATTATTACCGGACAATCCGTTTGTCGACAAACCGTTGGTTAATTTTAAAACTGGCAAACAGTTTTTATACCGCTCTTTGATGTTTTATCCGGAATCAAATTTGAATGAGTTAGTTGATGAGAGTTATTCAGTGCACACCTGGGACAACCTTGTTTCTATTTTTCAAAAGTTACCAGCACAACGACAACAACTCAAGATTGCTGCACGATTTGGGTAATTTCAAATGAGCATACAATATTAAACTATAGCTATTTATAATGCTTATTTTGTTAACTGTTCAAACAATTAAAACTGTTTCAGTTTATGACAAAATGATTTAAGCACATTTTTCCACCTACTTTTTACATTGTTTTACACAACACGTCGAAGACGTTAACATTGATGAAAGCTACTAGAATAAAAAATGTGCTGTTACTTAGTAAAAATTTGATAATTTGTTTAGTAAAAAATGTGTTGTTACTTTAAAGTGCAAATGAAATATGTGCTGTTACGCTATGCTACACGAGCTATTTAATAAAGAAGACCTGTTCGTTTACACTTTGGCAGTAAAGTTTATCGACATCACTTTTCCAAATTTAGACCTAATTTCTGCTTAAATAGATGGTTTGTTTTAAGTTAGTTATTCTTATTTTCTTTTAGAAAGTCCATTTCAGTAAAAATTTATAAAATTCAAAAATTAACTTGAGTTGCTTTGAAAAGTGTTCAATGGCAATCAAAACATTATATTTATTTAATCAAAACATACCCCTACCCGCTTTTCATTTTGGTGTAGAAATTACCAGGGGTCTTATTCCAATAAATTAAAAAGTTATGGGCCCATGAATAAAATATACGTTTATAATTTTTGAAAAATTTGTACTTCAAATTTATTCAAACAGATTAAAAACTTATAATAATGGAATTTTTTACATATTGTTGCATAGCTGTAGTAATTTAATCACAAAAAATTCCGATTTACCCTTTTTGTTACATCTAAATTATTTATACCAATGTTTCACAAATAGTATTTCACCTGCACTACAATGGTATGTCAAGAGCTTTCAGGTGGTACGCAAAGTTGCATCGAGAGTTTGTTACCAATCACAATTAAAAGTTTCAAGCAATAAGAACTTTCACTCCATCTCAAACATCTTTAATCATTTTATATGCAACTTAGTTATTGCCTAAGTTGATTTCTTAATCTTTTTTTATTTTTTTATTTTTTGGCTACCATATTAGTAGGATCCTTGTTGAAAGCTTTGCGCTTTGACAAATCTTTTCATTGCACAGGAAAAAGTTAGTGTGGAGCAACTTAGCACATTTGTTGAATTAGGTTATTTGTTTTGTTTTTTTATTTGCAGATCTTAATAAATAAATGATTAAAGTAGTCTTTTCGTAATCGCTTAAATTACCTCCTGAAATAGATTTTAAACCACAGATTTAAGATTTACTCTAAAAATTTTAATTGGATAAAAAAGCAAAACATAGCTGAATTCAAAGCATTCAGTTTTAATTTTGTTATCGTAACTTCTAAAATTAACTTTGTTTGCATATTTTTTTCATACCTATATATTTCGATTTGCTATTTTCAAGCTTGATAAAAAAATTTGATTTTTCAGATATTACAACATCCACAGTATTTGTATTGCCGAGCTATTTCCTCGCAAAAACGATCCTTACTCACCACTGTCACTAAGCATAATCATCTTCAATTTTGTTGCATTTCTGTACATAGCAGCAGCGTATATCTCAATATATTGTGTGACCTTCAAAAACAAGGAAACTGTTCAAGACAATGCGGAAGCAGGTACATTGTGATATGAATAATGAATAATTCTGTGTAGCGTCAATTTTCAGCAGTGTTACCAATGGTTAATATTTTTATCGGCATACACCCAATTTATTTCTTAGAAAATTTTCGCGACAAACCAAACATTAAGCAACAAATGTACTGTATAGTATAGTGGTTAGTTAACTGCCAACTTCTTAGAATTTTTTCCGTCGCATATGTCATTGGAAGTTATTCAAAGTTTACAAAATCACCAGGAAGATAAATTGATATACCGCAGAAAGTTATTATGCGGTAAAATGCCATCTATGAAAGCAATGCAAATGTGACAATTTTGAATTGCTGCAGCCAATATGATTCACTTTTGTGTATAATTCTTCCGGCAAGATATCAACTATTTGTTTCTCGTACTTGCAGAACCACGTCGGAGGCATTAAACTGAGAGCAAGGGTTTACTTTGGGAGATACAAAAGATTGCTCTCCAGTTTAAACTTAAATATACATATATTTTTTTTACATGTTATAGGTATGCGTTTAAGTGATATAAAGCCACTTAGACAAGATTTTACTTTTGATAAACTTTTTTTGGGCGCAAAAATTTTTTTCGAATTATTTTATTTTGTTATACGGCAAGCATAACAAAATTATATACCTGTAATTTTTGAAAGTAAAAATTTAATTAATCTGGTATGAACTTTGATTTATTTTGATGAATAGTTTTTTGTAGTGACAGCTGATTATCGTGATTAATAGCGCAAGTATGAAAATCTCTTCTCTGAACATCTTTTCTTCGAAAGTTTTAAATTGTGCCTGCACTAGAAAGTGTTTGACAAAGTGTGTGCGTTTGTGCAAGAATATTCGTGACGATTCGTCTTGTACGTTTTGTTATTTTGCTTTTGTCTTAATTAGAATATTGAACTAAAAAGTCCTTTTTAAACTTTTTAATTTGATTTAACTGAATGTTGTCCGTTCTCGATCAGACCGATCTCGTTCGTGCTTGAACCAATTGAACCAAATTTATGACTTTTCAAGCAGTTAAAGCAAAGTTAACTCGGTTGTTGGTCAGCTGCGTAGAAAAATGGCATAAGTCTCGGCGCTACAGTTGGAGGGTTAGCGTCCGAACAAGAAAGAGAGTCTGACCGTGGCTCTCGCGCCTTTATTTGTATTTGAAGACTTTGTTGTCTCACCTAAATGCCTGTTGATGAAATAGTTTTTGTTTGTTTGGAAACTACAGTATATTCTACAATCTTCGTTTGTTATTCTTTAAGTGTTTTTTTTAAACCAGGCAGCAATAAAGAAATAAATCTTATTAGGTTGAATCTGTAATTGGTTTAATAGTTGAAATATTTGCACGGCCGCACAAACTACTATTGGGAGTCGCAGGTCCTGCTCGGTGATGCTAGATTGCTGCTTAAATCACTTTTGGTGTTTAAGCACCATTCTAACATCGATATAATTTGACATTGATACATTGATATAATTTGACCTCTTAACATCGAGGCAAATAACTTATAACTGTGCTAAACTGCAAAAACTTATTTGATTTCGACCCATTGGCACTTCACTGTTTCCGTCCACATCGTGCAGTTTTCAACAGCCGAAATAATTAAAAGAGAAAATTAAAACTGTAAAACAATTTCCTTAGCAAGAAAGATGTTTTGAGTATTGTCGTTTTGTTATTGATATTATGACTTTGCTAAATATAAAATTGATAAGGAGATAAGAAATATATTAAAGAACCAAGTGCCCAGAAATAAAATATTCCGTTCAAGTTCTTTTGGAAAATTAGAATCTTAGTAGTTTTATTCAGAACCAATTATTGGTTAAAACAATGGTCGGCAAACTACGGCCCGCCGGCCTAATCCGGCCCAACTGCAAACAATTATTTTCCGGCTCGCCAAGCATTTAATAAGAACAATGTAACAAATTAAAGTAAAGACTTTTTTGGCCGTCGAGTAAGTTTATGCAGAGACTTCTAAATAGTAGTACCTGGACTGGAAACTGAAACGCTAATGAAAGCTTTCGCGTACATAATGAGGCCAGACAAAAGCGACAAACGAATCGAGCTGCTGGATAGCGAATTTCGACATTTCAGAATCAAGCGCAGTTATATTGAAAGTTCGAGTTTTAAAAGCTTCGCTGCAATTTTTTTTTAAATATAAATTATACAGTAAGTTATATCTAGAGAGTCTGTCTTAATTTTTATGTTCTTATTTAAACTCATTGCAGTAAGTTTGTTCAGGTATATGTTAAATTAATAACTTTGTCGAAAATACTAACTAAAAGTCTCTAAGAATTTGCTAGGATTAAGGCCCGTTTCCACTACGAGCGTGGAAAAGCGCATTCTTTGTTTCTTTTATTGATCTTCGATTGAAGCGAGCGGTTAAAATTGAAACGAGCGCAAAAAAATCAATAAAACAAACAAAGAATGGTCTTTTCCACGCTCGTAGTGGAAACGGGCCTTTAATGTTGGTACTTTTCAAACTTTTTTTATGTAGCCTAAATACTTTTAAAAAACTAATTTTCCTGCAATTTTAAAGCAATTGTGGTTAGTATAAGTGAAAACACTTAGATTCACATTTAGAAAAAGTAAGTATAAAACTTAGTCAACCATGTTTGTACTTTATAATAGGTTGGATAACAGTTTTAGCAGCTTTTCCCCAACTAGTTATAGAGTATTTTAGATGGGAATATATCAAACTATAATAAATAGTTTTTAAAGTATGGATATTAACATATTTTTTTAGCTTCGAAATGGCCTATGATCCTTTACAAAGTTTGGCATTTAGATATTTGATGTGTTGTGTCCAATTCATTTCGTTATCAAACATTATGCCCAGATATTTAACAATATCTTTTGGATAATTTCATTTTGTCCAACTTTGATTTTAAACAAAGATTTGTTTATTTTTTGTTTTGTAGCTATCATATAAATTGTTTTTTTGTAGTTTATTGTCAATTTATTTGTTTTCGTGGTGGCCTTTGGAAACCAATAACGGCATTTTTTGACGTAGGGATATTGTGCTGGAAGATATTTGCTGAGATAGCATATGCAAATTTAAAACACTTTTTTTTCAATGGGCATGATCAAAGGAATATATTTAGAAAGGTAGTATCAATAACCATTTTTGAAGAATCCGTAGTTTCGCCATGGTCTGTTCCAGCACAATGCCACAAAGGACACGAGATTGTGGAAGGAGTGGTAATGCGTTTTTTTAATTGCATGTGCAAAAACTTGATGAAGAACATAAGCGAACGTTCTTCACGTAGTGGAGAAAGAAAAATTCGAAAGCTCACCGGTAAAACAAACTGACAGAACTAAAAATAGGGCCTGCACCATTAACAACTGAATATTTTCAATACAGTCCGAATTAACACTTTGACTGCCATGTCAGCAAATATTGTTGACACGGCAGTTTTTAATGAGGCCGTGTCTGGTATAATTTCTATTTCTGGTATAATTTTTATTTTATTACTTTGAAACAAAATAAATTCGGATAAAAACGGGTTAAAGTCAAGTGGAAATAGTTTTTTTTGCATGTATATTTTCAGTATTATGCAAATCTAGGAAAATTTTTTGTGGCCCCACTGAGGTATTTCTAGAAAACCAGCTTGGCAGTCAAAGTGTTAATTTGCATATTTATATGGTATAGAGTTGTCATTTTCACTGAACTGTCTGTATTTCTTTTTTTTTGATTGATTGATTATTGAAAGCAATATTTACAAAATCACTAATGCAAAAAATCGATTCTAACTTGCCATATACAACTTTTTATTTTCGGCTTTGCATTGGATGATGTATGATCCACGTTAGTATAAATTTGTTAGATTAATATTAATAAGACGTGGTTTTATATTGTATATGCTGTGCTACTATTTTGCAAAATTCTTCGAATGTTTATCATTGTGATTTGCATTGTTGATGCATTTTCTCTGTTGCGGTGTTTCATATGGACAAACCTTTGTCTGAAATAAACAAAAATAATTTATTTTTTTAACTACAGTGACCATTTATTGTATATGCTAATATAGTATTTTTTAAAATTCGTCGAATGAATATTATCTTTTGTATTGTTGACGCATTTGCGCTGTGTGAATATGAAGCCTTTTCTGAAATAAACAATAAAAAGTATTTTTCTAATTGCAGTGACGATTTATAGTATTTTTAAAGCACTTTTCTATTCAATTTCTTTCTTTAGCTAACCGCGATTAGTGAGCTAAGACAAAATCGCTTAGTCTGAACTGTTGTTTCTGTTTTTCTCTACGGCCTCATGTTGTACGCAAAGCGAATTCAGTTTCCAGTCCAGGTATTACTATTTAGAAGTCTCTGGTTTATGGCACGATTTCACGTTGTAAATATTAGTGTGGCCCTGGATCAAAATCAACTTTTGAATTCTACCTTTGAGCTGAACAGTTTAGCAACCCCTAAGCTACAAAATAAAAATTTAACTTAACAAAAAAAATCAAATCAAATTATTAAAACGAAAAACGTTTTAAGTTTTAATGTTGAAAAGAACGTTAAAAATTCCTTATTTTTGCTTTAACCCTCAAAGCGTTAATAAATCAATATTGGTACAGTCGTATGTCTGCTTAAAATTTCAAATATTTCAAATTTGATACATACCTTTTCTAAAAGTTGTATCTCATATTTTTATTGTAGTCAAACAATCGCCAATTTTTTGAAGTTGATTAAAATACCTGATTTTAAAATTAGCTCTTTTGTGCAATATTGCTGTTTGCCTGTATTAACCATTTTCTACTTATGCACTGTTATTGATTAACAAACATCACACTTGTTTTTGCATGTCATTGCCAGCAAGGAATCGCCACAAATTGTTGAATTTTTCTGTACTCTTTTTATCAAACTAGGGCATTTTTTTCTTATTGCTTCTGACAGTGTCGCAGGAACTCTCAGAAGTACGATAAGAAAATTGGTAAATGAAATTGTCCTATTTTTCTAAAAAAAGACACATTTTACGATATTCCCGTAAAAAAAAGTGATATAAGGGTTAGATTTTTGCATCCCAAAAAATCTAGCTAATTTTTTTTTTTTAAACAAAGTTTTCTGTTTTGAAATTATAAAAATGTGTTTTACTTTTCAGCGAGTGTTCAAAGAAAAATATTTCGAATTATAATTTCAAATCTGATGACGTGGGTTCCGGTTTGCGTCATCAGCTTCATAAGCTTCAGCGACGATGATGAGCTTCTTGTCGACGGCGGAGAAATCTACAAAGTGGCGGCCATTGTGTTGCTGCCGATCAACAGCGCTATGAATCCGTTTTTATACTCGAGTGTTTTGCCGAACTTTTGCAAGAGACTTTTCTGTAGGACAGGAAAATTAAGAAAAAGAAAACCCAAATTTGGCAGCGTGGACACTTTATCAGCTACCAAGTCTACAGCAGACTATCTGTGAACAATTAACGCTTTTATCATTTATTCAAAAAAATTTTTTTGTATATTTTTAAAAATAACTGTTTGCGTTGTGTTGCATTTTTATACAAGTTTTTAATATATTTATCTCTATTTTCTTTTGTCTATATTTTGCTGAAGTGAAAAATAGATTAATATTTAGGGAATCGTTGTGAAATTTATTTAAGACCTGGGTTCCAAAACTATGTTCAATTTGTATTTCAAGCAGTACAAATATTTAAGTAACGTAGAATTTTTAGCAACTGTTAAAAATATAGCTGAGTTTTTTTCTATAAAAAAATTTAGCTGACCGCTATTTAATACGTTGTCCGGACAATTTGATCCCACAAAAATGGGTACCAAGACAATTCGGTACCTAGAATGAGTTATATTTTAATACTTGAACTCTGACTACCCATTTTACTTTAACATTAATCCTATTTATTTAAATAAAGCAAAGTGGGTTAGAATTATAAATTCTTCGGAAAAAATTTAATTGTCATGGTACCCAATTGTTCGAGACTGAATAGTCCAAGCACCATCAAATATATGCAGTTCTTTTAAGTATCAAAACTTTCTGTAAATTAGCCTAAATTTTGCAAGCTACTAAACTAGTAAAACGAAGTTGAATTTATTCACTTTTTTAAAAACAACTTTTTTTGCTTATTTATATTGGTATCAGTAAGATACGAAGAAATTTTTGCGAAACACAATTTTATGAGCATTTTACAAAAATATTTACAAAAAGAAGACCTAGTGAAGACTCAATTTAAAAAGGGAAGACCTTCCGTTTTTTCATACCCTAATTTTATTTTGAAAAGTCATTAATTTATTATTGATAAATAAATAGGACTCTATGCAAATGAAGAAAAAAATAATGTAAATCAAATTGCTAACTCCTTTTCTTGTGCCATTATAAACCTCTGCACAAGATCCTTCAGGGGTACAAAATTTGACCTCCAACCCCCTGTGCCTACGTTTATCATTTTTTTTGTATGTGTACATCAGGGATACATACCTAAGGTATCCCTGGTGTACATCAGGGTATTAGTTTGCATACTAATCCTTTAGGTTTTTCGAAACAATCTTGGTTTTTTTTGTTTACCTTTATCATAAATGGGGAATCTGCGGCATCAATGAGTTATTTGTGTGGCCTCCATGACAAAAGAATAATATGTCAATGACTACAGGTGATAATAGGAGATCTTTTTTTAGGGTCGAAATTTAAGAAAATCTGAACAATTTTCAAAGTGAAAACTTTTTCTTATAGATCACTTTATTATGGGCACAAAAATTACCCAAAAAAAATAATTACCTAGACCTGCTTCCAGAGATGCTCGATACTGCTGTTTCGGAGAACTTTTTTTTTGGTTTTGTTGAGATATGACTGAAATTTAGAACTGCTTGCTTCTGCTTCAATATTATGGGTAATAGAAGTAAATGGTGATATGAAATATAATGTTTTGAGACTGGTATTTTTCCAAGAGACTGAACATATAGTTAGAAATCTTGGTTTATCTGAGACTTTTTAGATCGGGATAGTTTTTTATGTTAATTGTCCTTGCTTTCGGTCTTAGATTTTTTGTTTATTTAATTTGGATTTGCATTTCTGATTACGTGTTTATTGAATGCTATACGCAGTGATGGCCTTATAAAAGAACCCATTGAAGAGAAAATTGAAGAGAAAAAAACAAGAAAATTAGAGAGGTTGCATTTTCATGTTCCAAATCTTTTTTGGTCTCAAAAAAAATGACCTCTAAAAAAAGTTTTTCACTTTAGGAGAGGCTACCGTCATTGTGCTGCTAGGAAGAAATAGAGCAATAGTTTTCTTGGGGGATACTTCTTGACTTTTTTAGGGGGGAGACGATGCGGCCGCTCCGTTTGCTCCGTACTAAAGCCATCACTGGCGATATATTTTTTTCAGCTATAATAGTGTTTTTTGTCAGCGATTTTGTAAAAGATTAAAGGGGTAACTTCGCTTCTGACATGGCACCGCGGGCACCACCGGTGGTTTACACTGTTTATAGCAAAAATTTATTTTCTTTGTCATTACAATAAAACATTGAAAGATTTGTCTAAGGCATGAAGCAGTTTTTTTAATTTCGGGAGTGTTTTCACGGTAAAATAAAACACGTTTTTACATGGCGACAGGAAACTTCGTGTTAGGAGGAAAGTTTATGTTACACGTTGTCTGAGAGTCGTGTTAAGAGTTGTGATAGAGTCAGCAAAGGTGGGCACGATATTTGTCGATACAATATTTAAAAAAACTAACATTCTTTCAGTCTAAAAGTCAAAAATTATTTTTTAGCTCTTTATACTGTAAAATTCCGCCATTTTTTAAATGTTTTTAATGCTGCCACACGCGTCTATAGATGGCAGTATAGAACAATGCTTTTTTTCAGTATAAATGAAACACGAGAAATATACTTTATTTTTCGGCTCCTACGTGCTAATTTTCATTAAGACATTCAGCGGTAGTATATTTTTGAGACCTTTAATAGAATCTAGTTCAATTTTGGCTCCAACCTCGATCAATTTTTTTACCACCAAATTATAGAGTATTTTATTTTTTTTGAAATGGAGAAAAATTACTCGAAGGAACCATTGACTAGGAAATGTAGTTATTATTTTTACGGATAGTCAGCATAGAATTTGCTTCCAGATATGCGGCACAGTTGACAAATATTGTGAGTCAGGTGGGGATTTTCGGGTCCGGTTTGTGTCAAAGTTTGAGAAAAGTTTAGCGCCTAATTTGGGCCCAGTGCGGAATTTGCAGATAAACGACCACCTTTTTTACGCCAAGGAGTTAGCTGTTTTGACTTCATCAATCCAAATCCATCTTGCCATCCTTTTTTTTAAGTTTACGATGTGATATGTTCACAGCAATTCAATCAAAAACATATAAATGTTTTAGACCAAAATTAACTTTCGAGCTTTTTTGGGCCTGTTTAGGGCTTCAGTTCAAATTCAAGTTTGGGTCTATTTTGAGCTTTTTTGTTTGGGTTCGGGCCGGGTTCGAGACTAAACTAGTCGGCCCGTTTACAACTCTGGTTGTTAACAGTTTTAGTAGTAGTAAAGACATGAACTTTGAACAACTGAGAAGTGATTTGGAATAAGATTACAGTAATAGCAGCGATGCTTCTAGTTATAAGAAAGGGAATTGTGTTGATTTATGGAAAGGTGGAAAGAAGATCAGACATTTTTCGAAATTCTAAGTTTAATCTAAGATTTTAACATACGGTTAGGTCCAGGGTTTCACCGTTAGCCAAGGAAAGCTGGCTGAATGCCTGTTTTTTTTTGTTTTTTTTTATAAAATTTTAAAAGCAATATAACAGTATTTGCCTGAAAATAACCTGGAACTTGAACATTTAAGCTGGAAACCACATATGAAGTTTATACTAAAAAAACTCTGTATCACTTATGGTACTATTAAGAAAATTTCAAAGTACTTTCACAAAAACATACTATTACTACTTTACAACTCCTTGATAATTGATCGGCAGCGTGGTCGAGTGGTTAAAGCACCGGACTGATGATCAGCATGGTCTAGGTTCAAAACCCACTTGCGCCATTCTGTTGTATCCTTGGGAAAGACACTTTACGGCACTTTCCCCTGCTTGGTGGTCTTGACAAGCAGTTCTAAATTACAGTTATATCTCTACTAAATTATTACCACCATACTTTTTTAATTTATTTCAACACAAAATCATAGGCAATGACTCACAAATAAACACAAGAAGTCAACCTAAATTTTTTCCATAATTTTGTAGATTGAATGTGACCAAACAATCGTTAAAGTATAGGTGTCCACTCCTTTGGAATAATGTCCCACATAGATTAAGGGAGTCTGAGTCTTATAAAAATTTTCATGAAGAGCTTTTAAAGTATCTTATAGAAAAATAAGCTTTAAAAAAAACAAATTTAATAAACTCTTAGAAAAACTTTTGCTAGTTGCTGTTCTTTTTTTCAGGAAATTTCAAATAATTTGATGAAGAAACTAAGTATGAGCTCAAGACATTTCACAAGAAAATCAAGTTAATAAATCAATGACGAAATTTGCCGATCACGACGAAAATTCAATAAATTTTTAATGTGATGCACACCGTTCTTTTAATGTTTTTGTATTTTATTTTTGTTTATTGTTTTTTTGCCGGCCATATACATTTGAAATGGTCCTTTTGATCCACGGCAGAATTTCTTTTGGTGGGTTTCTTTGCCGCCTGATCCTTTTTGGATCCTGACCCTTTTACTCACAGATTATGCAACATTCTTTTTATATGGCTCGAATGTGTATATTTTATTATGATAAAGTATTTTTACTAACTTTTGCGTTTTTGATATACACTTTTATTTTTTATTTTTTAATTTAAGCTAATTGTTTTCTTTTTTTCAGTTTCTTTTTTAAAAAAATTAACGCACAGTAGCTAATTTGTTTTAAAAGTACGCGACCATGCACAATTGACGTTGTGCGTGTAATAACGTATATCGTTTAGCCGCTGTTTCCTATTTCCCAATCACTTTTTCAATAAGAACTTTAAAACATAATACTTTGATTGCAAATAAAATTGAATTGAATTGAATTGAATTGAAAAGTATGAGTAGGTAGTCTGTTTAAAGTGGAACGCAGGCATTCAGTGACTACGCGCAGGCCGTTATTCAAGACACTGTCTATGAGACAAGTGTCTATGAGACATAGAGCAGCTGAGCGCAGTGTTTTGGCACCAGCATCCCATTCTGAGCCTGTAAATCGCCAGCAGTATGACACGAGAAGATAGTTTTTTGCGCAATGCCACGATATGGTGACAGAACGATCTTTCCAGCTTTACCACGAAATGAATTCGGTTAAACAAAATAGTCAAAGTCTATTTTAGTTGTAAACATTTAGATCACCTTTTGTCTCTCGGCCATTTAAATAAAAGGCTGCCGTAATCATCTTAGTGTGACTGAGCTTCAACTTTCAAGTCTGGAGATACACTAAAAGTGTGATTGTGTCCTAACTAAAATCCCTACCAATATTTATCCGTTTCTAAAGATGATTTTTTATTTGGTATGAGTTCTTGTTAAAATGTAGTATGCAAATGGCTTCTGAAACAACAGAAATCGTATTCGTAATGTTGGTAATTTACACGATTAACATCGCAAAATATCGGTAGTTATCATAGATTTTCTTTTATTCTGGGACCCATCCTGTTCATAACATATGTCAATGACTTTCCTAAATGCCTGAGATACAGCAGTTGTTTAGCCTTTGCAGACGATACAACTATATTAATTTCAGGAAAAAAACCAAAAAAACTTGTATGGCAATGCAAATGAAGAGCTTCATAACATCGACAACTGGTTAGTGACCAACAAGCTTTCCTTAAACATTGATAAAACAAAGTGCATGCACTTTAAAACCCTCAACACATCCACTCCCAACTTAATATTGAAAATCAGAAACAGTCCAATTCAAAAAATCTCATCCTTTAAACTATTAGGAGTTATTCTGGACGAACATTTGTCATTGAAAGATCACATTTTATCTCTTAAAAAAAAAAGCTACAAGCACTATTGGTGGTTACTATAAAAATTAAGCCATGTTTAAGTAAAGATTCTCTCCTAATTATATATCATTCTTTATTGATTAGTCACATATGATACTGCATAAACAATTGGTGCTTTGAAAACTCCACTCTAATTAGAAAATTGCAGAGTATATGTAACAGATTTTTAAAAATGACATTTAATCTACGACACAACAGTGACGTCACAGAAGCTATGAAAGACGCTCAACTTCTTACAATAATCTTTACAACCTAGAATAGCACAAATGATGTTTAAATATGAAAACAAACAACTTCCACAAGCATTTAATAACTTTTTCACACAAAAATCTTTAAAAATGAAAACCAGAAGCAACAGCCAAATAATATCAAATTGCTTCAGAACTAAAGTAAGTCAGCAATCTCTGAAATTTGTTGGACCTAAACTCTGGAACAAAATACCTTCAGAGATCAGGCACAGCCATTCAAGCAACACCTTCAGAAAAAAACTCACGCAATACTTGGCACGTTTTCCAAATTCCTTGTTAAATTAATGCAAATAGTTTAGTACAAGTACCAAACCTCTCTACAATAGAATAACCAACTTTAATCTAGACTACAATTACTAGTAATCTGCTTGATTAGAACAAATATTATTATTGTTATTACTATTATTATTATTATTATTATTAATATTAATATTATTATTATTATTATCTTTTTCTTTTTTTTTTCTTTTCGGCCGTTGAGCCTTGTCTGGCCTTGTCTTTGTTATTTTTCAGAACACGGGACTTCTATCTGGAGAAACTGCTTTTAATAGAGAAGACTAGATTGTGTGGCTACTATCTCAACAGAAAATGTTCAAACAATTCTTTTGTGTATGTGTATGTGTTTTTTTTCTCGTACCATGTTTCCATGAAATGATCCTTTTGATCCGTGACAGGATTTCTTTTGGTGGGTTTGTTTGCCTGTCTGACCCTTTTCGGTCACAGGCTTGTTGTGCTTCCCACCATATTTTTGCCGCCAACACAACAATGCCTCAAATACCATGGTACGTCTTGCTTTGTCGCGCTTTACTTTTTTTATCTCTTATTTTGTTTTTCCCAGTCTTATAATTCCTTATCTGCTTTTCTATGTAAGGTGTTGCAACCATGCATCATTCTTCTAACTACTATATCAAATATTACTGTGTGCATGCTATAACGTTTAACGTTTTGTTGCTTCTTCCTTTTTCTTCTTCTGCTATAGTCCTATACGTTTGTTTAATTCTTTCTGTTTTTATTGTGGCAAAGCAGAAATAAAAGATACTGATACAGATACTGATTCATTGAACACTTTTGGTGCTGTTATAACTTCCTTTGCTTGCTCCTCAAGCTTTCCACCATCCTCGAAGTTGTCGACGATCTGTTTGATGATGCCAAAGTTCTTTGCGTGGTAGAATGATGCCTTCAGTGACGTTGCCCAACGTGTCAAAATTGGTTGTGTAGATGATCAAGAACCATGGGCTGTAATTACAACATGGTGGTTTTTATTTTTTACTATTGCAGCCTTTATTGATACCAAAAAATTATCGGTAACTTTGAAATGTGAGCAAATAAGTACAATTATGCAGCAAATAGGCGGCAAGTTACACGAAACAAGTGTAAATGCATAACTTTAATCGTTGTAGCTGCTTTTAGCATATAGTTTGCTGCATCACTGAGCAACAACAGGAAATTTCCACGGGCAATGTTCACTTCCTCGATCCAGTCATCAATAATCATGCAAATAACAGAACTGCAGGATTTGTCACTCTGCGGCTGGCAGGCAACAAGATAGGTTGCCGTTCTTTTTTGCTACAGCCGAAACGGACTCCAAAAACACTTTCCTGATCTTTCTTTGATTTATTCGTGATCAGGAAAATGTTAGGCACTGTGCAAGACAAATTTGTATCTTATAATAAACAATAACATAAATTTAAATTAAATTAATTAAAGTTTTTACAATTCTTCCAAATAAAACTTAACTTTTCTGTTAGCCTTTCAAAAGTAAATGTTAATACTGCATACAGACATAATGCTACTGAACTGTAGAAAAGAAAACCAGGGTGCTTTTTGTGCAAAATAAGACAATCAAAAGTGATAAGCGTGCAAACGCGCTCCCAAACATGGCATCGAGAAAGCAAGAGTCAATATTTTGTTTAAAATAAAGATCAACAGCGCCACTTGACGAATACAAACTGGAGTTACTTAGATTTTGTTAAATTTTTTTAAGATTCCAGCCAAGACATTGACATACTTTTTACCTCTTACTTCCGCATCATCCACCATCAGAAACAGTTTTGTTTTGGCCAACAATTCTTTGACACGTTCTAAATCTCTCATTGCCAATTCATTGACATTGCCTCGACAAGCCGATTCAGAAGAGCAAGTTGTCCAGAAGTTGAGTAAATTAAATACTTGTTGTTAAAGTTTATAAAGTGGGATGTTAGATTATGAGAAAGCTTTTACAATGTTTATTGTAAAATATTTTTGATTTCCTTGCAAAAAAGAATGCGTTTTTGCTGTGTGCTGAACTGGTAAGCATGACATTTTTCTCGGATGCTTTTCAGTTTGGCGATTTTGCTCAATTTGAAAACGTTTGTTACATTTGACAATGGTTGCACAAAGAGGTGCCGGAATAGCTCGTTTTGAAGATTGCATAAAAATTTTCAAGGATATTCCTTGATATACCTTTTAGTTTACACCACTTTTGACTCCACTGGTTTGCCATGGTGTTTTCTCCAAAAATTTTGATTCTGTTGCTTTCTTTACCTACTTTAACTAAAATAAGTTTCAACTCTGGATTACAATTAGATATTCAGCACAACTCTCATCCACACATCCTCTGTAAGATTAAAGTATCTGTAGCATGATTCTTTTACTAATCACTATTTTCATAAAAAGCGAAATGAATTTGATAAAAAACCTAAAATTAATAATCTAAAATTTCATAAAAAATTTTTTTAATTTCTGAATACCTAAAATTAATTTTTGACTTGATGCATAAAATACGACTTTAATATGACCTTATAATTTTTGCATAGTCACCCAAGGTCAGCTATAACGTGATATCTGTATGTATCATAATATGCAAAGTTTGTAAAAAAATATGACTTTAATGACAAAAAATTGCTCTAATTATAACATAAGCGATTATTCCTTTCTCCTTTGTTATATAACCGGCTGCTTAAAAAAATAAAAAAAATGATGTTGTTATAAACAGCTTGTATTGAATTGCTCAATAATTACCAAAGAAAAAACTATCAACTTGATGTGACCATTAATTAGCTATTCAACACAATAAACCTTAAGATTTAAGTAAAGAAAAAAAGAATAAAAATAGTCTAATTTTAGAATAAAAAGTAAAGCCAATATATATTGAAACATTATTTCATTTAGGACGTTTCGGAATTATTACTCATTCCATTATCAACTGCGTTTTTCTCTTCCGAAATTAGTTAAGCATTTCAAATTTTATGTTCCAAGAAATAGTCTAGTTTTTCGACTCTGTCTGCATTTAAAGTTAGATTTAGATTTATTTATTTTTTTTGTCTACGACCAAGACACGAAAAGTCAAGCAAAACAAAATATATAAATGCATTACAAAAACATTTGGTCGCCATGACTAGATGCCAGCGAAAGACCAACAAGGTCACCAAAGTCAGCCAGCACCTCAAAATAATTAAAGTGATAACATGTACATGTTCAAATAGGCTACAATTCAGTAGAAACAAATAATAGTACACACCATTATGCAATGACATACAACAGATATCATAACAATTTACAGCTGGTACAAAACACACCGAGAAATTTACAAAGAGAAAAACAACAATAAACAAAAATACAACACATAAGTCTAAAAACAAGTAATATTATACATTAAAATAAACTGATTAAAGTTACAGTATTGGTAGCCTACATAAAGGTGAAAAATTCCACAAAAAATTAAAGGTTAAAAAAAATACACAATAAATATGATTTCAAGAAATTTATATATGAATACACAATAAAAGTTGTAGATATGAAATACACAATAAATATGATTTCAAGCACATAAAGGTGAAAAATTCCACAAAAAATTAAAGGTTAAAAAAAATACACAATAAATATGATTTCAAGAAATTTATATATGAATACACAATAAAAGTTGTAGATATGAAATACACAATAAATATGATTTCAAGCACATAAAAGTGAAAATTCCACAAAAAATTAAAGGTTAAAAAAAATACACAATAAATATGATTTCAAGAAATTTATATATGAATACACAATAAAAGTTGTAGATATGAAATACACAATAAATATGATTTCAAGCAAACGATGTAAAAAAAAAAGAAACATATATTTCCTTTTTTACATTATATCAAGTTAATCGAAAATAACAAAAACAACTATATTAATGATAAAGAGGGCATGCAATACAAGTAATTAATGCAATACAATTGATATAGGAAATATACAGTATACATAAGTTATTGAAATATATATAATTGGTGAAAGTTGAAGAAACAGCATAGCACAAATATGTCAAAGAAAAAAAAACAATATATGACATTAAGAAAACTGATATATATGTATTATTCGTAATACTATTTTTTTTAAATAATTACTTTGCTTATTATTATTTTTCATAGGCTTTAGAAAGAATTACTTTGTAATTTTTAATGAAAGAAATAAGAGATAATTTTTTTATATCACCGGGTACAGTAGACCACAATTTTGCTCCAATGTATTGCAGTCTTTGTTTACCAGATTGTTTTGTAACAGAATGCAGAAAAAAATTTCCATCAGTGCTATATCTTGTTGAATGTTGATGCACACTGTTTATTTTATCATAATAGTTATAAAAACAATAAGGTAACATATGATTTTCAAATTTATACATAAATTTAACAACTTCTAGTTGAAAAAGATCAAATAGTTTTAGCACATTAAATTCTTTGTATAGCATGTTAATTGGGGTCCTAATGTTCTTAAATAAAGAAGCCCTTATAATTCTGTTTTGCAATGTTTCTATGGTCATCAAGAGTGTTTTGTTAGCCCGTCCCCAGTTTAAAATAGAATATTGTAAGTGCGATTGAATTAACGAAAAATATAATATTCTTAAAGTACTGAATGGCACATAATGCCTTAGTTTATAAAAAATGCCACTTGTTTTTGACAATTTGCTGCATATGTTAGATACATGATGTTCCCAATTTAATTTGTCATCCAAAAAAATACCTAAATATCTTACATGATCTGTTTGTTTAATTTCATTTTTTCCTATGGTTAATTTAAAAGAAGATGTAGTAATGCTTTTTTTACATATAACCATATATTTAGTTTTGTTAAAATTAAGAGATAGTTTGTTTGATTTAAACCATGAGTCAATTTTCTTCAGTTCTATATTCATATTTTGTTCAAGTATGAGTAAATTTGGATCAGCTAGATGTAGATTTGTATCATCTGCAAATATTGTAGTAATACATTTAGTTGCATTTGGCAAATCGTTAATATAGAGTAAAAATAATAATGGTCCCAATACAGACCCTTGTGGAACACCACAACACATGTATTTAAATTCTGAAAAGTTATTTCCTATTTTGGTACACTGTTTTCTATCTTTTAAGTATGACATCAATAATTTCCAAATTTTACCTCGAAAACCATATATATTTAATTTTTTTAAAAGGATGTCATGATTTATTGAATCAAAGGCTTTACTAATATCAAGGAAAACTGAACATGTAATTTTATTACTTTCTAAGTTAAGAAGAAGGTCATCATACATTGATGTAATTGCAAGACTAGTTGAATCATTTGTTCTAAATCCATGTTGTTGGTTTGTTAATATTTTGTTTTTGTCAAGAAATTTGATCATTTTTTTATATAAAATTTTTTCCAAAATTTTAGCTAAAGCAGGAAGAAGAGAAATTGGTCTGAAGTCAGCTAGTTCTTGCGGATTAGATACTTTTGGTATTGGAATTACTTGGGATTGTTTAAAGATTTTTGGAAATGTTTCTTGTTCAATACATTTAGTAAAAATTTGGGCAAGAAGCAAACTTATAACGTTTTTACTCATTTTTATAAATTTAGTGCTGATTTGCAACAAGCCACAAGCTGATTTCGTTTTTAAATTGTTTATTTCTTCAGCTACTTCATCTTCATTAATTTCTCTTAAAACCATTGATGAGACACACGAATTTTTAATATAGCTTGTGTAAGAAATATCAGAGGGTGGTATCTGGTTGGCCATTTTGGACCCTACACTTGAAAAATGATTGTTTAATAGATTAGCAAAGTCTTCTGAGTAAGCATTATATTCTTTGCCATTTATTTTAAAGGAGTTGGATAATATATTGCCTTTACAAGGTGTTTTTTTTAAATTGACAAGATCATTAATTGTTTTCCACGTTTTTGCACTGTTATTATGATACTTTTTAAATAAATTACTATAATATTCTTGTTTTGCTAATTTCATTAAATGAGTTAACATGTTTCTGTATTTTTTATAGAATTCTATCTTTGGTTTATCATTGCATTTGTAACATGCTTTGAACAGTCTGTTTTTCTTTTTTATTGAAATAAGTAAGCCTTTACTAATCCATGGTTTTTGTGATAATTTGTTTTTTTTTCTGGATAATTTTATAAAAGGAGCATGTTTATTTAGTATAGATTGAAAAGTAGTGACAAACTCAACTATATTATCATCAACTTTAGTATTACTTAGGCTTGTCTTAAGACGAACATCTTGAAGATTGTTGTCTAGATCTTCAACAAAATTCAGTGGATCAAAAGATTTCATGCACCTAACATATGCAGCATTTTCTGAGTTAGTTGGTTGATTGAAATTTTTTTTAACTAAAAAGATGGGTAAATGGTCACTAATGTCATACAAACAAATACCACTATTACAAATATTATTGCTGTTAGAATAGATGTGATCTAATATTGAAGAATTTTTATTTTCAGCAAATCTTGTTGGGGTATTTATATGCATATTGCACCCAACAGATTCTAAACTTCTAATATAATGACAAATTTTAGGATTGCTATCAGACATCATTAAATTTATATTTATATCACCAATAATTACATATTCACATTTTTTATCTTCAAATGATATTAATAAATCTATAAGTTTGTTTTCAAAAGTCTTAAAATCATATGTCGGATGCCTATAAATAACACCAACAATTAATTTTTTGGAATGAGGTTTTTGCTCAATTTCTATCCACAAATTTTCACATTTCTCAACTTGTACATTTAAATCATTTCTTACATTAAACCTAATATTTTCTTTTATATATAGTGCCACACCACCAGCATTAGTTTTAGAATCAACATGCAAGAAGAAATATTGGGGTATTGAAAAATTAACAGTTGAATTGGAATTAATTTTAGTTTCAGATATTGCAATTATTTCTGGTTTGCAATTTATTAGATTTACAAATTCTTCTACGTTTTCTTTTTTTTTAGCCAAACTTCTTGTATTTAGGTGAAAAATAGATAAATCATTCTTTTTGTTCATTGCCAATAGATTTGATATTTCTTGAGTAGTAAAATAATTTTTAGTTAATTTTTCATCATTGTTATTAGTACTGTTATATTGTTGCAAACAGGAGTTTGCAAAAAAATTGTTAAAGGAAGAACACATTTTTATATCAGTTAACTTACTAACAATACATTTTATAAAGATAATAATAATATAATATGATCTCAACGCATTAACTCTAAATCAGTTAAACTCGAAATTTTAATTACTTTAGATTTAAGATTTTTTCTTGCATATATTTCTCCCATCTTTGTCCACACAAATTCATATCCATGAACTTTTTTCAGTTTTTTTGTTTCAAATAGTAATGATTTCCTCAAACTTGTTAAGTTTTCATTTATATATAGACTTTTCATGTTTTCAATATCAAAGTCAGTTACTTGCAGAATATTCTTTCTTTTATTATAAATTTCATTTCTTTTTTCTTGTGAATTAAATTTTACAATTATTGGAGGTATTTTGATTTCTTGTTTTTGGGTGTTATTTGGGTACCTTTGTTTTATTGGCAATCTATGAGATATAGAAATATCGGAGCAAGTTAAGAATTCGCCCTCGCTGTTTAAAACTCTTTTTTCTAATTTTTGAATTCTCTCGTTTTCCACTCGCTTCTCTCTCTCGTACACTCTCTCTCTCTCGTTCTTTCTCACTCTTTCTCCATCTGCTCTCTGTTGCTCTTTACAAGAAATCAAATTGTCGAGCTGGGCGAATGCTTTACAAGATGAAAATAATCGCGGTTGGGCGAATAATTTACAAGGAATACCATTCGTTTTTTTCGAATGACATAATCTTATCCATAAGCGAATACTTTGCAAAAAACAACAAATATATTAATATGATGCTAAAAAAGTGGTTATTTTTTGTTTTTGAAATAAACAAAGTTTATCGCTTAGCTTATTTTACAAGAAACAATTAAAAACTATAGTTGGGCTAAGTAAAATATTACTTTTTTTATTTTTTTAATTTAATTCATCAATAATAAAGTTATATACTCGTTTTTAAGCTTTCATTCTCGATGGTGTTAAAAATTGGCGAATTCTTTACAAGAAGTAAGAGCTGGGCGAATGCTTTACAAGATGAAAATAATCGCGGTTGGGCGAATAATTTACAAGGAATACCATTCGTTTTTTTCGAACGACATAATCTTATCCATAAGCGAATACTTTGCAAGAAACAACAAATAAATTAATATGATGCTAAAAAAAGTTGTTATTTTTTGTTTTTGAAATAAACAAAGTTTATCGCTTAGCCTACTTTACAAGAAACAATTAAAATATATAATTGGGCTAAATAAAATATTACCATTTTTTGTTTATAAATTAAAATTTTATCAATAATAAAGTTATAAACTCGTTTTTAAGCTTTCATTCTCGATGGTGTTAAAAATTGGCGAATTCTTTACAAAAAGTAAGAGCTGGGCGAATGCTTTACAAGATGAAAATAATCGCGGTTGGGCGAATAATTTACAAGGAATACATTTCGTTTTTTTCGAACGACATAAACTTATCAATAAGTGAATACTTTGCAAGAAACAACAAATATATTAATATGATGCTAAAAAAGTTGTTATTTTTTGTTTTTGAAATAAACAAAGTTTATCGCTTAGCCTACTTTAAAAGAAACAATTAAAATATATAATTGGGCTAAATAAAATATTACTTTTTTTTGTTTATAAATTAAAATTTTATCAATAATAAAGTAATAAACTCGTTTTTAAGCTTTCATTCTCGATGGTGTTAAAAATTGGCGAATTCTTTACAAGAAGTAAGAGCTGGGCGAATGCTTTACAAGATGAAAATAATCGCGGTTGGGCGAATAATTTACAAGGAATACATTTCGTTTTTTTCGAACGACATAAACTTATCAATAAGTGATTACTTTGCAAGAAACAACAATTATATTAATATGATGCTAAAAAAGTTGTTATTTTTTGTTTTTGAAATAAACAAAGTTTATCGCTTAGCCTACTTTAAAAGAAACAATTAAAATATATAATTGGGCTAAATAAAATATTACCATTTTTTGTTTATAAATTAAAATTTTATCAATAATAAAGTAATAAACTCGTTTTTAAGCTTTCATTCTCGATGGTGTTAAAAATTGGCGAATTCTTTACAAGAAGTAAGAGCTGGGCGAATGCTTTACAAGATGAAAATAATCGCGGTTGGGCGAATAATTTACAAGGAATACATTTCGTTTTTTTCGAACGACATAATCTTATCAATAAGTGAATACTTTGCAAGAAACAACAAATATATTAATATGATGCTAAAAAAGTTGTTATTTTTTGTTTTTGAAATAAACAAAGTTTATCGCTTAGCCTACTTTAAAAGAAACAATTAAAATATATAATTGGGCTAAATAAAATATTACTTTTTTTTGTTTATAAATTAAAATTTTATCAATAATAAAGTAATAAACTCGTTTTTAAGCTTTCATTCTCGATGGTGTTAAAAATTGGCGAATTCTTTACAAGAAGTAAGAGCTGGGCGAATGCTTTACAAGATGAAAATAATCGCGGTTGGGCGAATAATTTACAAGGAATACATTTCGTTTTTTTCGAACGACATAAACTTATCAATAAGTGATTACTTTGCAAGAAACAACAATTATATTAATATGATGCTAAAAAAGTTGTTATTTTTTGTTTTTGAAATAAACAAAGTTTATCGCTTAGCCTACTTTAAAAGAAACAATTAAAATATATAATTGGGCTAAATAAAATATTACTTTTTTTTGTTTATAAATTAAAATTTTATCAACAATAAAGTAATAAACTCGTTTTTAAGCTTTCATTCTCGATGGTGTTAAAAATTGGCGAATTCTTTACAAGAAGTAAGAGCTGGGCGAATGCTTTACAAGATGAAAATAATCGCGGTTGGGCGAATAATTTACAAGGAATACATTTCGCTTTTTTCGAACGACATAAACTTATCAATAAGTGAATACTTTGCAAGAAACAACAAATATATTAATATGATGCTAAAAAAGTTGTTATTTTTTGTTTTTGAAATAAACAAAGTTTATCGCTTAGCCTACTTTAAAAGAAACAATTAAAATATACAGTTAGGCTAAGTAAAATATTACTTTTTTTTATTTTTTTAATTTAATTCATCAATAATAAAGTTATATACTCGTTTTTAAGCTTTCATTCTCGATGGTGTTAAAAATTGGCGAATTCTTTACAAGAAGTAAGAGCTGGGCGAATGCTTTACAAGATGAAAATAATCGCGGTTGGGCGAATAATTTACAAGGAATACCATTCGTTTTTTTCGAACGACATAATCTTATCAATAAGCGAATACTTTGCAAGAAAGAATAAATATATTAATATGATGCTAAAAAAGTTGTTATTTTTTGTTTTTGAAAAAAACAATGTTTATCGCTTAGCCTACTTTACAAGAAACAATTAAAATATATAATTGGGCTAAATAAAATATTACCATTTTTTGTTTAAGAATTAAAATTTTATCAATAATAAAGTTATAGCTTACTTTACAAGAAACAATTAAAAACTATTATGCGGAATAAGCTTATGATTACAAAGATCATGGAGCTTGTTCGAAAGGAAAGTTACACAATTACTAGTGGTTACAACGAGCAAAGCAAGCTTCGACGTGTAAAGTAGTGTGCTCATTAGAGATCGATCTTGTTTGTTTTTTTTTTTTAACATTTATACAAAGAACCTGCCTTAGGACTTTCACAAAAATTTCGAAAGTAGACGCTCTTGCGTTGTTGCACTTTTCTGAAAACTGGAACAAATTGGAACTTTAAGTTTAGACATAACTGCCCTTTCAAGGCATCTCCAGACTATGAGCTTGATGCTCAGTCACGTTAAGGCGGTGACCTGCTTTTCATGTAAATAAGCAAGAAGCCAAACGTAAACTGGGGGTCTACAATAGTAATATAGATACAATAGCAATGTACTTTAATAGAGGTATGGAGAAGAGCGCTTGTGGTTGCGATCCCAAAACCAGGAAAGCCCGTGGGAGACCCAAAGAGTTATCGACCGATATCTCTGCTCTGTGTCCCCTACAAGATCCTCGAGAGGCTTATCTAGGCCTGCGTTGAACCATTAATCGATTCACTGCTCCCTAAAGAGCAAGCTTGGTTTCGACGCGGGAAGTCAACCCTAGATCAAGTTGTTCTGCTAACCCACAACATTGAGGATTCTTTCGAGGCTAAAAAGAATACCGGTGCCGTATTTATCGATCTGACAGCTGCTTGGCACCGTGGCCTTACCTGGAAGCTGCTGAGACTACTTCCGGATAGGCACATGGTCAAAATGATCATGGAGCTTGTCCGAAATCGAAGTTTCACCCTTACTACCGGTGACAGCAAGCAAAGCAGGCTACGCCGTCTTAAAAACGGCGTTTCTCAGGGATCGGTCTTGGCTCCCCTCCTATTTAACATCTATACGTACGATCTTCCTTCCATGATTTCCAGAAAGTTTGCTTATGCTGATGATTTAGCATTGTTGCATTCTTCTGGAAACTGGAAGGACTTGGAGGGGACCTTAAGCCAAGACATGTCCACACTGTCAGCGTATCTCCAGACTTGGAGGTTGAAGCTCAGTCACACTAAGACGGTGACGGCAGCCTTTCACTTAAATAACCGAGAGGCCAAACGTGAGCTAAAGGTCTACAACAACGGTAGACTCTTACCGTTCTGTCCAACCCCTACTTATCTGGGGGTAAAACTGGACAGATCGCTCACGTTTCGTCACCATTTAGTGGCATTGCGCAAAAAACTATCATCGCGCGTCACACTACTGAGGCGACACGTGGGCTCGGGATGGGGTGCTGGTGCTAAAACACTACGCATAGCCACCTTGTCTCTAGTCTACTCAGCAGCTGAGTACTGTGCGCCAGTCTGGTGTCGCAGCGCTCACACTCGCCTCATCGACAGTGTCTTGAATGACTCCTTGCGCATAGTTACTGGATGCCTGCGTCCAAATCCAACAGACCACCTACCTGTACTCTCAGGCATCCAGCCAGCTGAGCTTCGCCGAATGGGAGCGACACTCTCCTTGGCTCACCGTGGATCTCTGGACCCCGATCATATCTTGTATGGTCTTTTAAGTGGGTCCTCAGATACTCGCCAAGTGAGATTAAGATTCAGACGCCCGTTTGTGCCAGGTGCGCGGAATCTTTTGAACGATTTTGCCAGACTTGGCATCCGCATTTCTGAATGGAAAAATCACAAATGGAAAACGGAATACTGTGAAGGTGCTTCCAGGCTCCGTGCTTTTGTGCCCGAGACCGGTGCCAGGCCTGTTGGGATGGGCTTACCCCGAGCAGCTTGGATTAAGCTCAACGGCCTGCGGACTGGTGTTGGGCGATTCCATTCGTCCATGCACAAATGGGGTCTCGCTCCTGCACCAAATTGCGAGTGTGGCGCCTCTGAGCAAACCGCAGACCATATACTAACAGCGTGCCCTATACATCGGGCACCACATGGAGCACGAGGTCTGACAGTTTTGGATGACGAAACTCGATGCTGGCTTAATGACATCACTGCTAGCATCAGATCCAGGCAGTGCAGCAGTCTGGGGTAGTAAAAGGATAAACCCTCGGCCCCAGTCCTATTTGTGTCTGACCTGGAGTGGATACCCTTCAAACGACAACGACGACGACGACAACGACGAGCAATGTACTTTTGTCATTTTGTCTAATCTTATCTTATCTTGGGATGAAACTTGACAGATCGCTTGCATTCCATGACTATTTTAGAGGCGTTGCGCAAAAAACTATTTTCTGGGTGTGTCACGTTGTTGAAGCAACTTGTGGGCTCAGGATAGGGCAATGGTGCCCAAAACATTGCCCACAGCTGCCCTATCTATTGTCTATTCAAGAGCTGACGAGTTGCAGAGCACTGCATTTTTTTTATTTTATTTTTTTATTTTTATCTCTATATTTATCCTCCTGACTCGCAGGAAAGCGACGGAGGCACTATACATAGGGTAAGCAATTACTCCGACCTGCTTCCGGAAATGCCAAGATAATGATGTCCGCTAGTAATTTAGTAGAGATATTACTGTAATTTAGAACTGCTTGCCAAGACCAACAAGCAGGGGAAAGTGCCGTAAAGTGTCTTTGCCAAGGACACAACAGAATGGTGCAAGTGGGTTTTGAAGCGAGACCGTGTTAATCATCAGTCCGGTACTTTAGCTACTCGACCACGCTACCGACAATAGATGCGGACTGTGGTTTATTTATTGGGTATCATATGCCAGCCTAAAAGACTAAGATCTACATGTACGCGTAAATGCTTGTTTGTGTCTGCTGCGCAAGAATTGCTTAACGATCTTGCCGAATTAGCATCCGTGCCACTCAGTAGATAAATCATAGATCAAATACGGAATATTGTGAGAGTAAATTCCAACTCGTACTTTCATTACCAGTGCATAACCGATTGCCGGCTCTTTCGAAACAGCGTTCAAAACAGCTCGGGTTATGCTTAAATACACGCGGACGGGCCTACGACAACTTGCCGCGGCCCAACTTGCTAGTCGACTGCGGCTATTTCGACTTGCTTGCAAATTTCGTTTGCGAACTTCTAATCCAAGTTACTTCATGTCAATTTTTGGCGCATATTTAAATAATTGCCATTAGCTGCATGTCCCCAAAATGTGATGCGCTGATTTAGTAACAACTACTTTTTTATCCATTTTTGGTTTTTAATCGAAAGTATACAAAGCCTACTTTACAGTAAACGCTAAAATGCTATACATGTATGTGAATGAATAAAAGTCTTATGTGTATGAAAAATCTTCATTTTATATGCTAGAATTTTTTTAATATTTTCACATATTAACATCACTTTTAACAACGAACAACAATATCTTATTTATTCAAAAAACAATATTCAAAACAAAAATTGTAACACAAAAAAACTTAGATTTACAGTGAATATTGTCTTGTAATGGCATGCAATCCATCGCCTTTACGGCTCTCTTATTTCCTGACAAGCAAAAAGTAGGCCTACTTTGTTAATTGTTTTATTATTACAGTATATTGCTCTTATAAGTTTATACTGTATAAGCATGAACAGTAAAACAATAGTTTGTTTTATTTTTAGCATTAGGATACACGCAAATAACCGTGAATCACCGCCGGCATTTTGTAGATCCTCAAGGAATCCACAAAAATACTATTGAAAATATGTGGGGCCAATTTAAGGGAAAACTTTGAAGAATGCAAGGATGTCGACAAACTTTTCTTGCTTCATACAAAGACAAATTTTTGTGGAGGAGAAATAGAAGCAAAAAGAAAGTATTTCTTGATACATTGCATGCCATTAGAAGACAATATTCACTGTAAATCTAAATTTTTATGTTACAATTTTTGTTTTAAATATATTTTTTGAAATAAAAAAGATATTGTTGTTTGTTGTTAAAAGTGATGTTAATATGTGAAAATATTTAAAAAATTCTAGCACAGGGTTTCCCAAACTTTTAGTTGATCGGTACCCTTTGGACACTGTAGCAGGTTTGCATGTACCCCCAAAATGTTGTGACGTTTCTGTAAAACAGGGTGGTCCGACTTCTTCACTCTTGCGGGCCACTTTTCGAAATTGCTCGAGCTTGTGGACCTCAGCCGGGTAGATATTGTTCCAAATCATGGTGTCCTTTAATAAAAAAAAAAGTTTTTCACTTGGAATCAGCTTCGATTATTCCTATTTTGTCTCAAAATCATAGTGTCCTCTAAAAAAAAAGGTCTTCACTTTGAATCAGATACAAATTTTCCCAATTCATGCCGAAAATCAAGGTGATCTCTAAAAAACGAAAACTCTTTTCTTTTCAATAGCAACAAATTTTTCCCATTCAAACCCAAAATCACGGTGATCTGTAAAAAAGTCTTCCCACTTAATTGTCCTGTTTGACGTAATTACAATGAACCGGATTCGAAAATTCTAGACATTTGAGTCTATTATTACTTCCGGATACGGAATTTAACTTAAATAAGGATATTCTCTCACATAATAATTTACCCCTTAAGAAGCCTAGATGTACCCCTAGGAGTACATATACCCCAGTTTGGAAACCCCTGATTTAGTGGGTATCATACAACTTTTTTAGCATCATATTAATTTATTTTTTGTTTCTTGCAAAGTATTCACTTATTGATAAGTTTATGTCGTTTGAAAAAAACGAAATGTATTCCTTATAAATTATTTGCCCAACCGCGATTATTTTCATCTTGTAAAGCATTCGCCCAGCTCTTACTTCTTGTAAAGAATTCGCCAATTTTTAACACCATCGAGAATGAAAGCTTAAAAACGAGTTTATAACTTTATTATTGATAAAATTTTAATTTATAAACAAAAAAAAGTAATATTTTATTTAGCCCAATTATATATTTTAATTGTTTCTTGTAAAGTAGGCTAAGCGATAAACTTTGTTTATTTCAAAAACAAAAAATAACAACTTTTTTAGCATCATATTAATATATTTGTTGTTTCTTAAAAAGTAATCGCTTATGGATAAGATTATGTCGTTCGAAAAAAGCGAAATGTATTCCTTGTAAATTATTCGCCCATCCGCGATTATTTTCATCTTGTAAAGCATTCGCCCAGCTCTTACTTCTTGTAAAGAATTCGCCAATTTTTAACACCATCGAGAATGAAAGCTTAAAAACGAGTATATAACTTTATTATTGATGAATTAAATTAAAAAAATAAAAAAAAGTAATATTTTACTTAGCCTAACTGTATATTTTAATTGTTTCTTGTAAAGTAGACTAAGCGATAAACTTTGTTTATTTCAAAAACAAAAAATAACAACTTTTTTAGCATCATATTAATATATTTGTTGTTTCTTGCAAAGTATTCACTTCTTGATAAGATTATGTCGTTCGAAAAAAACGAAATGTATTCCTTGTAAATTATTCGCCCAACCGCGATTATTTTCATCTTGTAAAGCATTCGCCCAGCTCTTACTTCTTGTAAAGAATTTGCCAATTTTTAATACCATCGAGAATGAAAGCTTAAAAACGAGTTTATAACTTTATTATTGATAAATTAAATTAAAAAAATAAAAAAAGTAATATTTTATTTAGCCCAATTATAGTTTTTAATTGTTTCTTGTAAAGTAGGCTAAGCGATAAACTTTGTTTATTTCAAAAACAAAAAATAACAACTTTTTTAGCATCATATTAATATATTTGTTGTTTCTTGAAAAGTAATCGCTTATGGATAAGATTATGTCGTTCGAAAAAAGCGAAATGTATTCCTTGTAAATTATTCGCCCAACCGCGATTATTTTCATCTTGTAAAGCATTCGCCCAGCTCTTACTTCTTGTAAAGAATTCGCCAATTTTTAACACCATCGAGAATGAAAGCTTAAAAACGAGTTTATAACTTTATTATTGATGAATTAAATTAAAAAAATAAAAAAAAAGTAATATTTTACTTAGCCCAATTATATATTTTAATTGTTTCTTTTAAAGTAGGCTAAGCGATAAACTTTGTTTATTTCAAAAACAAAAAATAACAACTTTTTTAGCATCATATTAATATATTTGTTGTTTCTTGAAAAGTAATCGCTTATGGATAAGATTATGTCGTTCGAAAAAAGCGAAATGTATTCCTTGTAAATTATTCGCCCAACCGCGATTATTTTCATCTTGTAAAGCATTCGCCCAGCTCTTACTTCTTGTAAAGAATTCGCCAATTTTTAACACCATCGAGAATGAAAGCTTAAAAACGAGTTTATTACTTTATTATTGATAAAATTTTAATTTATAAACAAAAAAAAGTAATATTTTATTTAGCCCAATTATATATTTTAATTGTTTCTTTTAAAGTAGGCTAAGCGATAAACTTTGTTTATTTCAAAAACAAAAAATAACAACTTTTTTAGCATCATATTAATTTATTTATTCTTTCTTGCAAAGTAATTGCTAAGAATAAAATTATGTCGTTCGAAGAAAACGAAATGTATTCCTTGTAAATTATTCGCCCAACCGCGATTATTTTCATCTTGTAAAGCATTCGCCCAGCTCTTACTTCTTGTAAAGAATTCGCCAATTTTTAACACCATCGAGAATGAAAGCTTAAAAACGAGTTTATAACTTTATTATTGATAAAATTTTAATTTATAAACAAAAAAAAGTAATATTTTATTTAGCCCAATTATATATTTTAATTGTTTCTTGTAAAGTAGGCTAAGCGATAAACTTTGTTTATTTCAAAAACAAAAAATAACAACTTTTTTTAGCATCATATTAATATATTTGTTGTTTCTTGCAGAGTAATCACTTATTGATAAGATTATGTCGTTCGAAAAAAACGAATGGTATTCCTTGTAAATTATTCGCCCAACCGCGATTATTTTCATCTTGTAAAGCATTCGCCCAGCTCTTACTTTTTGTAAAGAATTCGCCAATTTTTAACACCATCGAGAATGAAAGCTTAAAAACGAGTTTATAACTTTATTATTGATAAAATTTTAATTTATAAACAAAAAAAAGTAATATTTTATTTAGCCCAATTATATATTTTAATTGTTTCTTGTAAAGTAGACTAAGCGATAAACTTTGTTTATTTCAAAAACAAAAAATAACAACTTTTTTAGCATCATATTAATATATTTGTTGTTTCTTGAAAAGTAATCGCTTATTGATAGGATTATGTCGTTCGAAAAAAACGAAATGTATTCCTTGTAAATTATTCGCCCAACCGCGATTATTTTCATCTTGTAAAGCGTTCGCCCAGCTCTTACTTCTTGTAAAGAATTCGCCAATTTTTAACACCATCGAGAATGAAAGCTTAAAAACGAGTTTATTACTTTATTATTGATAAAATTTTAATTTATAAACAAAAAATGGTAATATTTTATTTAGCCCAATTATATATTTTAATTGTTTCTTTTAAAGTAGGCTAAGCGATAAACTTTGTTTATTTCAAAAACAAAAAATAACAACTTTTTTAGCATCATATTAATATATTTGTTGTTTTTTGCAATGTAATCGCTTATGGATAAGATTATGTCGTTCGAAAAAAACGAATGGTATTCCTTGTAAATTATTCGCCCAACCGCGATTATTTTCATCTTGTAAAGCATTCGCCCAGCTCTTACTTCTTGTAAAGAATTCGCCAATTTTTAACACCATCGAGAATGAAAGCTTAAAAACGAGTTTATAACTTTATTATTGATAAATTAAATTAAAAAAATAAAAAAAGTAATATTTTACTTAGCCCAATTATAGTTTTTAATTGTTTCTTGTAAAATAAGCTAAGCGATAAACTTTGTTTATTTCAAAAACAAAAAATAACCACTTTTTTAGCATCATATTAATATAATTGTTGTTTTTTGCAAAGTATTCGCTTATGGATAAGATTATGTCATTCGAAAAAAACGAAATGTATTCCTTGTAAATTATTCGCCCAACCGCGATTATTTTCATCTTGTAAAGCATTCGCCCAGCTCTTACTTCTTGTAAAGAATTCGCCAATTTTTAACACCATCGAGAATGAAAGCTTAAAAACGAGTTTATTACTTTATTATTGATAAAATTTTAATTTATAAACAAAAAATGGTAATATTTTATTTAGCCCAATTATATATTTTAATTGTTTCTTTTAAAGTAGGCTAAGCGATAAACTTTGTTTATTTCAAAAACAAAAAATAACAACTTTTTTAGCATCATATTAATATATTTGTTGTTTTTTGCAATGTAATCGCTTATGGATAAGATTATGTCGTTCGAAAAAAACGAAATGTATTCCTTGTAAATTATTCGCCCAACCGCGATTATTTTCATCTTGTAAAGCATTCGCCCAGCTCTTACTTCTTGTAAAGAATTCGCCAATTTTTAACACCATCGAGAATGAAAGCTTAAAAACGAGTTTATTACTTTATTATTGATAAAATTTTAATTTATAAACAAAAAATGGTAATATTTTATTTAGCCCAATTATATATTTTAATTGTTTCTTTTAAAGTAGGCTAAGCGATAAACTTTGTTTATTTCAAAAACAAAAAATAACAACTTTTTTAGCATCATATTAATATATTTGTTGTTTTTTGCAATGTAATCGCTTATGGATAAGATTATGTCGTTCGAAAAAAACGAATGGTATTCCTTGTAAATTATTCGCCCAACCGCGATTATTTTCATCTTGTAAAGCATTCGCCCAGCTCTTACTTCTTGTAAAGAATTCGCCAATTTTTAACACCATCGAGAATGAAAGCTTAAAAACGAGTTTATTACTTTATTATTGATAAAATTTTAATTTATAAACAAAAAATGGTAATATTTTATTTAGCCCAATTATATATTTTAATTGTTTCTTTTAAAGTAGGCTAAGCGATAAACTTTGTTTATTTCAAAAACAAAAAATAACAACTTTTTTAGCATCATATTAATATAATTGTTGTTTCTTGCAAAGTAATCACTTATTGATAAGTTTATGTCGTTCGAAAAAAACGAAATGTATTCCTTGTAAATTATTCGCCCAACCGCGATTATTTTCATCTTGTAAAGCATTCGCCCAGCTCTTACTTCTTGTAAAGAATTCGCCAATTTTTAACACCATCGAGAATGAAAGCTTAAAAACGAGTTTATAACTTTATTATTAATAAAATTTTAATTTATAAACAAAAAATGGCAATATTTTATTTAGCCCAATTATATATTTTAATTGTTTCTTTTAAAGTAGACTAAGCGATAAACTTTGTTTATTTCAAAAACAAAAAATAACCACTTTTTTAGCATCATATTAATATATTTGTTGTTTCTTGCAAAGTATTCACTTATTGATAAGTTTATGTCGTTAGAAAAAAGGAATGGTATTCCTTGTAAATTATTCGCCCAACCGCGATTATTTTCATCTTGTAAAGCATTCGCCCAGCTCGACAATTTGATTTCTTGTAAAGAGCAACAGAGAGCAGAGGGAGAAAGAGTGAGAAAGAACGAGAGAGAGAGTGTGCGAGAGAGAGAGAAGCGAGTGGAAAACGAGAGAATTCAAAAATTAGAAAAAAGAGTTTTAAACAGTGAGGGCGAATTCTTAACTTGCTCCGAAATATCATTATCACCAATTTGAATATTTAATTTTTTAACAACCTTCTTTATGATGTAATTTGTGTCTTCATTTCTTGAATATGGAATTCCATGGAATTCTAAGTTTGCTCGTCTACCATATTGTTCGAGTTTGTCAATATTGATTTGATTTTCTTCTTGACTTTTCTCTAAAGCAGCTATTTTTCTTTCTAGTTCTTGATTTGTTTCCTTCACCATGTTGACTTCAATTTTAATTTTTTTGTTTTCTTCCTTTACAATAGTTAATTCTTCCATCATATTGTCAAATTTATCAGACATGAAATCGATTGATCTTTTCACATCATCTATCATATTTTTCATTTCTTGTATCATTTGTTCCTTTAGTTCATTAATCATTTCCTTAATACCATCATTTGAAATAGTTTGTCTATGTCTACTGGTCATAATTTTTAAAAAATAACTTTATCAATATTTAACCACAAAAAATTTTTTTAAACAACACCTTATCACCTTATTCAAATAGAATGATCAAATAGAATTATCACCTTATTCATTTAAAGTTAGCCGTAATATAAAACTTGTACAGGCCTATCACAGTAAGATATATTATGAATCATGATAAAAGTAGTAATTAAGTTAATAAAATTGCATTACCATAGTTGGTTCAGCCGCCTGTTTTAGTATAAATTTAATTCAAGTTAGATATCATAACAGTTTATTAGATTTAAAAGCAATTAAACTTAAGTTTATCACCAACTGCAATGTTGGCAAAGTTATTTAGTAAACTCTCCCACATACCAAGTCTATTATTTTTAATGATTACTTTTTATCATTCGTATAATTTAAGAAAACTTTATAGTATAAACTTAACCCAAGTAACCTATTTTCTTTATTACTGTAGTTGGTTGTAAAACAACCTTAACAACAAAAAAGCTTAAAAGTCTTCACAACACCGCTAGGTGGCGGAAAAATGCTTGTTGCTTGAAGATTGTTCAAACAAAATGTCTTGCCACTTTTCTAAAGATCAGGTAAATGTATAACGTTGCGATGATTTGTCATCAATAGCAAAGTACAGTGAGCAAAATTGAAGACCCAAAACCAGGAGGTTTGCTACATCGCCAAGGACGTTACTGTTTATGCCACAAACAAAAAAATACACATTTAGTTAATGTGTTTGGAGAAAAGCTTGCTTTTACGGTATGATAAAAAACAAACGTAACTGTTGTAAAAAAAATTTTTTAATGATAATTTGTAGGTCATAGGATGAAGGCCGCTAAAAAGCGGCCGCATATTACCGAAGATGTAAACCGTAGATTTTTTTATACCTTGATAATTATTTGGTAATCTTGATAATAACTAACCGAGTTCAAGTCAAAAGTAAACTTGTAAACTCGTGTATTGCTTTTGCATCTTGCTTTTTTTAACCGGCATAGAACAAAACTCTATTTTTATCTATTAATAATTAATTTATAAAAAAGCGAAGTATCTTTTCCTTTTATACAGGGATAAGTAAGTTTTACTTTTTATTATTGACTTAAACGCCAATGAAAAACTCTTAAAAATGGAAAAAATGTGGAAGGTGGGAAAGAGATATGAGAAGCTACTCTTTTCCAGATTTTTGGTAACAAATTAAAACTTTGCAAACAGTTAAAAATTTTTGCTACTGCAGCTTATGATTGCTTGTAGTGACGCGTACAATTGCAAGATTCGGTTGAAAAGCCATTTTGGTAAAAAATATATATACAAATTATGTATGCTATTTCTATAAACTACTGTTCTATAAACTAATACGTTCTCTTCTGATGATTATAAATGTCCTTCATTATCAAAATATCTATGGGCAATTGACAAAATATCTAAAAAAACTACAATTAAAAACTGTTTAATTTGCCACGTGTAAAACTGACTTCAAAACAGTTCTAAAGTTTTCAATTTATTTTATTTCAACTCTATATTTATCTTACTTTTTTCTAAAAAATGGTCAGAGGTGTTATATATAGGGCAGCTTTGTCAAACAATTATCCCCACCTGCTTTTGAAGATGACAAGGTGTTGCTGTCGGGTTGAAATTTTTTATTTTGTTTTTTCAGGTTTTTTAGAGATTTGACAAAAATTTGCAACGATTTGCTAAGACCGCCGAGCAGGGGAAAATGAGTAAAAGGGTCTTTTCCAAAAACACAACAGAATGGCTCGAATAGGTTTTGTACCAAAACCATGTCAATCGCAATCACGGCGCTCTTGATTGCTCGTCTGTAACTTTGGACTCGCTTCATCACTCTAATTCTTAATTATCGTTTAGCGCCATTCATTTCGTTAAAGAGAAAGATTTTGTTAAAGAGAAAAGAATAAACATAACAGCTGCGCGTGACCTAATTGTTATACAACGATTGTTTCAACAGAAATAAAGCTTGTCAACGTCGAACGCACGTGGTTTGACAGAGAACAGAGTTAAAAAGAAAAGTGTTAGTTTATTGCTAATTTATATCTTGTTTGGAGCACGTACTTGATAGTTACAATCAGTGGCGTGCCAAGGATTTTTGAAAAAGGTCCGGGGCCATGCAGCCGAAATTAAATATGTTTAACAAAAAATTTTTTTCAAGTGGTAAAAAAAGGTCTTTACTTTGAATCTGTCTCGGTTTTGTAAATTCATTGTACGAAAAACATAGTGATCTCTATAAAAAAAAAGAGAGAAAGTCTTCTTTACTTTGATTCTGTCTCTGATTTTCTCCAAGAAAAAGCCATGGCACAATGTCCTCCCCCCTAAATACGCTACTGGTTACAATTCTTGAAATTTTGGTATAAACTTGTAGAAAGCATTGTTTTGGTGAGTCTTCTGAGTTTAGATGCAATTTAAACATGAAAGCCAGTGGACATTACTTTTGTTTGAAATCTATAGAAAACCGCTTGTCTTCATAGCTTTGTGTGCTTAAGTTTACAATAAAGCGCAAAAGAATAATGTTATCGAACGAGAAGTGCAGCAGTCGACTGAGGAAGTGAGTTGTAAGAAGCAATCTAGTTGACGGGGTATCCTCCAACGCCGACCAACTTCCAACGGAAAGAATGAGTCCTCCATATCAACCACGTTGCCTACTTTAATTTAATGCTATCAAGCTGACATAGCTTTGACCATAGATCTCCACAAAATTTTTTGTTATGTATAAATGTTAACAAAAAAGGGATAGACAGTCTTTAAAGCAGGTACCAAAATAAGCGCACTGAGAGAAGTTTTCTTTCTGATGTAAACTAAGACCAACAAACGTTTCTTAATAAAAGTTGTTTTGCTAGTAGTTAATTTATTTCATTCCATTATTGAGATTTGTTAACTGATTATATTAACATCTGAAGCAATAACCTTTAAAAAAAGTGATTTTGTTATAAGTCAATTTATTGCAGTCCATTATCTGGCTTTGTTAAATAAACAAACTAATTATATTAATATCTGAAGCAATAACCTTTAGTGGTAGGTTTATTAAGGCAAACTTTTGAAAACTTTCCTAGAAATATGTTATTTTTATTAATCGTTATTTCGATAAATTATTTAAAACAATAAGCCTATGGTTTACAAAACTTAGGTATTTTGCACAGAAACGTTTTTTTTTATTAATGTATTGTCTTTCGTGTCTTTTATTTTCATAGAAATTCGAAAAGCATAGTAAAACATGTCATAGTTATTATTATTACATCCGCCAGGCGATGCAATCGCAGCAAATCGAGTTATTTTTTGTTAAGTCAGGAAATATTTATTAAGTTTCAAGTATAAAACACCAAAAAGGCAAAAAAACCTTATCAAAACTTATATTTAAAGTTATTTTAAATTGCTTGAAAAACGCTTAAATAAAACCGAAGTATTATGCCTTTATCTTGTGAGATACTTAAGTTTTTTACAAAATTGTGGAGTTGATTTAATTGCAAAAATGAAAAAATATATAAATGTATCGAAAATTGTGATCAAACCTATTGTTGAAACCCAAAGAATAATTTTTAATATAGCAACATTATACTGTAGTTACTTGTCAAACCTCACTACTTAAGAAAGCAATAAAAAAATTTCCAAGATCAATGTGTTCTTTAATATTAAAAGAAAGCATGCTACGCTTTGTTTTGAAAATTTTGTCATCTATTCTCGCTACGTTTGATTTTCTTAAGAAAACTTTTGTGAAAGAAAACTTATGTGAAACTTACAGATTATTGGAAAAAATTTTAGTTTGATCAAGATTTAAGCATACCCATTCACTTTAACTTGGGCAAAAAAATATTAAAAGAGCTTAATTTTTTGTAGTATTCGCTTGATACACTGAAAAGTTTTACAAATTCGTGCATCGCATCAGCATCAGACCTAAATATGGCAGTTATGGTCAAAAGGGTGGGCTTATTCTTATTTGTATGACCTTGTTGCTGCTTTCTGTTATAAGTGGAGTCACCATTGTAGCTAAGCAGTGTGATCCTATTGAGGATTTTTTTTACTTGTAAAGGCGGTTTTTTTAGAACACTACAAAAATTCTTGGAAAAACCAAGCATCGAACTCACGTGCTCCGGCACAAAAGTTAAATTGTTGTAAAACTGAACTATTTCTTAAGGTCAAAAATTTTGTTTCAAAATGATCGGCGTTAGAATTGAATCAACATTTCTCGTTTTGGAGTTGACAACCGCTTGAAAAGAAATTAAAATTTGATTTTTTCTAGATCAGTAACAGATAGTTCGATTAGATTGAACAATTTACAAATACTCGGCTTAAAGCAGGCAGTTTATTGAAAGGAAATATTTTAACTGTTACTAAAACCGATTCTTGATTCTTTTACAAATTTTAACAAACGGCGTTAAATTTTCGTCAATTAGTCTGACGACATATGACGTCAATGTTGTAGTTTTTCAGCGAGGAACTTCCAACCGGTGACCCGGGGAAAGGTTTGAGTGAATTCACGGTGTTTTTCAAAATGACGTAAACAAATTGGGTAATAATCACGTTTGGTGTTTTTGAAAAAATAAATGCAGAAATGACTTAATGAAAAAAAAGACCAAAAAAATATCATCACTTGTAAATTTCAGCTGTTATGTTTTAGAAGCTTGACCACAAATATTTTTGATAAATAAAATGTCCCTTGGCTCCAAAAAGCTTGACGTCCCTGCTTCAAGCCATTGTTTGGACAGCCCGGCCAATCGGTCAGTCACTTTTGCCAAAAACAGCTCGGCAGGATAGCTCAGCGTGATGACACTATGACTTGTGGGCGAGGGAACGCGAGTTCCATGCTCAGTCTATCTCAGCTGATTTCTGTTGTGCCCTTAAAAAGGCAATTTAAATTTCTCATTAACTTCAAGCTGCGCACCCACACTGAGGGTTCCTCGTAAAACAGAAAGCAGCATACAAGCCAATTCATCCCTACGACGACTGAAAAAATCAAAGGTCTGGACTTGAGATGCGAGTTTGTGTTACGCCATATTTGAATTCAATTTCTTATATCTTAAAACTTTATAATGTTTAAAGCAATAAAGTAAATATATCAATAGCATGGTTTCTGAAAAGTCTACTTATTGCACGTGACACAAGCTACTGGTTCTTGTGCTTCCGTAACTAGATAGGTGACATCCTGAAAATACGCGTCAAGCAAAGCTGAAACATTAATAATCTAACTAAAAATTTGATTAAAGCCCGAATAGACTTTGAAATATACGTCATCAATGAAGTAAAGCAAACTGAATGCATGAACAATAATTTATAAATAAATAATTCTTTCACGTTTTCTTTTTTCTCTTTTTTTGCATCAATTTGCAATTTCCCATAACCCGATAAATAAAATTGTGCACTATTAGCTGATAAGACTGTTTTCGAAATGAGTTATTTGAATATTTTTTGGTTCTTTTCAACTCTTTTATTTTTTAAGATTGATATTTCGAGAGCTCAGTATTGTGATGAAAAAGTATTTTCAACAATAACAAGTAAGTTAAAACCATCTAAGTTTGAGGGAAAAGGGTTAGCCAGGTTAATTTTACTAAGATTTATTAAAACACCAGATATTTAGGTTAGAAGGAGAATATTGCGTAAAATATACTAAAAAGTTTCGAAAGACAATGTAATACTTTCTACAGGATCCAACAACAAATTAAGCTTTTTCCAACCAACTTTTAAGTGAATCCAAGTATTTTTGTAAGAAAATATTATTATTTCAATGATCGTTCATATAAACAAATAATAAGTACTGATGCTGGTATGTTATGTGGCTTAACAGATTGAAGGTGGTCTACAATATTATGTGACTGATATGGTATTTGATTTAGAGTTAGGGTTAGGATTAGGATTAGGATTAGTTTTATTTGGTTACGGTATAGTAGGTGGGTTAGGGTCAGGGTTAGGGTTCATTTTTTTTTAATAAATTTTGATCATTGAATAAATCTGGTAGGCCACATACTATATTGGTACCAAACTACTACAAATTTATCAGAATCAAGCACAGTACAAACAATATTTATTACAAGCTTTAGCGCGTGACGTAACAGATTTTCGTGGTGACGTAACTAACAACAAAAGAATTTATTTGGCACACAAAAATCAATATAAAAACAGTGAATAAACCAATAAAGAATAACAAGACAAATTTAAAAGTGCGTTGGAAGATATCATGTTAGTCCGGCTTTGTGGCGAAATTAGGTGACAAGAGTTTTCTCTTGGCTTATAAGGTGATAATCAACTCGTCATGTAATTTTGTGTCGTTGCCTTATTAGCTGTTACCGTATTTTTTTTAAGTTTCTGTTTCAACCAAAAATTATTAAAGCGAGTCAGATTTATTATAGGCTACCGGGACTATGTCACTTCTATTTAAATATTTTGTCTGAAATCGCGAATAACAACAAAATATTTTCATTTAAAATCTATACCGGTAAACAAAATTTTTCAACTTTAAGTTTGTTTTATTCTAATAACTCTTTTTTTTTGCAGCAAACTGTACAAAAGAGCAATTTCTTCCTCTCTGTACCAAACCAAGAGTTTGCAATTATTATACTTTAAAACTTTTGATTGTCATGTGAGTAATAGCCCTGGTTACTACCAGTGTTGTGCGCGTCAACGAAAAATCTTGACGGCGTTAGCGTCAGTGTCATTTCTGCAAATTCTTATAGGCGTCATGTTCGCCGATAACGCTCAAAAATGTTAACGGCGTCAGCGTCAAGATTAGCGTCAATCCCACAAATTAATACACTGTTACGAAAAAATCATTGATTATGTAGTAGGGCAGAAAAATTAGGAATTTTTGAATTGTCCTAAAATGCTTTAATTTCAAAACAAATGCATCACAAAATGACTGTTACACTTGTTTTATTTATTTACTTCAGGTTTAGAGCCCATATGAACAATGGCATAGAAAACATTAATAACAACTAAGCACAATAGTAAAAAAAAATTGCATTGAAGTAAACATGATTTCACGGATCTACAGTATAATATGGGCTGAATAATTTAGATACACAGTAGATTTTTATATAAGCCATAAAAATGGGATTTAAAAAGAACATCTAAGTTTACAAGACTATCAATGAAATTATTATTTGACTGAAAACTACGATTTATGAAAATGAACGTATACTTTTTATTAAAATGGCATCAAAAAGTAATAATATTATGATAGACCTGAGATTCTCGTTCACTAATAAAGCAAGGAATATTATGTAATAATCTTAGTGATGATCGGTGGTCAAATTTTTGGTTAATCAAACTAAAGGCTGGATTAACAAACAGCAATGCAATAATCCGTGGAATATCAGACCTATTTATTTTTTCGTAAAAACAATAGCATTTCAAAATGCTTGTCGGTCAAGCGGCTTCTCTTTGGTTTTAAAACATCTTTTCCAGTTGAAAAAAGACGCTCAACAGCTGCACTAGAAGGAATTGGAGTGTTAAATTTGATAAATAAGTCTTTAATTGTATCGTTTGGGAAAACTCTTAAATCAAAGTGCTTTAATGGACTTTCACTTAGAAATTGTTCTATTTGATTCACTCATAATTTTGTATCAGGAAATTCTAATAAAGTGCTCATAAATTCGTCCTCTAAATCTTTGGTTTCAATCTGCTGTCCTGCTTTGTTGTTTTCAACTTCCTCTGGTTCGCTCTCCTTTATTATGTTAATTAAATATTCCTTTGATCGGTAGCGAAGTCTTTCCGCATTAACACCAGGAAGCCAGTCGACCCATCGTGCAAGTTTATACCGAGGATGCGTCGCGCTGGCAAGGACGCACTCAAAATCCTTGAAAAGATGACCGAACCTGAAATAGCAAATTTCTAAATAAATGCTTTTCACAAAAAATATTGCTTTTTCAAGTCAGGAAACTTAAAGTTGTCCAAATAAGATTATTTAAATTTACAATGTCTAAGTTTTTAACGATCTCGAACATCTTAAACTTTGGACATCAAAAATATAAATGCAATTTACCTTGATTCCACTCCTTGAATGAGACAATCAAGTAAAGGCAGGCAGTAATTGAGATCATCGTTGCGCTTGGATTTTAATTTTACTAATACGCCAGCCAGCGTAGGTAGTAATCGGCCCATATAAGCTTTTTCTTCCCCTTAAAAAATATCCAAACTCATGGTTATAGGACTCATTATGCTTTTACATTCTTCGAAAATCTTCATATCCACTGCAAACAAAATTTCGTTTAGCCTAAAGAAAGACTAATTATAATTCAATGTTTACTTTATTGAACAAGCCAGCGAAAACTATAGCAAAGATATTTGTCAAATTTTTTCGCTTAAGAGGTTATGATTAAAATAATTCAAATAATTCTATATGATCTTTAAATGTAATTAACGATATTTGTAACAAAAAAATTTCTTTTAATGTTTAACGATTTATATCATTTTTTTCTGGATTTTGTTTATGTGATTCAGATATATAAAGTGTATGCGCAAAGAGAAGGGGTGGGCAATTGTTTTGACTTGCGGGCCGCATCGTGGTCAAGGAAGCTAACTAAGGGCCGCACCTTTTAATGAATGCATTGGTATAATATTCTAAAGAGCTTCTTTGTGGTACAGAATTTTAATATCGCTTTAAACAAAGTCGATTTTTTCGGAGCCATAAGCTTTTCGTGACGCTCTCATCAGTGGCAATCGCGTCAAATGGGACGAACCAGAGAAAATCAAAGTATTTATAGTCTCAACAGTTGGGAGAAAGGTGCTGCAGTCTCGGAAAGGAGAAAGGCACAATTGCACAGTGTGGTGCAATACAGGATGTTCTCGGAAAGGAGAAACGCACTATGTGCAATAACCCAGGAGAAACACTGTTACTCGCAACTTAGGTTATTTGAAAAGTTTCAATGTGTAAACAAATTCCTTTTGCTTACATAAAACCGGATGTTTGGTTTTGATAAAAGTTGCCTCGAGTAGACACAGATGGAACGAGTTGCGTGCCACAGCAAGAATTTTAAAACGTTTGTCGTTATAGTTGGCAGCACATTGCTCGTTGTCAAGCAAATGTTGTCCTATGGCAGAGTCACAATCTGGATTGTTACGTTTTAGTTTACAGGATCTGCCAGGTTGAGATCGTGTAGGGCGCTTCGCTTGCTGTTGTAGCCATTTAGGAACATGCTGCTTGATTCTATCTTGTAGTCGCTGTGATGTTCGTCCTACGTACCTACTGTCACAGTGGCACGAATATTCATAAACAACGGAGCTTTTCAGCGTGGTAGGTAAAACATCTTTGCGGGCTACAGGCAACATGCGTTTCGATGTAAATACAACTCTGGTGGTAACGGAGCCATAGCAGCTATCAACAGCCGTTTTGACGTTTTTATCAAGACCAATGGAAGCTTTCCCTATCCAAGGAACTCTCAAATATACGGGACACTTCTCAGGACCAAATCGTTTGGGCATAGAAAACTGAGCAATTTTCTTGGAAATGTTGCAGTCAATAATAGATTCAGGATAACCATTGTCCAATAGAATGTTCTTGATATGCTTAATTTCTTCGTTTAGTTTAGATTTCGTGCATATCATTAGTGCCCGGTGTACCAAAGTTGATATAAGATTTGTTTTTTGTTTAGTGGGACTGAAAGATTCCCAACGTAAGTACTGTCCAGTAAAGGTAGGTTTTCTATACACACTTGTTTCAAAACCGGTAGCTGTTCGTTCCACGTTAACGTCGAGAAACGGTAAACAATTATTTTTCTCTTTCTCAAAGGTAAATTTGAGAGAAGGATGGAGACAGTTTAGTTGTTTGAAAAAGTTATCCGACTCTTCTTCATTGCGAAACATAGCAAATGTATCATCAACGTACCTAAAATATGTGGAAGGTTTTGATTTTTGAGAAAAAAGTTTTTCTTCATAATACCCAACGAAGATGTTAGCTAAGGCTGGGCCTAGTGGTGAACCCATTGCAACCCCATCAGTTTGCTTGTACATGATGTCGTTAAAGCTAAACTCTACTCCAGATGTGGCACTTTTCATCAGTTCAATGAAGACAGCCTTCGAAATAAGTGGTTGTGCATCCGAATCATCGCAATATAAGGCATCTGCACAGATATTAATGGTCTCTTCAAGTGGGACGTTTGTAAAGAGGCTTGAGATGTCGAAGGAGCACATGAAAAGATTGTTAGCATCTTTAGAGTTTTGAATAGCATCAGCAAACGTAAATGGGTCACGAATACAATGGGTCGAGAAACGCTTTAATACCGGTTCCAAGAGGCTTGCTAACCACTTGCTGAGCTCATGATGGGATGAGCCTGTCATAGATAGTATCGGTCGTAACGGTACGTTTGTTTTGTGCGTTTTGGGTAAACCATACATTCTGGGTCTTTGTGATCCGGTGGGACGAATATTTTGGTAAAGACTTTTGGGTATTGAATCTTCTTTAAATAGTTCTAGTAAGCGTTTTTGAAGTTTTGATTCAATATTAGCAGTGTTGTCGTTGCTTGAGGTTGGTCCAAGTTTTTCGAATTTTGATGGATCATCAAGTATTCCTAGCATTTTATCTATAAAGTCATTCTTGTTCAGAATGACTACTCCTGAACCCTTGTCCGGTTTGGTGATAACAATGTTTTCATTGGAATGCAAGTTGTTGAGTGCTCGAAAGCATTCTCCATGAAAAGCAAAATCACGTGAGTCAATCTCTTCACCACAGTAGAGATGGGCAAGGTCTGTAAGTCTAGCCTTCAAAGAAGATTGATCATTTTCTGATGAAACTCTGTGATGGCCCAATTGGGCCCACAACGATTCAAATTCTGCAAAGACTTCTTCTCTGCATATTGATTTTGGTGGAAGGCTG
>CAVMFT010000134.1:0-244015 GCA_963680785.1 Diplosoma virens
GGACAAATTGTGTGGGCGAATTCCCTATTGTCACGTAAAATAAAATTGGTTTGAAAGACAACAATACGCTTATGGTAAATACTGTTTATGGTAAGCTTATAGTAAGTACCGTTTCTATGCCATTATTGAATTATTTTACTTTATTTTGTTCTGTTTTACCATAAGTTTTGTACTTTCTCACAACAAGTTTGGTACACGTGTGAGAATATTTTTAAATCACTTGTTTCTTATTCTCAAATGAAATTAGTGCTACCAACCAACCAAGAAAAAACCGTCGAAAGTTCACATTTAAAAAAAAAAATAATAATAATAACAATTTCGAAAAATAAAATAAAAACAAGAATCCTTTTAAAATTGCCAAAAAATTTAAAAAATTAAGCAAAAGTTAAAAACAGACACGTGAACGTCAACAAAAATAAGCAAAATAGTTATGAAATTATGGGTTGGTGATGATGACATGGAGGAAAAAACACAAGAAAATAATCAAAAATGATAAAGATAGTGTTGAAAACGAGAATAACAGAAAGAAGAAGAACTGTGATTATGACGCAAAGTTCAACAGTTGACTTGAGAAATAGATTTATTGCTGTTATTATACAAAAAACTTGGTAAAATAGACAACACTTTGGTTTAAATAAAGCTTTTCACGACGATCTGTGTATTTTTCAAGGTTTGTGCATAAACTTTTGCTTACAAAAGCAATAAAAACACTATTATAAAAAATTTTCCAAATCATAACTTTTATCTAACATTTCACCATCAAACAAACTTATAAAAGAAAATTTTTAACAAATTGTAATAATTTTTTCATAAAGACAACAACAGGTAAAGTCGAGAGAATTTTTTAAAATGAAAATGTAACAGACCAGTTGAAAACATAGAAATTGATATGCTCTACAAGTTTCATGCGTAATAGATTAAGAAAGTTTAGGTTTATAAATCAAAATACGCGAGTTGTGACTTCAAATTGAAAAATAAAAAAAAAATTTCTTGGTTTAACTTTTGAAACAACAAACTTAGCTATTGAAACGTGAATAAAGTAAAATGTAGGTTTGTTTCGAAAAGTTTGATTTTAAAAATGTAAAATTAAATCATGCTGAAACGTAATGTTTCTGATTTTTTGAGGCACAAACGGTTTCAACTAGTTAAAATTTGTAAGGTTGACTGATTTTTTTTTATCAAAAATTAATTTAAAGCATCACATTTAGGTCACATAATGAATAAACAGTTGCTAAAAACAGATATTGATTTGCAAATTGAACAACTTTTAACGCCAAATTTGCTATTTTTCAGTCAAGACGGTTTCAACTTGAGAAAATCTTGTGAAATATTTAAATGCTAAACACCTTTTTAGTGCAAAGTAGATTGAAAACGTTTAGGTTACGAGGTGAAAAACTCAGTGGGATGAGTCTAATAAACTTGAATAGTCAACTTTTTGTTAGTTTACTTTGAAATATTTGTACTGTTGCTTAGTATTTAAAACAAACAAATCGATACTTAGTTAAAACCTTTAATGCGGCTCTTTTTACTTTGGAAAGAAAAAACTAAGTAAAATGAGAACCGTGTAAAAGTCGAAATATTTGCTTCTGTGCAACAATTATACAAAGAGTTTGACAAAATTACAACATTTGCACAATTAAGAAAGCAATATTGTGATAAAAAATTTGAGATTGAATTGTTGCTATGCGTTAAAAATAGCAAAAACCTAACATAAAGTAGAGTTCCAAAAAAACTAAAAGGTTCCAAAAACTAAACTTCTGCAACAAAGAAATGTACACTTTTCAGGAAAAATTTTTTTAGATTTTTTAAGCTAGTGTTTCCGTAACTTTAAAATGTTAAACACTTGGAAGAAAGGTCGGTCTTTCAAAAAGTTAAATTTTTTCACGTAAAACGAATTTAGTGTTTCCATACAAAAAACTTTACAACGTGAGGAAATTTTTAAATAGTGATAATTTTAAGAATCTGACCACAAAACCTCCGTCTGAAAAATGTATAAAATTATATTCGTAGATCAGTTTTTAATATCAATTAATGAAGTTTTTGGTTAAAACATTTATTTGGGTTAAAGAAAAACTAAAGTATTTTTGGTTAAACTAGTGCAATAATTTAAAACTTAACCACAAAACGTTGTTGCGGAAAATAAAATTTAAAAGTTTAATTTTAATACCTGTAGACGGTTTTTTCACATCGTTGATATCCACACCTTTTTCTTAGAGGTTAGCAACGTTCAAGATAAAAGAGTGAATTTGTTGATTTCGTACTTTATTTCTGTTTGTTACCCCAAGCAAAACCGTATCCTGAAAGCAAAGTTTTAGGTATTTTTTGAAAATCCTACTTTTTCAAAGGTTTATTTTTAGATTTCGAACTAGACAAAAAGATAGAAATAGTTTTATTTTAAAGATTTCAGTTTGGTTTGTTTTCATTTAGACATACGAACTATCTGTGATAGGAATTGATAAAATAAATCTTAATATATTTTCAAAATACAACCGATTTTTCTTGGAATTGATCTTACTTATACAAAACTAAACTTACGTTGGTCTTATTTGATTTCAAATTTTATGTTAAGTTTAGAAAATTTAGTTGATAAAATGAATTAAAATGTTCAGTTTTATGATGAATTTCTTTAGTAAAAGTGAGAAAATGTAAAACTTTTTAACATAAACGGTTGCAATTGATTGGGGATCAAAATATTTTTGGTCAAGCTTGTAATAAATTTTCCTTTTTACTGAAAATTGTTAAAAACTATAAAAATCAAGGTGTATTATAAAAATTTTCGCTTACTCTATTTTTACTCTGGAAATTAAGGTAACCAGATTTTCAAACTCCGATCATGAATATGTCAGGAAACGCAATACGCTATGAACAGGATACGGCCAGCTTCTGTGTAAGAGAGAGAATTTGGCGCAATTATCAAAAGCATATGGTCACGCTTACAGAGATTACGGGTAGCTTTCTTTATATTAAAGTTTATAAAACGACCAAAAGATTAAACGTAGTTGGAACTGAATTCATTTTTGAAGCAATTAAAATGTTAACACTAGAAATTAAATTCATGCAACATAAAAATAATAACTATGTTTGAATTTGGTTTACTAAAGTGAAAAAAAGACGACTTTTTTATTATGAAACATCTGCTTATTGAACACGAATAACCTATTAATAAAAATTTTGGTTTAAAACTTTTAAGAATTACTTTGACTGCGAATAAAAACCAAGGTTGTCAAGAAAAAAATTCAATAAGGGTGTAACAAAAAATCAAGCTTGTTTAGAAAAAAAGTTAAACATAGGTATAGTAAAAATCAAGGTTGCTTAAAGAAAAATTGAGATTGGGTATAACAAAAATCAAGACTGTTTAGACAAAAAATTGAATAAAGGTACCTAAAAATCAAGCTTTCTTAGGGAAAAATTAAATGTAGGTATCTAAAAATCAAAGTTGCCAAGAAAAAATTAAGCAAAAGTATAATAAAAGTCAAGGTTATCAAGAAAAAAAAATTAAGCATAGATATAACAAAATCAAGTTTGTCTAGAAAAAAATTGAAGGTAGGTGCAACAAAACCAAGGTTGTTAAGAAAAATTAAACAAAGGTATGACAAAAAGCAAGGTTACCAAGTAGAAATTAAACCTAGATATAACAAAATCAAGATTGTTAAGAAAAATTAAACAAAGATATGACAAAAATCAAGATTGTTAAGAAAAATTAAAGATAGGTACGACAAAAATCAAAGAAAAAATTAAACAAAGGCATGGGAAAATCAAGGTTGCTTAGAAAAAATTAAGCAAAGGTATAACAAAATCAATTTTGTCTAGAAAAAATTAAGATTAGGTATGACAAAAATCAAGGTAACCAAGAAAAATTAAACAAAAGTATGACAAAAACCGAATTTGTTTAGAAAAAAATTGAAGTTAGGTGCGACAAAAATCAAGATTGTTAAGAAAAAATTAAAGATAGGTGTGAGAAAAATCGAGGTTGCCAAGAAAAATTAAAGATAGGTATGACAAAAACAAGGTTGTTTAGAAAAAAATTGATGATAAGATAATAAAAATCAAGGTTGGCAAGAAAAAATTGAGGTTAGGTATGACAAAAATCAAGGTTGGTTAGAAAAAATTAAACAAAAGTATGACAAAAATCAAGGTTGTTAGAAAAAAAAATTGGGGTTAGGTATAACAAAAATCATGGTTGCTAAGAGAAAAAGTTTTAAAATTAAATAAAGCTGCCTAAAAATCAAGCTTCTTAGGACAAATTTTTGAGAAAGTAAACATAAGTATGACAAAAATCAAGGTTGCCAAGAAAGAAATTGAAGATAGTTATAAAAAAATTAAGTTTGTTTAGAAAAAAAATTAAATAAAGGTATAACAAAAATCGAGGTTACCAAGAAAAACTTTTTAAATTGAGCGTAGTAATAACAAAAATTAAGGTTGCTTAGAGAAAAATTAAGGTTGGGTATAACGAAAATCGAGGTTGTCAAGAAAAAATTGAAGATAGATATCTAAAAATCACGGTTGATTAAGAAAATCTTTGAAGAATTAAACAAATGCGTGACAAAAATCAAGGTTGTCTAAAGAAAAACTTTTAAAATTTCAACAAAGATATAATAAGAATCATGGTTGACAAAGAAAAATTTTGAAAAATTCAACAAGCGTGTAACAAAAATCAAGCTTGAATAGAAGAAAATTGAAGATAGGAATGACAAAAAATCAAGATAAACTTTTAAAAATTCAACAAAAGTATAATAAAAATCATGGTTGACAAAGAAAAATTCAACAAGGGTATAGCAAAAATCAAACTTGTTTAGAAAAAAAAAAATTAAAATAGGTATCTAAAAATCACGGTTGACTAAGAAAATGTTTAAAGAATTAAACAAATGTGTAACAAAAATCAAAGTTGTCTAAAGAAAACTTTTAAAATTTCAACAAAGGTATAATAAAAATCGAATTTGTCTAGAAAAAATTGAAGATAGTTGTAACAAAAACCAAGGTTGTGTAAGAAAAATTTTTGAAAAATTGAGCATAAGTATAACAAAATCAAGCTCGCCTATAAAAAAAATATGGAGATAGTTATAAAAAATTAAGATCGATTAGAAAAAATTAAACAAAGTTATAATAAAAATCAAGGTTTTTTAGAAAAAAGTTTTAAAATTGAATAAAAATATCGAAAAACCAAAGTTTTTTAGGGAAAAATTGAGAAATTAAACATAAATATAACAAAAATTAAGACAAAGTTTGCAATGCACAAAGAAACCTATACAAACAATCCCGGTAAAAACCTAGGAAAATTCCCACGGGGAAAACTGTGTATTGACCTGACTTACCCTTTGCAGGAAATGGAGTGCTTAAAAACAGGAAAAGGTTAGGTAGGTTCGTTTTACGAGTGCTTAAAATAAAAAAGCGGTTTGACTTTATTGCTTTAAAATCTTGCAGAATGTCTTGAAATAATCTTATGTCTTGTTTTGAAGTCTTGGGTAGGAATCGAACTCGGGATTACCCACTTTTATAGAGTTAGGCTTAAAATCTTATATCTGTCTTGGACAAGAAACGAACTCAGGACTACTGATTTTCTTAGGGTTAGGATTTCTACTGTCTTGGGTAGGAATCAAGCTCTGACATTCTTAGTGTTAGGATTTCTACTGACTTAGATAAGAATTGAACTCCGGACCTTTCTTAGAGCAAGGGTTTATACTGTCTTGGGTAGGAATCAAGCTCAGGACCTTTTTTAGGATTAGGATTTACAGCTTCGCTGTTTTGGTTGGGAATCTAACTCAGGATTTTCTTAGGGTTTGGTTTTATTTTATCTTGGGAAGGAATCAAACTCAAGACCACTGGTTTTCTTAGGGCTAGGATTTATACTGTCTTGGGTAGGAATCAAACTCAGGACCTTTCTTAGGATTAGGATTTACAGCTTCGCTGTCTTGGTTGGGAGTCAAACTCATAACTACTGTATGTCTTAGGTTTAGGTTTTATATTGTCTTGGCTAAGAATTGAACTCAGGATCATCGTCTTTCTCAGGAATAGGAAAAAGAATAGAAATAGGATTAGGAATAGGAATAGGATTAGGAAAGGATTAGGAATAGGAGTAAAATTCGGAATAGGATTCAAAATAGGAGTAGGATTAGGAATAGGAATAGGATTAGGATTAAGAATAGGATGGGATTAGAAATAGGAGTAGGATTAGGAATAGAGGTAGGATTAGGAATAGGAGTAAGATTAGGAATAGGAGTAGGATTAGGAATAGGAGTAGAATTAGAAATAGGAGTAAGATTAGGAGTAGGAGTAAGAATAGGAGTAAGATTAGGAATAGGAGTAGGATTAGAAATAGGAGTAGGATTCGGAATAGGATTTGGATTCGGATCCACTGCTCTCTAGCGCCACCCTCCACCACCGCGCCACTGATGACGTCAGTGCGCCACCGCACCACCGCGCCTGCGCCACTGATGACGTCACAATTGACACCAAAATTCCTTTCATATACTACTTGCCTGTTTTAAAGAAATGTCCTGATTTTGGATTTAAGTGCTTAGTTTTCTATAATATTGTTTTAGTTATATATATAAAGTCTATTAACGTCAAATGGAAATCAAAAAAAGGCCTTCACTTTAGATTTAAAAAACTAAATTAAGTTTGCTTTTTTTGCTTAACTATCTGAATAGTGGTAAGTTTAGATTGTAACTTTGGTTTTAATAATTAATTATTCTAAACAAGCTGAAATTTTGAAACAAAAAATTATTTGATAAAACTTTTTTATTAGAGGCCTTCTTATTTGCCGTCTTATAGAGAAAGTGACGGCCAGAGCCACTTTTTTATTACTAAAACCTAAATGTCTTAATTTGCCACTAGAAAAAAAAAATTCAAATAATGATAATTCGTGAACAGCTCAGCAAGCCGGGACAGCTTTTGCTGTTATTATTGTCTTGTATGGTTTTAGATAACTTGATAGAGTATACTGTAGCTATCCTTATAGATAACTTGATAGCTATCGTTCTTGATAACTTAATAGAGTCTACTGTATGAAAATTATACTTAAAATTTCTTATTGGAGTTACTAAAGAAGCAATCACATTTATTTGCGCGGACATAAATGCATAAGACATATAAAAAAAGAGTTGGTGTTGAGTCTTGCTTTTCTAACTTTTCAAGGAATTTCAGTTTTATCATTTCTTACTTCATGTTTGACAATTAAGATTCACCAGTAGCTATCCCTAAACCCAAAGTCTGTTTTATTTACACCAATATAACATTCTCTTGGCGCATTTTAAAAGCACCATAAAAGTAAACAATTAGTTTTTGAAGTTTAAGGATTAAACTCTTCATCTTTTTCTAAGTGAGAAATGTTGCCAACTTATTTTATAATTTTGATTAAAAATGGCGTTTCTACTTTTTATAAATTAAAGTACAAAGCCGTTATTGTTTCTTACTTTAGCGTAAAGAGCAGTTTAAAAATTTGATTTGTCATAAAAAGTCATTACGTATGACTTCATTGGGAAGTCATCTTTAGCTTATCGCAGGTGATTCATTTGTGTCCGAGGTTGCATTTAAACTTTTTTTTATAAAACTTGTAAATTATAACAAAAAAATTTTATTTGTTTAGATAACATGAGTTCTGTGCCATTCCAAAAACAGAAATCTGGGTGCATCGTTTAGATATTTACTTTTGATAGCGACGACCCAACTGCTAACGCCATTGTCGTAGATGCCATTTTAATAAAAAGATCTACCAAGGAGTGCACGGCACTAAACTTCTGTTCATCTTCTCACTGAAGCACATGCACACACTGATATTTAAATGATAATTAAAGATAATCTTTGACAAGACAACTCGCAATAAATCGTTACACAATGACGTACCAGCCAAAACAAATTGGAGGCAATACAATTTTTGCCCAACTTTTGTGACGTTTTCCTAAATCATAATTTTTTGGTACTTTACGGATATGAAGAGATATTTTATCTAAAATTAGGGTGAAGACCAAAAAAGGGTTTCACGTTTAATCTTAAACTTTTTTCTGCATTTAGTGTTTATTTTCGGTGCACAAAAACTTGTTTGCCCAATAATATCTTGTCGTCGCCTAAAATTCCTAATTTTTCCCAAATTGTTTCTACTGCTGCCCAAACATTTTGATTTTGCCCAAATTTTTGAGACTTACAATTGCCTCCCTGCTTTCCCGGCAGGTACTGTTATGTTGTTATAAAACGTAAGTTTGCATGGTGTGAGATGTGTGTGCGGTCCTTCTGTAAGATTAAATACCTTTTGTAACTTAAAAATAATACAAAACAACTTAACAAGATATTACACAATAACAAAATACTACTTACCAGACTTGTTGGCCTAATTTACCGAGGCAGTAGCGGTACTCAATTTTTGTAATTTCAATATTATCAATTTAAATAAAACCACAATTAGTTATACTGCGAGTTTATACGGCGACCAAAAGAATCAAAGAAGATCGTTTTGTGAGCAGAATAGAGAAGTAAAACTATATACCTGATGAGGTATCTACGAGTATACGTACACTTGAGATGTCTATTGAAGTTACGAAAGAAAGGTCCAATTTGTTGGTATGCAAACCTAATGTTTTCAGTACCAACATTAAACCGTTTCCTTTGCAGACTAGAAATTGAAAAAACTCGTTGTAGGCAAGCCCCTTGTGGGCAATCGAAAATATGATTGTCCCTATCAATTAATCTTCAATCATTAAATTTTATTTGCAATCAAATTATTACGTTTTCTGAATTGTTATTGACAAAGTGATTGCGAAATTGGAAACAGCGACTAAACCAGTAGTTCTCAAAGTAGGGTGTGCGCCCCACAAGTGGGGCCTCGCAAGATTTTGGTGGGGCATAAAGATTTAAAACATTACCAAATATTCATTTATCAGTAGCGATGCTTCTATAAAACAGGGGACTTAATGCAAGAAATAAAACGGTGACACAGTTAATAGTGGTTGTCTAAGTCTAGATGCATTAATACCTTGAATAAAAAGTTTTTTGGTTTTTACTTGGCTTTGAAAAAAAACTTATTTGAAATAAATGAAGACGTTCACTGTTTGTTCTTTATTTGCATTAAAAGTTTTTTCTTTAAAGCCAAGTAGGCTAAAGACCGAAAAAGCCTTGCTTGTCATTCAAAATACAAATGTTCCTAAACTGTCGGCTAAACACCCATACAGATTGCACGCTCCTTGCTTATAAACAAAACTAGTCATATAATGGAACTAATTGCGATGTTATTTAAAATTTGCAGACAAAGTCGGACTTTAAGTGGCCGTTTTGTTTGCTTCCTACTAAACTCATCACTTGTTTAAATTCAAAACAAAACAAAAAAAGGTTGAATGCAAGTTTTTACCGGATTGTTAAACAATACTTGCGAATGTTTTCGTGATCCCTATCACTACTGCGAAAAACTCTTTGTAGACTTTTATCATATTCAATTACTGCACCCAATTTTTTTTGAAAATACAATGGTTAAAAGGAATAATATAAATGATTACAAAGCGCGATAAAGTCGTATTGAAAATGTCGGTCGAAATTATTCGATATTTTCAATTCTAATCCGAATCTTTTCTTTGTAATTTAAAAAAACGAATTCTGGCTTAACAAAATTATCATAAACGTATGTAACTAACTATACCAAATAATTAATCAGATCACAAACAAATTTACAAAACCTGGCAGCAGTGCTTTTGCCCAATGTTCCAAAAATGGTAAATTTTTGAGTATATTCTTTTCTTTGCACTTATGCAGTAGAGTTTGTATCAAATATGAAATGTATGTTAAAGAATTTTTATGGCAGGTACTGGCCATGTTGTTATTTATATTTAAGTAATTTAAAACATAACTAATTTTAGTTTTAACAGCACGCAAATAGCAAAATAATAACTGCATTTATGTAACGACTAAACGCGGTTGTTCTTGCATTTGCTATCACCAAAGATTGTGACGTCACAGAGTTATCGGATTAAGTGCGAAAGGCCTTGTTCTTCAAGTGGCCATCATTTTAAATGTTGCATTCGCGGTGCAAAGTTTTGGGTTCGATACGTGTTTGCGGCTGTTGTGAAATCCCAACAAAAGTTTTTACCGATGGGCTCAAAAATCTGGTTGTTGTTGTTGACCATGGTTATTTCGCTGTGACCAAGGTGACCTCATTTTTTAAAAAAAATTTAAGAACTACATTAAAGTCAGTAGCATTAAAAAATTACTGTCAATTATTTTTGTACAAGCGATAATTTTCAAGGACTAAATTCAACTTTATCAAGGCTTTAACATGTTTAATTTGATCACAAAATGCTTGACTCAGTTTCACAGAAAATTTGGTTTTATTCATGTATACGCCAAGAGGTCGAGAGCGCCAAGAGATCGAGAACAATCTTTTTTTGCAATAGAACTGGAACTTAGAGACTTGCATTAGTGGAAACTTTGGGCTTGAACCATTCAAAACTCATAAGTAGGGCAAGTTTTTGTTGCACAAAAAAATTGAAAAAATTTCATTTATTTTTAACAAAAGTTGCAAAATGTTGCATTTATGCACAAGCATTTTAAACGACAGTGATTTACTCAAGCAATTTATTTACATATAATACTAAATATTTGCAAACATTATTTGGGGAGAAATGGCGATCTTTTGCCAACAGTTTGCCCAGCAAGCTAAAACTTAGCTCCACAGTGCATGAAGTTGCTTGGCAATTTAACAATTCGGCATGCAGTTTTGGACTGATGTTTGGCCAGATGAATTCTGCAATTGCTTTTTGGTCACTATTTAGTTCAAATCGGTGAGCCAAATACAATTTTATTCCAGCTGGATTGCTGCCAAACTCAAATGTGTAACCTCTTTTATAGGCTTGAGCAACAGTATATTTTTTGCTGTCGGTTCTTTGTATTTCATCAACGAGTTTAGTATAACATTGATAAATTTCTCTTAGGCTTCTAGGAAGGCTTTCAGCCACGATTGCTTCCTTCGCTTTCACCACTAACTTCCCTTTACCTTCAAAAGCCTTAACAATCTCACAAACTTGCGGAAAGTTTTTGGCATAGTATTCTGCTGCCTTCAACCACTTGCCCATTTGGTGACCACGGGTTGCAGAGAACTGTTGAGTGTTGAAAACTTTGCTCTTCGATCTTTATTTTCACCGCTGAAGCTTTTACTGCAGCAATTAGTTTGTCAACATCCTCATAGTTAGCATGGATTCATTTAGCTGCATTATGCAAACCATGAGCCACGTAGATAATGTGAAAGAACCTTGGATACGTTTGTTTAACCACACGACCTGCTGCTGTCATGTACCTGGCAGCATCTGTGAGCAATAAAACAAAATTGTCTCTGTTTGTTTGGAGAGTGTGAATTGCATCATCTACGACATGTACAACAGTTTGTTGATTTTTGAAACATCAAGAATCTTGCAATGCAACAGGTAAGTTGTTTCTGGCTGTTCTACATCTCCGACTAGGGTGTTTACATATTTGGACCCTGAAATACTTCCTCAATGACCATGAAAATGATCTTATCTGAGAGAATATTGCAAATCCAATTAACTTCACATTTCCCCCTATTATCAATTCGTTTTCAGCATGCTGACTCGGATGGAGCTTTTTGACCAACATATTTAAAAAGGGCCTGCAAGTCAGAATTATTAAGTTTGTACAGGGGAATATCTACTGAAAGGAAAGCAGCTGTCACTTTTCAACATAATCATTCCAGTTAAAACTAGCTGTTGGTATGCTTAGCGGCTGCTGCTGTTGACGACAGGGCTTTGTGATGCTTTGTACTTTGACGATGTTTGTCTACTAAAAATTTCCTGTCATGCGACACAATTGTAGAGCATTGTGTACAGAACAGTTCTCCACAAGCAATGGCCATGAATTCCGTAGGGTAGCATACTTTATAGGCTCACACCTTGGAAAGTGACGATTGCACTTTTTTTGGCATTCTTGTATAAATTTTTACAAATTCTATTATATGATATTGATATAACACTAGTTCTTTTAAACAATATATATTATATCTAAAAATCAAAAATTTATTCTCTATATATTACCAACAACTCGTAGAGCACCTACATGTATACTCAAAGGTACCAGTAGCCTAAGGTTGATTTTACTGACTTCTCTTCTCTATAAAATAATTAATTCACTTTTATAAGCACATTGTTTAATTAACTAAGCTATCTCAACAAAACTTGACCTCGAAATACTAGACACAATTTATTTCCCTTTGTGCGTGCTTGGCTAAAAGCCAAGTCATATTTTGACTTCTAATTGAGTTCGGGCACTGTCGTACTTGGCTAGGGTTGTAAAATTTCTAGCTTGTAAGCCAACTGTTGCGTTGTAGATAACATTGAGACGCAGGTAATCTTTCACATACCTAGCTCTTTGTTATGCAAATCAAAGGGAATAGAACTGTACTGAAATAGTTTTATAGAATGCTTTTTAAATCACACTTACATTTTGCGCCATACTTGATAAAAGTTGCATGTAAAAAAGAAAAAAGTTGCAAAAAGTTGCAATCTAAAATTCCTAAAAACAGCTTAAAACATTGTACTACATAAATTCTGAGTATTTAGAAAGCTGTCGGAAGCTGTAAAAAAAAGTTGCAAAAGTTGCAAAAACTTGCCCTACTCATAAGCATTATTTTTATAACCCGCCGTGCCTGGCCTGTAACTTTTTTTATAGCGTAAAGTAATTAATTTTGTTTTAAACTTCAAGATATACGTTTTTTAACCGACCAACCTTTTGAGACACCTTTAATGTTCCTGTTTAGCTCATCCAAATTGTTGCTCAATTTTGTAAAGTTTTCGTTGGTCATTTCAGTAATATCTAAAATAACAATAAAAAAATAAACTTGGAAATAATTAGAAAAAAAGTTTTTACAAAAAATTTTAACCTTAAGATCCAAATAGCGCATCAAATCAAATGGTTTCTTTTTTACTTGTATCTTTGCTCTCTAATTGCAATTTTTCTTGCCTAATATTTCAAATTAGCAATTAATATTTTATTTTTAAAATTGTATTTCAAAACAGGTACTCTTCCTAATATATTTGTTTTAGTTTGTCTATTTTGTTATTTTGCAAATCTCACTGTTTAAAAATTTATTTTTTTATTCATGACTTCATTTATAAAACGTGTTTAATCGTTTTTATTTTTGAAACACATAATTTATATAATTGTTATTTTTATGTATGAATATATACACGTATTTTTTTCAACTCAAACTTCGACTGGCATAATAGTCTTTTGTGTTTTTCATTATCTTGTAAATTGTTTGCTTATTGTTTAATTTACAATTTTTTTAATTTTTATATATACTTTTTGTACTGTATAATTACCATATGCATTTAGAAAATGTTTCCGGACCTGGTGAGGTTTCTTTTTAAAGCGTGTTCATTCCTCGAAGACTTTTCGCCTGACAGTCAATGGGAGGAATGGTCAAAATGAACTGAGAGCAATCCGATTGTGCTCATATAGGAAAGGAGAAGGAGTCTGATTGGTTAAAAGGGCGACCAATCAGGAATGGAGAAGAGAAGAAAAAGAGAGTGCGTCTGATTGGTCAAGAGTCTGGATTTTTAACTCTTGATTAAAAACACTTTTTAACACTATCTTAAAATTTTGCATTGCCAATCGACTCTTCAGCTCAACTTCTTTTTATGGGTAGTTTTTCTTTACTTACCTTTCTTCATTGAGCTAAATGGATTCCCATCTTGACTAGTTGTGCCATCAACCATCATTATGCAGACTAGTGATGCACTGATTACACAATCTTTGAATTTGTTCGATGTTTTTTCTTGTGATATTGTAAATATTCTTCTTTTCTTCTTCAACGATTCTTATATTTACCTAATCAAGGTATTGTTTTCTATCGTTTTGTACTTGCAGTTTTTAATTATCTTCTGCATCTATTAACGTCTGACGTTACTGCATTTTCCTTTTCTTGCTTTTTTTTTAATTTATCATTTTTTTGTGTCGTCGTCGTCGTTTGGAGAGGTATCCACTCCAGGTGAAACACAAACAAGACTGAAGCCGAGGGTTTATCCTTTTGCTACCCCATGCTGCTGTACTGCCTGGATCAGAAGCTGGCAGTGATACTATTCAGCCAGCATCGGGTTTCGTCATCCAAAACCGTCAGACCTCGTACTCCATGTGGTGCTCGATGTATTTGGCACGCTATCAAACATGTATATGGAACGTGGTCTGTGGTTTGTTCAGAGATGCCACACTCGCGATTCGGTGAAGGAACGAGACCCCATCTGTGCATGGACGAATGGAATCGTCCAACACCAGTCCGCAGGCAGTTGAGCTTAACCCAAGCTGCTCGGGGTAAGCCCATCCCAACAGGCCTGACACCGGTCTCGGGCACAAAAGCACGAAGCCAAGAAACATTTTCGCAGTACTCCGTTTTCCATTTGTGATTTGTCCATTCAGAAGCGCGGATGCCGAGTCTGGCAAGGTTGTCCAAAAGAGTCCGCGCACCTGGCACAAATGGGCGTCTGGATCTTTGTCTAACTTGGCGAGTATCTGAGGACCCACTTAAGAGACCATGCAAGACATGATCAGGGTCCAGAAATCCACGGTGAACCAAGGAAACTGTTACTCCCAGTCGGCAAAGCTCACCTTGGTGGATGCCTGAGAGTATGAGTAAGTAATCCGTTGGAATGGGACGCAAGCACCCAGTGACTATGCGCAAGGCGTCGTTCAAGACACTGTCGATGAGGCGAGTGTAAGCACTGCGACACTAGACTGGTGCGCAGTACTCAGCTGTTGAGTAGACCAGAGATAAGGCGGCTATGCGTTGTGTTTTAGCACCAGCACCCCATCCTGAGCCTACAAATCGTCTCAGCAGTGTGACACGCGAGGATAGTTTTTTCGCAATGCCACGAGATGGTGACCAAACGTGAGTAATCTGTCCAGTTTTACCCCAAGATAAGTAGGGGTTGGACAGAACGGTAAAAGTCTATCGTTGTTGTAGACTCTTAGCTCACGTTTGGCCTCTCGGTTATTTAAGTGAAAGGCTGCCGTCACCGTCTCAGTGTAACTGAGCTTCAACCTCCAAGTCTGGAGATACGCTGAAAGAATGTTTTGGCTTAATGTCTCCTCCAAGTCCTTCCAGTTTCCAGAAGAGTGCAGCAATGCTAAATCATTAGCATAAGCAAACTTTCTGAAAAATCATGGAAGAAAGATCGTACGTATAGATGTTGAATAGGAGGGGAGCCAAGACGGATACCTGAGGAATACCGTTTTTAAGACGGCGTAGCCTGCTTTGCTTTCTGTCACCGGTAGTAAGGGTGAACTTCGATTTCGGACAAGTTCCATAATCATTCTGACCATGTGCTTATCCGGAAGAAGTTTTGGCAGCTTGCAGGTAAGGCCACGGTGCCAGACAGTGTCATAAGCAGCTGTCAGATTTACAAATACTCAGGGTAGTTAAAGCTACTCTTTCAGGCTTATTTCAATAATGGGCTTGCTTTAAAATTTTGTCTCAGAGAATTTAAATGTGCTTATTTCTAAAAAACGCCTTTATTTTAGGGTGGAGTGCTTAAATTTTATCAATAGTTTTAATAATGTTTTAGTTTTTGAAAGCATTTTTTAAAAACGTGCAAGTTTTACTGACTATGACAAGCCAAAACCAAAAAAATTTTCATTAAAATCTGTTTTTTTAGTTGAAATTGTACTTCTTGTGGTGTTTAATTGACGTTGTCAATAAAAAATAGTTTCAAACTAACGTTAATTTGCAACTTTTGGTGCTCCCTCATCTTGAGTAATTACCTATGCCTATTTTTTGGTCAGCTTGAATATTAACTTTGGCTGTAGTACAAATTATGTTAAGCGCTTCAAGTTTTAACCCGTTAGCTGCGGCGAAACTATATACAAACGTTCCCAAAACAATGCAAAATTTGCGGCGCATCTATATATAGACGCTTTCTAAAAATTGGTACACATTGGTTTGCGGCAGGCTCTATTTATAGATTGCATCAAAAATAGTATCTGGCAACCTTAACCCTTTAAGGGACACAAGTAAACCAAAACAATTTATTAAGTTTTTATTTCATCTAGTTCATGTATATAGAGTTTAAAACACATTTGAAAAAAAATGAAGTGATCTGTTAGGACCACTTGTCGATTACTAACCCCAGAGAGATGGTAAGCCCTCTCAGAAGCGAGCTCGGAGATGGAATGAGCTCCATCGTTGAGGAGCATTTTTGTCTTTTGCAACTTGTTTGAGAGTAGTGCTAATTCCGTCTCTTCACTCTCATCTGAGAGCACCCGCCACTTCACTGGGGATAGCAATCGACAGGAGAATCAAGTATTTTATAAAATTAAATAGAATTGCATGCTATCATCAATATTTAAATAACAAAATGAGAACATAAAAAAAATAAATGCACAATTTTGCGGCAGCGTCTATATATAGATCCAAATTGACAATTTTCCTTTGCGGAAAGTTTATATAAAGTAACGCAATGCTATAGTGGTATTACAATGCGGCGGCGTCTATATATAGACTTTTTTTTGAGGTAGCAGGTGCATCCATTGCCTCCGCAGTTAACGGGTTAATACAGTATATGAAGCACTATGAGAGTAAATTTTGCTGATTAAAATGTGATTATAGTGAGCTCATGATAAACACAAGAGTTTACAGCATTTTCTTTGTCTTTCTTTCACTGTTTACTTTCGTTGTCCATTTATCTCCTTTCTTGTTTCCTATCTCATAAAGCATTCTATTTCTTTTATAATTATAGCTTCCGAAAATTCTTATACGAGTATAAATACATGTATAAATAATAGTAGTGGTACGTTTGTCAGAAGAGACTTCAATGAAAACTCAGAGCAGCAGAATAAATTAGTAAAGTTATCTAAAAAATTATATTAAATTTGGAAACCACAACAGTGTGTTTCATCCTATAATGCACAATTTTATAGGATGAAACAGACTCTTGTGATTTTTTTTAAAAAGTAATTAAATAACTTTTTTATTTAAATTGCTTTGATTCGTTTACTGAGCACTTTGCGAGGAAGAACGATTCACTCTTACATTATATATTTGAGTTTCTATAATGAACGATGATATTTTTTCTTTCAAGTCAAAATTTTGGCTTAAATCGAGATATTAGTTTGTATTGCATTTTTGATATAATTATGTATTAAAAAATTGGAGTCGAAATATAATATATTTTACAGACTCCAATGCCACAGCTCCGACTTCCAGCATCTAAAAATTTTTTCAAAGACTTTGACTATGTCTTTTTTTACAAAACATTTGTTCAGACTCTCACTCGACTCCTCAGCTTTGTTCAAAACTATCTAACCTGTTATTTTGTGTTTCAACTCGATGATTTCTGTTTGGTTTATTTGACCAATGTCGCCTTTTTTTCCTTTATCTCCTTTTTCACCTTTTGTTCCATTCTCTCCTTTTTATCCTTTTAACGAATTATTTTTTTCAATAAAAATCAAGGATTCATGATGATCTTTATTGGAAGCAATAGTTTTGCAAACTGCCATTTTAGCAGAAGATACTTTCAGCAAGTAAATTGTCAAGAAATACAATAGCAAACTTTCCATGATTATGTTTAACTTAGTGTAAACTATAAAAGAAAGTTAAAAGTTTTTTAAAGTTTTATAAAGGACATGACAATTTTTTAAAATTATTGATAAACATCAAATCAACAAAATTTAAACTACCTTACAAAAATTTAAAGTTTTCAACTGCAACAATATCATTGTTTTTAAACCGATATGTTCGTGATGCCTAAGTAATTGGTAATTCTAATTTGTTCGGAATTATATAGTATATCTGGCTCTACAACCAATCAAAGTGATTATAAAGAATTTTAAATATTTAAAAAAAATTTTCTCAATTCAGACCAATCCAGTTCATTAAGTGCTTTTTTTGTAATTGGCTTGCACGAAAATTCGAAACGCTCTTCTAAATTTGTTTAATCAAATAGAACAATAAATTGAAAAACATGTGACTTATATTTTATTATCTTTTGACGTGCCCGACTGATTGCTGTCACTGCTATTATAATCATTTATTACTTGAAATCTTTACAGATCATAACTAAAAACAAGTTTTAAATTTCTTGGTGGCCCATGTGCATTTGGTTTTGACCCGTTTATTTCCGGATTAAATATTCATGGTTTCTGATAACCTGATTTTTATTTTTGTCTTGGTTTACTCTGTAATGATATCAATCCTGGACCAGGTGTAATAAAAGTATTGTGCTTGAGGTCACACAAAAATTAACCAATCTATATTGACCACAATAAACTTTTCATTATATTCTATGAATCCATTTCGAGCGAATTTTTGGAAAATGAGCGTAATAAAAAAAAGGTAATACGTAAATTAATCCGATGGGTTTAAAACACAAAAGCAGATTGTCATTCTCTTGGCATTAAAAAGTTATGGGTTTGCCCACACCCGGCCTGTAACTTTTCGTTTTTGAGTACCGCCAGAAAAATAATTTTGCTTTAAGCCTGTTAGCTGCTTGTCGGTTTTATATGGATTTTATATGGACGATTTAACTCGTTCGTATCCTCCCTTGGACCTGGCCGATTACGGACCGACAAGCATTTCCGCTCTTCGCAGGAAAATAACGAGTCCGGAAACATTTAATCCTAAACGTCCTCCCTCTGATCACACTAATGCTTTTTTAAATAATACAATATTTTTATTTCTTCCTTTCTCGGTACTCAAATCTTTCCTTGGTCATAATGATGCTTTTTCAAATCCTAGAAATATTTAGTTTAAAAGATTCAAATAGTTTGAAGATGGAATTTTATAGTTTTATAATTCAAAATTTTTGTTTTTTAATCATAAACCATGAATTCAACTATACAGCATAAACAAATTGACTTTGTTTGTATCCAAGACATCTCCTTTTTTTGTAATAATTCTTTTTTTGGAATAATCCTCATTTTTTTGCAATAATTGTAAGCGCCTAATCCTAATTTTTTCTCCTGTTCATAATATAAGAGTTATCAAAGGATCTGAGATTCTGCTGAATTTTTCTGGGCAAAATTCAAATGCCTAGCTTTTACTTAACAGTTTATTAAGAAAAAAATAAATAAAAGATAAAAAAGGCAATAAGTCTGAAAACACAAAGGGCGGATACGCTAAAGGACAATAGAATAGGTAACTAAAAATAGCAATAAAAATAGCAGTAGCAATAGCAGGAGTAACAAACTCTGAACAATTAGTAAGCTGCAATGTTAATCAAGCAAAATAAACAGCTTAACACTTATACGCCAAAATTTACGGTGTATAAAAATTATAATTAAGCGGGCCAAATCTACTAATAAATAATCACGCCACTGACCTTGTAAGAGTTATCGAGAATTGTGAAGGTCTTTCAGCGAAATTTAAGCGAGTATCTAAATCACAGTTAACTCCATACCATCTTTTTTGAAATGTATAGAAACCGCGCAACAAATATATTTGTTCTAATAAACTGCTCAAATGTAATTGAGAAATTTTAAACTTTATCCAAGGAGTATTAGAATTAAATTAAATTAAAATTTATTTGCAATTAAGGTATGACGTTTTGAAGTTGTTATTGACAACGTGATTGAGAAACAGGAAACAGCGGCTAAACAATTTACGTTATTACACGCACAACGTCAAGTGTGAGCGGTCGCCGTACCTTCAATTAGCACCCAAAGTAGATAAGTTAATTTAAAAAAAGGAAACAATTATGATAAATTTAAAAAAATACAAAGTGTATACATTTTGTTTGTAAGCACAAAAATAGTACCAATACTGTATAACAATACTCGTATAATCTACACATCCGAGCCATATAAAGAGAATGTTGCATAATCATGGGTGAAAGAAACAACAAACACTCTGAAAGATGTTTTTAGTTTCTTTAAGGTATAGTAATTAAACTTTAATCCAAGGGGTTTAAACGTTGGTTGGGTAAATCTAAATAAATTGAGTGAAGATTTTTTTTAGCTTTTGCTTGACTTTAAAGAAAAAACGTTTTCAAGTCAGTTCATATATATCTAAGACCTTTTACTCTCCTTTTTCTTTTTTCCGCGTGTAGTAAAAATAACAGAACATAAAATTTTGTATTTGCGGCTAAAAAGCTCGCAAATAAGATGTATTTTAATTTTTTTGACGATATGGTGTTCCAGCCGAAAGTTACGTCGTGTTCCATATAAGAACAGTGGGAGATTTCTATACAAAAAGTTTTACAAAGCAAGTTTTAGGTTTCTCTTTTTCTATTGTTTTTATTAGAGGCAATTTAGTTAAATGATAAACATATGATCAATTTTTCTTGCGCTTGACTCCATGGGAAAACTTAGGTTGATAAAAGTTTGACTTGCAAGTCGAAAGACGCAAGTTCAATTCTCAATCTAACAAAGAGATTTCTATTGCGCTTTTAAGAATGAAAATTAACGACAAATTTTGTCATGGGGTTAAGTTGCGTACTAATAATGATTTTCCGTTATGATAAATGTTTTTTCTTCTTTTTATTATTGACATATTTGTCTTAATTCTGTTTTCTATTTAAGCGGGGTCACCATGGGAAGTATGTGACGTGACCCCATTGAGGAATTTGTTGTAAAGTTCCTTTCCTTAGGCATATCAGAAATCATACAAGTAGACTGGTTATCAAATACGTGTTCTTCTTCTCGCAAGTCAAAATGTTATCACACCGAGAAATCCTTCCGACAAATTAAAAAACACTGGCCTCTAACGTTTGCTTTTCCGAAAAGTCTTAAATTTGTGGTCTGATCGGCAGCAGGGTCAAGTCTTTGCCGTTTCAAAATTTCTAACAGATGTTCCACAAATTTCGGGAAAATCATATTTAGTCATATTCATAATCAAACAAATTATCTCATTCATTTTTTTTGCAGTTATATCGTTGCCTACAACTTAAATTTTTAAAGAATGGCGCAGGTTCAACAAATACCTGATATCCTGTCATAACACACATCTATAACTGTCATAAAATTTGAAGACGTGATTATCGGATCTGGCAAACTTTCTTTACATGGTAATGCGTCCATAGGTTTTCTGCAACCGGTTGTGCTTCCAGCCCGACGTTGGACTATTTTTGACATGATTCATCGACTTTCTCACACTTCTATTGACAGATTAAAGAGGTAAAAAGCTAAAAAGCTTAAAAAGTACGTTTGAAAAGTACTAAAGTAAAAAGTACTAAAAAGCTTAAAAAGTACGTACGTACTTTAAAAAGTACATAGCTTAAAAAGTACGTTTGACATCAATTAAATAAAGTTGTTGGCTTGCGTGAATTTTTATTGTCACCAATAGATAGCACGTTTATAGTTTGAAGTGTTATAATAAGCCATGCAAAAACAAAAATGCCAACTTTGTTGTTGTGTTCTTAACTAAGAGTTTTATCTAATAAATAAGATTTAGATGAAAAACACCTTTAGCTCACTCGCATTTTATTAAATGTTAAATTATAAGCAAATATTTTATATTTTTTTAAATTGTAAAACAAGAAAAGTAGATCAGGAATACAAATATTTTTTATTTAAAATAACACTTCAATGTTTTTTACTGGATAACTAGGTAGATAATAAACAAATCTATTTTCTACAGCCAGGAACCAAGTAGTTCTGACTTCGATTTAAAAGACTATCAGTACATATTTAAAGAAGAAAATCATTCGATTTGCAGTTTAAGAAACTTGATATTTTATTTAAAAAAACAAAAAACGGTTTTAACAACTCATCATTTGTACAAATAGGAAAAGTAAAAATCGTAAAATTGAATAAAATACCATATATATAGCAATTATTTTGGGTTGTAAAAAATTGAAAACAGACGTAATGACATTGCAGCAAATTTAACACTTTTGTCATTTGTTCTACGCAGAGTCGGCATAAACTTAACCAAGGTCTTTTAAAAATTACCATTGAAAACCTCAAAGGCTTATTAAAAACTAGAAAAAGTCTAGATGTGTTGGGAATGCATGCAGTTAGGCTGTGAAATTTTTTTGGCTACAATTATAGGTTTTGAGAGGCAAACTTTAATATAAAATCAAATAAAGCAAAACAACGTTTTATTAGTTGTAAATGTACATTAACGTTGAGAAGACTTTTTTGAAGATAGTACACTCTTCATCCATCAATCTGGGTCCCCTCGAGAAGTAGGGGCTCTCACGCGAGAAATTGCTCCTGCCCCATCGAAAATTGAAATTGATTAAGTATATAAATTAATTTAATTAATCTCAATTTCCTATCTCTTGAATATATTAAATCTATTCAACTGATTTCGATTTCCAATATTAAAATTTATTTAACTGTTTGAATATATTAAATCGGTTGAAAGAGGTCAAAAGTAAAAAAGAGACTTCAAGATAAATAAAACTAGAGATTTTTAACGGTTTCTGTTTATCTTTGTATTTTGACCGTATTATTTTTTTGTGACCTCATAAGAATTACGTAATTTAATTTGTATCTTTGTAGCAATTTACTTGTTTTAAGGAAAATACACACTAAGGTAGCTTTTGCTTTTACAAATAATCTTTTGGGTGCTCTGTGCAAATTTAGTTAAAAAATTACTACAATTAAAGATAATGTTGCCGAATGTTGAAACCTGGAGAGTGCTTGAATAAGATAAAAACGTAAGTTTTTTTGTAAAGAAAATTTAAATGTTTAATGTCAAATTTGCTAGTTCAACAGAACTACCTTTCAGAGGAAACGGTAGATCATCTGTGCACTCCAGAAGAATTTTTTCAAAATGCAGCAGAGTTTGTTTGATTCATTAACATTTAATTTCTTATTTTGCTCAGATCGTCACCTTTATTTCAACCAAGAACAATTCCTCTTGTGAATATTCCAGTTTGTCTAATCGCCATCATCTATTTGTTCAATTTCCTCAATTAGTCACAGTTTTTATATACCCGCAGAGCTTTCTGTTCAACTAATAGGTAATTTGCAGATTTGATTCACACGTTGAAGCGGTATTCACAGCTTTTTTGGTTACTGCAGCATGGACAGGTTATTTAATTTTATTGGTTAGTTTAACACGCGTAAAATTTCGAAAAAACAAAAGATGATTAGCAAATCAATAGTCTACGCAGAAACCTCATTTTAGCAACATGAGAAACAAACCTTAGACGCATTCTTACTATTTTATTCAAACTACTCACTACTCAATGAAAGAAGATAGAACATGTTCCAGTTTATTAAAATTTAAATAAACGTGTTTACTGTTTATAGAGTACAGTAAAATTGGGTTTAAGCGTTAAAAAACTCTTACCCAGATAATATTTCAAATCAAAATTGCGCTTTTGATGGTTTATTTCAGGATAGTTGATATAGCGAAGTTAAAAAATCAATGTCCGACAATAAATTTAAGTGTATAAAGTAATCGCTTAAAAGAAAATACGAAATTGCTTGAAAGTTTTAACCAAAGAAAACGTTAAATATTCAAAATAGCAAAGGACTTTAAAGTCCTAAAAACTACTCTGTCGCCTTTAAATATTTTCCACTTCTGGAAGAAAACTGCCATGAATATCTTGCTCTTTTATAACTAAAGATCATATGCTTTGTGCGTTCGGACTTTTTTGAGCTCCAATTGAGGAACATTTTTGGCGTGGGTTGTTAAATCATGCAACTACTTAGAGCAAAGATATCTTGAAACATGTTAGAGACACTTGTTTATTTAAAATGCAAGCTTAAATTTTTAGAAAAAATTATTGCTTTGGTATGATCGAAGGTGCCTTTACTTGCATAAAATGTTGCAGTCTCGGTCCCGACTACAACACTGGTCATAAACAACTCAAAAATACAATATAAGCATCCAAAGATTGATATACATAAATCTACAACGAATAAAAACAAAACAAAAAAAATTCTTTGTCTTGAATAGAATAGAAATATTTTTTATGATTATTCTTCTTGTAAAAATTTTTAAAAATTTTGCAAGCAGTATATTAACAATTCAGTTGTGGTCAGCAAAATAGCATAACAAACCAAATTTAAATTTTTTAACAAAATGATGAACCAATTTAACCAATAATCTAATTTAACCATTGTTAATTGGCTTATTCTTATAAGTAGGACACTCATCAGGAACACTGTAATAAGCTTCTCCATATAATTCAGATCTGTCCATGGTCATTGCCAACGAGTAATCTTGTGGACATTCGCACTTTGTTGCAATGTTTTTGATTTCCTGATCAGAAAGAATACGTGGCCAGACCATCAAGTTAGTAATGTTGCCACTGAAAATCATTTAAAAGCAATCAAAAAAAGTTTAAGCCCTTCAAGTAGAAAATAAAAACAAATAAATAAAAACTGGGATTGCAACATTTTGCACAGACAATAATATTAAAATCGATTTCATTGCTTTTACTCGTCTTAGATAATGTTACAAATGAGCATCATTTCAAACATCTTACTTAAATGATTCTTCGGGTTGCGTATTTATTACATCTTTTGTTTCTTGATCTTGTCCAAGAATTAAGGTTCCTCCTCCATTAGCGGATTTGAAATCGCCTAGGATTGTTTTCACTTTAATAGAATTAAGAAAGACCGCAGCTTTATTTTGCACAGAGGAAATCCAAAGGCACAAATGAAACTGGAAAAAAAAAAATTTTTTAATTTTCTTGAAGCATAATCTCAAAGTGACAAATCGATTTATTGAAGAAGTTTGTCGGCAGCGTGGTATAGTGTTTAGGAAGGCCATGATTATGTTAAAGAATTCATTAAGGGTTTTTTTGTCGATTTCGATCTGAAGGCGACATATGACTCTGTCTAGCACCGTGGTCTTAAATGCAAACTGCTAAAGAATTCTGTCGGATAAGCACATGGTCAGAATGATCATGGAGCTTGTCCGAAACCCAAATTTTGCCCTTATTACCGGTGACAGCGAATAAAACAGGATTTGCCGTTTGTAAAACGGCGTTAATCAGGGATCGGTCTTTGCTTCCTTTCTTTTAAACTTTTTTATATTTACGTTTATATCTGCCCTCCACGATTTCCAGAAAGTTTACCTAAGAAGACGATCTAGCATTGTTGCACTTCTCTGAAAACTGGAAAGCGTTTGAAGAGAATTTAAGTCAAGACATGACTACACTTTTAGTGTGTCTTCAGACTTGGAAGCTCAAGCTCAGTCACACTAGGACGGTGACGGCAGCTTTTTACTTAAATTAACGAAGTTTATATTATATTACGTACGGTGTCACACCGCTGAGGCAGGTTGCGGGCTCAGGATAAAGTGCCGGTGCCAGAACACTGCGAACAGCTATCTTATCTCTGGTCCATGTAATAGCTCAGTACTGCACACTAGTCTGATGTTGCAATACTCAGCTACTCACTCGCCTTATAGACAGTGTCCTGTTTAACCGGTTGCGCTTTGTGACTGGATGCCTGCGTCCCATTCCAATTTACCACCTACCAATACTTTCAGGCATCCTGCCAGCTGAGCTTTGCCGACTAGGAGCAACACTCTCCTTAGCTAACGGTCACCCCTGGACCCTGACCATATGTTAAATTCCTAGATTGGACTTAGAATCTTTAAAAATGTGTTATCATTTTTTTCACCCTCCTAATAAATCAACACGTTTATCTTTTTTATCACTGGCAGCATCATTGCTACTAATGTAATTTTATTCCAAATAGCTCTGCATTGGTTCGAAGGTACTATTTTTTTACCATTAAAATCATTTCCAACTATCATTTAATTTTGTAAAAAATGTTTGGAAAAACACATTCAATATTGATTTAATAGCAAAACGATGTGAATACTGAAAATGATTTTTGAGGCAAGGGTCTTTATAATAAGCTCCTCACATACAAGTTTTCATAGATCATTTTATTGGACGTCACTTAACGCAGCAATCAATTGACGTATTTACTTTGTTTTCCCATACGTTACTATGACAGCAGTGATATCGAATTCTATGCAGTTATGAAAATATGACTAAAAAGTTGTGGTAAGCAGTGGGCCACATAAAAAACATTAAGTGGGCCACAGGTCGGGCATTCCTGTCATAGACAATATAATTTAATGATGTGTGTTTAAAACTAAATTAACTGTGATAAAAAAGACTTCAACGTTAACTGAAAGCTAAAAGTTTCTAAATATCCAATTAAAAACTTTCTACAGTAAATTTAGTTCTAGAATTCAATAGTGATAACGCTATATTAAACGATAAAGTTACTAAAATTTTACTTACTAAGATGCAACCAAAGGGGCTGGTCAATAGAATACTATAGTACAGTTCAAGTCTAGGCAAAATGTGGCCCGTAAATGCTCAGAATATGACCCTCGACAAAATTCAATAAAATTTTTATTTCAAATTTTTATGAGTCGTTATAAGGTATTGATGTCGCAAAAGTGCAGTTACATAAGATGATGCAATTTGTAAATAGCTAAAAGTTATAATAATTATTATTTTTATTTTATCTTTATATTTATCTTCCTGACTCGCAGGAAAGCGACAGAGTCGCTAATACATAGGGAAAGAAATTACTCCGACCTGCTTCCGGAGATGCCAAGATATTGCTGTCCAGTCAAAATTTTTTCTTTTGGCTTTTAGTTTTATGGAGATATAAACTGAAATTTAGAATTGCTTGCCAAGACCACCAAGCAGGAGAAAATGCTGTAAGTGTCTTTCCAAAGACAAAACAGAATGGTGCGAGTAGGTTTTGAACAGAGACTATGTCCATCACAACCATGGCGCTCCAACCACTCGATTATGCTGCCAACCGCTGCCCAACCTTTTACCGGCCGGTGGTCAAATTTTTTGTACAAGAATTCTCTGGGCTCCAATTGGTACCGTAATCAAAGTGATTAAAGTTTTTTTGTTGGTGTCGCTTTAATTCTAACGATTATTATTTTAAATGATCTTACGCGTAAACTTGGTTTAAATAAAAAAAGTCATTACCTTGACCTTATGTATTTTTTTCCTAAATAAAGCGAATAAGTTTTAGTTGTAATGAAATTTATGTATATAATAATTTGAAAAAAAATTACTTATGAAAATGAGGAGTTGACTTTCTGGGTTTACCGCACCCTGGTATAGTATGATTAAACGCTGTGATCTTTAAATCCATAGGCGTATGCGCGGAAAGGGGTTGGGGTTTAAAATACTACATAAAGAAAGATGATCAGAGGTTCAAAGTAGCGCTGTAAAAAGCTTAAAACTGTTAAGGTCTTTTTTTTCAATAAAAAGAGAGTTAAAGCTTTAAAAAAAGGAAGACCAAAAAATGTCTTCACTTCACTTTTATTTTACATTCGTCGGCAGCGTGTTTGAGTCGTTAAGAACGCCGTGATTATAAGCGAACCTATTCAACACCGTCTCAACTCAAACCCTACTTGCATCATTCTATTGTGTCCTTGTAAAGACACTTTAAGGTGCTTTTTTCTGCTTGGCAGTCTTGAAAAGCAGTTCTAAATTTCAGTCATATCTTTATAAAAAACTAAAAAAGCAAAATAAAAGTTTGTTAACCTGACAGCAATATCTTGGTAACTTCGGAAGCAGTTCTGGGTAAGTGCTTGAGAATTGCTCTATGTATAACGTCTTCGACACTTTCCAACGAGTCAGAAGAATAGCTGTACGAACCGTGGAGGTTAGAGGAGGTAATTAAACACCCAAGACTCACAAATTTTGATATAATCATATTTCTTTGGGCAACGACCATACACTATTTGGGCAGAAGGAAGTTATTTAATTTGGAACAATCCAGATCAATGCGCAAAAAAAATTAACATTTAATGTAAAAATCTTTTTTATTTCGGAAAAACCAATCATTTCTGTTTTATTTACAACTAAAAAACAAGTAAAGACAAAAAAATGGTCTTCTTACTAAGTCTACGTAATTTGGGCATCTTTATGGAATGCAAAATTAAAATTCGGGCAATCTTTAAAAAATTTTTGCCAAATCGTTTTGGCCTCCTAAATATTTTGATATGATAGGGCTATGGTCTGAAAGATAAAATTAAATTAAGTGTTTTAAGTAAATTTTTTTAAGTGGTTTCTTTTTTTATGCCCCTGCCTTTTCTTTTGTAAAAGTTATTGCTGCTTATAAAGATCGTGTTTTCGACTCTCAAACCATCCTCCCATAAAATATTTCTGGATATACATCTAATCTAATCGCCTAAAACAAAATACAAAATTGCTTGAAGTTAAACTAAAAAAATTTTAATATGTCAAGATAGCTAAGGATCTTAGTATCTTAAAAAACTATTTCTAATAACCTACCCAAAAATAGGCAGAAAATAAACAGGCCGAAATACCCAACGAAAAATTATATGGTCTCGGTCTCGGTCTCGGTCTCGACGTTTGTGCTCTCGAGTACATCATTGATATACACATTTTTAAGATAATCAAGATTTTGAAAACGCTTTTGCATTTAAAACTTGCTCATTAATTTTGGAGGATTTCCGTTAAACAATATAAACAAGCTTTTTAAATATTTGCAAAGTATTTATAAACTTAATTATATAAACTAATTAAAATGGAATATTTTTTAGTATGAAGTGAAAAAAACGAAGCAATTGTGTTTCAACTTTATCAAGGAAAAAAATTAATTTACATCAATTGCTTAAAAGTTAGAATTTCTTAAATAAAAATCAAAATATTTTCAAGACATTTTTATGCAACTTAAACAATTGCTCACCTGGTTTGATGTTGAAGAAAATGGAACGTTATTAAAAATACTGAGTTTGTTACTGATAAAAACACCTACTGTATCAAGTGGTCTTAAATCGAAAGCTATCTCATCACGGATGGTAAGGGTGGCATAGCTAAAAATGGCATTATAAACGTTCAGTTTTTTTAGTTCAATCCAAGCACAAATTGTTTCCTCTTTCATTGACGGTACGTAACCTCGATATCTTACGTAATCATTTATTTGATAAAAACGCGGCAAATGAAAGGTTACTCCAGGGCAATTTAGCAAAATATAAAAGTTTTAAAACAAAAATTAAATTTTTGATTTTAAATTTTTTTAAAATTTGTGGCCCCTAACAATGTAAAACTGCACTGAAAAAAACTAAAAAAAATGTGCTTCATTTTAGTGCTGCGATACATTATTAGGAGCCCCAAATCTAAAAATTTATTTTCTTATCTGACCATCTTTGCAAACATAACACGAACAAGCAGTTTGTTTCTGCCGAATACGACCATTTACAACCGCCGATTGGCTGCCGACAGTTAGCCACCGCCAATTTGGGTTAGGGTTTGCAATGATAATGTTGTTACGATTAATGACGGTTGGTGACAGTTTTAGCAACTCTAACGATTGCTAATTGTCGGCCGCGAATTGTCATCAACTCTTGTTTCTTATAGTCAAAACCATGGTCAGACAATGATTTCGGGTGAGGCATGTGCGCAACATGGCACTATTTGTGCTGATTGCTTACAACCTGTTACGCTTTTTTGTTTGAATAAAAGTAGATTTCAAAATATTTCTGCATATATTAGCCAATTTAAAAAAACGTTTTATAGAAACTTAACTATGAAGACTTGTGCGAACGGTCAAAATCTGCATATCAAAGTTAACTTAGTTTTATTTCATATAAAAAACAACAAAATACACTGATAATTACTACAGCATAATCTCTGAATGATTAAAACAAAAACAATTTTGCAATTTAAAATTGTTTTTGTTAATGGAGTAAAGCACCTCTAAAATTACATCGATTCATTAACAAAAAACAACGAGTGACTATTCAGTGTCTTTTTTTAAAGAACTCGATCCAGTCTTTGTATATTCAACCAATGCCACATGGGGTGAAACCCAAAACAGCTAGTCCCAAAATAGCTAGTTCTAAAATAGCTGGTCCAAAATGGCTAGTTCCAAAATAGCTAGTACACCAAAATAGCTAGTGCCAAAATAGCTAGTACACCAAAATAGCTAGTGCCAAAATAGCTAGTATCTTAAATAGCTAGTGCCAAAATAGCTAGTATCTTAAATAGCTAGTTCCATAATAGCTAGTATATCAAAATAGCTAGTTCTAAAATAGTTTAACAAAAAACAATGATTTCTTATTATTCTTATAGGAAAAACAATGATTTCTTATTATTCTTATAGGAAAAACAATGATTTCTTATTATTCTTATAGGAAAAACAATGATTTCTTATTATTCTTATACGAAAAACAATGATTTCTTATTATTCTTATAGGAATATTAGTTCCATAATAGCTAGTATACCAAAATAGATAGTTCTAAAATAGCTAGTATACCAAAATAGCTAGTTGTAAAATAGTTAGGGTTAGGGTTAGGGTTAGGTATTTTGGAACTTTATAGCTTATTTTTTGGTATACCAATTTTTTGGTAAATTAGCTATTTTGGTATACTAGCTATTTTGGAACAAGTTGCTTTGGGATACTAGCTATTTTGGTATACTAGCTATTTTGGAACTAGCCATTTTGGACCAGCTATTTTGGGACTAGCTATTTTGGGACTAGCTATTTTGTCGTATAATCGCCACATGTGGCACTTCTTCGAAACAAAACTATCAAAATTTCAAATCTTTAATCAAGTTTTTTCAACTTTTATCAATTGCCAAGTTTAGAGTGTTATTTCTCTTTTTTCTCCTTAACTTCTGATAAAATTTTTTGTTCCTTTTAAACCAGGTTTAGTAGTTCAGCATTTCTTGTTCTGTTCTGTTTTGCCAATTTCTCCTTTTTTCTCTTTTGGAACTTAATATCCTTTTGGTCGATTCAAAAACACTGTTTGGCCCAAGCCTTTCTTTTCATTCTTTAAATATTTTTGCAAACTTTCAGTTGCTATTATGATAAAAAGGAAATAATTGATAGGAAGTAAATCTTCATTGTTTTCAGTTTCAGCAACTGTTCTGAAATTATTAATAAAGTCAAGAACCTTAGCTTCGAAAAGTGGAATTGACGAAAAAAGTATTGCTAACTCTATCTCAGCATTTGCTAAATGATTTATTGAGTTTTTGATAAAATTGTTGATTCATTTGATTTTCACTTTTTGGTTTTGATTGACAAAGTCCTAGATTATAAATTATTAGATTTAAACGATCTCAAGAATATTTTTGTAAACTTAAAAATTAAAAACACTATAAAATTCATTTCCATTACCGAAGCTGTTTTTTGAATTTTTATAAGTATTTGTCATGTTAAATAGATTTTGCTATGTTTCTCAACATTTTTTCAAAACATGACTACATGTTCTTCTGACCAAGGTTTTTGGTCTGTGATCCACCATAAAACCGACTTTTGCAAGTAGATTCTGATATCTTTAAGATTTTTTTAAAAGGAGTATTATTTCATGCTTGTTCCTAAAATTAGCGCTTATTTTTACACAGATTTTCTTAAAAATTTTTAATCTGCTTATGTTTAAAAAATGTGCTTATTTTTTTATTCAAGTATTCAGTTTTCACCAATTTTGTTTTAATTATGAATAGGAATTTTTCTTTATTACAGTTGACGTTTTCAATAAAAGCAGCTCTAATAGGCCTATAACTACGCTTTGTAAGTTTTGTTTCCCCCTAATTTTGGGTAATTATCCGTGCTTATTTTTTGGTCAGTTCGAATAGTAATTATAGCTGTAATGGTCACTTTTCTTAAAAAATAAAGCTTTAAAACAACACTTTATTTATCAGGGGCTTTCCAGTTTCTCGTCCGCTTATAGGAAGAGTGATGGTTTTCTATTTCTAAAATTTAAATGGCTTGATCGTGTACTTTAGAAAAATTTGCAAAATAAGATAATTTGTCAACAGTTTAGCAATCCTTTTAATTTTTAAACTTTATTGTAAAAAATCAGTTTGTAATTGCTTGGAATCTTTTGTCTGACATAATGTTATAATATAGAAAAAGCTTTGTTTTTTTTTAAGTAACTCTGCAGTTAAATTAATAATGTGATTTGCATAAGATTTAGTCATGTTACTCCAAAAAATCAAAACTTTTGTAGATCGACTTGGATACGAACTGATAGAAAGAATTTAAAAATTAATAAAAAAATGTTTTTGGTCGTTGAACAGAAAAATCAAAAAAATTCTTAACCTCAAATCAATATGCCAAAAGATACACAACGCAACGTCAATTATCATAAGTATCAACATTAACAAAGAACAAAAACCGATTTTGAAGTTGGCGAAGAAAAAATAAAAAACTAGAAATATATGAATTAATGCACGCACTCCTTGAAGTTTTTTAATTCCTTTTTGGAAAAACCACAATTGTTAACAATGCCGTATTTAAAAAGAGAAAGGTTTGCCATTATTCTTGAATTTAAAATAAAAAAACAATCACACTTTTTTGAATGGACATAAATATGTAAGCTATAAATAAAAAATCGGGTGTTAAATCTGGCTTTTCTAACTTTCAAAGGTTTTTAGGTTTATCAGTTCTCACTGCATGTTTGACAATTACGTCTACTAGCAGCTTCCAATAAACCTAAAGTTCCTATTATTTACACCAACAAAGTTCTTTGAGGCAATTTCAGAAGCAGCATAAACGTAAACAATTAACCTTTAAAGCTTAACGGTTAAACTTATCATCATTTTTTTAGTCTAAAATGTTTCCAAATTATTTTTTCAATTTTGATTAAAAGTGTAGCTTCTAATTCCTATAAAGTAGAGTACAAAGCCATTATTGCTTCTGTGATTGACAAGCTAAGAACAGAGGAGCTTTCTTACGTAAAAACTGACTTGGTTAAAAACCTGATAATTAATACACATTGTTATTTGACATCGGACATAGACATGCAGTCTCATATCTTTTAATTCGACCTAAAATCCATTGCCATTTTTTTATGACCGTTTGGTTTTTTGCTTCCTGCTATTGTACATTGGTGATGGTCACAGTGTGCTATATAGATTGTTTTCATTATCGTTTTTTGCGTGTGGGCTTGTGTATTAGCTGAATTAATAAACTCTCTCTTTCACTCTCTCATTTTTTAGTCCTAGCTAAATCGACTATTTGGCAATTCAAGCAAAACATAATTGATGCATTGAAATGGTACGTTTTTAGTAGTAGCATAGTAAACAAACATATGTTCTTGGCTTTGCAGGATAGCTTTCAATACGTTGTTTAGCAACATCAGTTTCACCCTTTGTGAATCAATAAATTTATAAATAGCAAGTGTTTTTTCATTATTTGTTGCTGATACGACAAGGGATTAAAAGCTAGATAGAGTCAAAGCATTTTACAAACCCCTGTTTTAGTTTTAATTATTTATAATATAAAACAGAATTAGATCACTTTGATAAATGTTTTTGCGGAATTGAATGTTTACATTTTGTAATTGGTACGGTTGTCGATAAGAGGGTAATTTAAAAAAATCTCCTTAAAAAATATTTCTGTATGTAGAATGTTTTTATTAAACTGCAAATAATTAATTAATGCTTTCAATTGGTTAATTGTTTTGGTTTATTGTCGCAAAGTTTTTGAATGATCTTTGTATCTATTTTACCAAATATATGTTGTTTGGCTTGTACTTTAACACGAAAAATTTATTATTCTATTTTATATCTATATTCATCCTCCTGACTCGCAGAAAAACAACATTAGCGGACATGCACGTAATTTGTTGCATAATGACCAAATGACACAAGACAACTGTTCGAGTGAAAAAAAAAGATGTAAAGTGTCTTAGTATTAAAGTAAATAAAGTAAAAATTAAAAGTAACCGAAGCGTATTGAGTTTTGATACTCTGTTTTCTTAATTGATTAATTTATAGCTTTCTGGAAACTTGTTTCTATTTTCATCCTGATATACTCGGTAACGATGTCAATTTTGACCAGAGTTAGTGAACTTATTGCAATTGCGGGACCCATAGGAATAAAACCAATATGTGTTGATCGCAAAAACCTCTAAAGTAGATTTTACGAACTCTTGTAAAATTGCAATTTTTCTGCAAAATGAGAGTAATGAGAAAAATAAAAAGTTATCCACGCATAAAATCGATGGGTAATAAACATAAAACAAACCGTCACTGTATGGACGTTGAAAAGTTTGGGGTTTAACATGTTTTTGCCACCGTTGTTAAACTCTAAACATGTCTCTCCAATGACCAGTTTTAGTGTTGACCAAGGTGGCCTCATTTTTTATGAAGCAAAGTTAACAAACAGATTAAAGTCAGCAATTTGAAAATCACTGTAAATTATCATTTGTATTGTAGAAGGACACTTATCAACAATTGAATTCGACTTCATTTTGTTAGATCACAAAAACCTTGACTCTTTGTTTCACAGTATATCTTGTTTTTTTTTATATGCAAAGAAATGGCAAACTATCTTTTTTTTTAATAGAACTGAAAATTGAGAACGAGCCAGTAATTTGGGGTCAGAACTTTTTGATACAAATAATAATTTTTTATAACCTGCCCGTACCCGGCCCCTAATTTTTTCATTTTTCAATATCGCAGAGGAATTAATTTGGTTTTGAACTTTAAAATATACAACCTACCATTTTTAATTGTGATATTTTGAAAGTTCTTCTTTAACTCATCCAAATTGTTGCTCAATTTTGTAAAGTTTTCTTTTGTCATTTCACTAACATCTAAACAAAAAAAATCAAAATCAAGTTATTTGAAATATGTAAAAGAAAATTTTTGCAAACAAATTTTAAGCCTAACATGCAAATAATGCATCATGTAATGTTTTGCATAAACTTGTATGAAATAAATTTTTCCAATATTTTTGGTTATTCCATCAATTTCTCGTTCAAAAATTTCTACTCATCTTTATAAAGTTGTTTGTAGTAATCCTGCATGTTAAAGATAATTTTATTTTCTGAAATGACTAGACGCCAACAACAAGTTAATTGAAACAACAAAAAATGATTAGTTCAATTAAATAAAATTTTTTTATATGGACCTTAACCTTTTTCTTACCATTGTTCCTTGTATGAAACATAGTTGAATTGCTCAAAATATTTAACAACATAGCATGTAGTTTATATAATATATAATTTACAAATGTGATTTAAATCATCCTTTGTTTTCATGGCATTTTACACGAATAATATAAACGGTTGTTCTTTTCAAAAAAACTTACAATTTATTATTTTTAACACAAGATTAAGTGCTGTTAAAACACCAGTGATTAAAAGCAGTATCATTTTTTTTGTTGTTGTTATACAATTATTGCAAAAAAATTGTTCCGTTTAATGAACATGGGAGTTTCTTGCACAGGTTTTTCTCATAAATGTCCCACAGCGCAAAAACACAGTGGCGTCTAGTTTATTTGATTTATGCTTTTTTAACTTTACTTTTAAATAGAAGGGGTACGAAATGTAAAATGTGACAATGGGAACTCTAAATATTTTACATCAGACTAGTTTTTGCCATTGTAGAAAGATAAACAAATAATTAACAATATAGTGGGCGCTATTTACCCCATCTCTAATTATCTACATCACAAACAAATTTCGACAATTTATCTGCTATAATAATGGAATTATCAAAAAACAAGTAGCGCGACTGAAACACCAATGGAAACATGTCAGATGATGCAAACATACAAAAATCTGCTTTAAATTTTTGCCATAAAAAATAAAGGCATAACAACTGCAGAAATCTAAGTTTTTTTAAGTTGTAAAATGACAACATAACTTTGTAGTACCATTTGCAACACTTAGAATATTATTATTCTTCTGCATAAACTAAAAAGAGGAATAAAAGATATTGCTAAGAAAGATGAACAGCTTTGCCTGATAAATTCATACTACTTAAATTCTTCTCCACATGGCCGTGTTATCCAAGTGGCTGCTTTTCATTTAAAGCAAAGTCACCATGGTGGGTAAGAAAAAAGTACCTATTACGGAATTTGTTGTCAATTACTATTTCTGAAGGCAAAAAATCTCTTAGTTAGGCTGAAGATCGAACTTGCGTCTTTCTGTTTGCAAGTCAGTTTTATCACACTCAGCTATCCCGCAGACAAAAAGCGACAATAAATTAATTAAAAGGACTTAACTAAATTTCCTCCAATAAAAACAACAAAATAGCACTTTTCTAAAGTTGGTTTTTAGAAATTTTTATATGGGAACCTGCCATTGTTCTTTATGTGAAACATTACTGAACGTAACTTTCGTCTAAAACGTAAGGCATAAACTTGAAATGCAGCTACATGTAAAAAATTTATGTGATCCTATATATTTCCTATACGCGGAAAGCTAAAAGTTAATTTGTTTATGAAAGCATATCATCTTGGAAGAACTTGTTTATTTTTTTATTACAATTGGTGGCGGCAAACTCTTACAAACCGGACAAACTGATTTAGCTGGTTGGATTCTGCCCGCAGATATGATCTGAACTGTGGCTGTATTTTCATAACAACTTTGCTAAACTAAGCGAATGATCAAGCGCAACCGCGATGAATAATTAAAACAAGAAAAATAATTATTGCTACTGTCAAACTTGAAAATACTGGTATTTTAACAAAAGTTTTTGGAGATTCAAATTTTTTTGTGATTGCAAATATATTATTCAGATAATTGCAATAATTTGACATTTCAACATTTTTATTACACAGCCTAATTTAAATTCAAAACTAATTAACCTGATATTTTATGTTTTAGCTGGTTGATTTCTGTTTGGTTTATTTGAACAATATCTCCTCTTTCACCTTTTGTTCCATTCTTTCCTTTTTCACCTTTTGTTTCATTCTCTCCTTTTTGACCTTTTGCTCCATTTTCTCCTTTTTCACCATTTGTTCCATTCTCTCCTTCTGGTCCTTTTATAGAATTTGTTTTTTCAATAAAAATAAAGGATTTATGATAATCTTTGGAAACATTTTCTGATTCTTTGTTGGAAGTGATTCTTTTGCAAACTGCCATTTTGGCAAAAGATACTTGCAGCAAGTAAAACATCAAGAAATACAATAGCAAACTTTTCATAATCATGTTTAACTTAATAAAAATTATGAAAACATGTTTAAAGGTTTCTAAAATTTCATTTAAAACAATTTTTTTTATGTTATCGATAAACATCAAAACAGCAAAGTTTAAACTATTTCACAACAATTTAAAATTTCAACCGCAACATTATGATTGGTTTTAACCAATTTGTTATGCTTACATCAAAAATTGATTAAATTTTTGGAATTATAATGTTCAGCTCGACATCCACTCGAAGCGATTATAAAAATTTTAAATATTTACAAAAAAAATTTTCCACCCATACCAATCCAAACTTATGCAATGCATTATTTTACTGATAGATGAAGCTGCTCTATAAAGCTCATAATTTTGTTTTTTTTTAAGTTTTTCAAGTGTCTCTTTTTTTTTATTTTGTTGACGTGCAGAGGATTTGAAATGTTCTCGTATATTTGTTTAAAGAATTAAAAAAACAAATTGATAAACTCGTAAATCATATTTTATGGTTTTATAACTTTCACTATAATTTGACCTGATATATTACTGCGACTGCTAGCTAATTATTTATTACTTGAAATCTTTACATAAATACCAAAATCTATTTTAAAACTTCGAAGTAAGCCAAAGCGTATTGAGTTTTGATTCGCTGTTTCCTGGATTGATTATTTATGACTCGTATAACCTGGTTTCGATTTTCATCCTGGAATACTCATCAATGACACCCGACCCGGACCACGGTTGGTATACTTATTCGTAGTCATTGACCAGATAATGTTAATGAGGAAAATAATTGCGATGTCATTGCCAGTGATGCCCATGCAAAATGGAGTTGTCTCTTTTTAAAATTTTGCAATGATAATAAAGTTAGCCTAGTTCATAACAAAGGTAAACTTTTTTTCGTCCAACTACAAAAAAGGTAATTGCTTCCATTTAGTGTTCAAAATCTCCATTTCTGTCCCAAAAACGCAGTAAACTCTAAAAAAATGGACATCCCTTTGAATCGACTGCATGATTACTGCTTTCGTATTAAAGTTAAGGCAGGGGAGCCACCGTAGTCGTGCTACTATGAAAAATTAAAGCAATAATTTGTCTAGGGGCAGATTTCAACATTTTTAGAAGGGGCAGTGCGGCCGCTCCGTTTGCTCCTTATCAAAGCTATCACTCACTGGTCATTGTTCCGATTTAATAAAGTGAGAATGCATCTTCTCGACAACATGGAGGCACCAGTTTCTCCACTTTTTTTTCAGGTTTTCTTACTGATATAATAATTATCTAATATTTCCAATATACTGTACTATCAAGAAGAAAATTTGTTTCGCTTGAAACAAAAAAACTAAATGTTATGGAAACAAATCTGTTTAAACAAAAACTAAACTTGAGTGCGTATTCTTTGATGAAATTGAGTCATTGATCAACCCATCTGTTGAAATTTTTGTAATAGTAAAGTTGTAGGTTTGAGGCGTGACTAAGATGGTCGTAATCGAGTCATCAATTTTATGGATGTACTTTTTTTACTTAAAAACCTTGGATCAAGTGAAAAAAATAACCCTATATTGATTAAATAAAAATGACTCTATAATTTTAACAAGTAAAAAAAGTGAACCCAAATTTGATCAATAAAAAAACGACTCTGAAAAAAATGCTGGGAAAATACTGTACATTTTATTAATCAACTAAAAGTTAGACAAACTATAAACTAATTAAATCAAGAGTTTTTGAAAACTATCTGGGTCGAATTTTTTACCCAGTTGAGAGTTTTTTTACATTCACCCCAAAACATTTCAGATTTTAAAATCCCTTTTTGCTTAAATATTAATACAATATTTTCTATTGAGAGAGCTAAGAAAGGAACAATTGTTGCCTCATATAACGATTTAGTTATGACAAAACACTTTAAAACCTTCTGCAGTATATTGGTTGTAAAAATGTGATTTAAAAAAGTGTTTAACTGTTAAATACAATAGCTTTACAATTATTAAAACAATATTCACTCATTATTCAATACAATACTGTCACAGACCTTGTTGGGAATCCCAAAGGACCAGTTGAGCTAGGTAACTCGAATACCTGTGCTGAAACAAATCTGTGTCCAAACTTTAATTTATTCCGGCTCAAGAAGTAGTCTTGTTATGAACCAGAAGCTTTTATACAGTTGGTTTAACGAAAGCTCGGATTGGTTTCGTTGAAGACTCTTCTTCACAACAAACAGAGACCACTGTCTCTAATAAGAACGAAAGTATTTTAAAAATTACGACCGAGGAAACTTCTATTCCACGCTTTGCCAAACTGCAAAGCGAAATCAACACTATAACTTGATACAATCAACACAAATAATTCTATCTATGTAGAACACAATTCCCAACCTCTGGCGCAAAATAAATTCAACAATCGTCAACCGATACAAAGTCTAACGGTCCATCTCCTGTGGCCAAACAAAATCACTTTCACTCGAGCCGTCCCTCGAGTTGCTTCAAATTACCTTACAATTGTACTAATACTTCGCTACGCATCGGCTTTATATAGAAAAAAGATCACGTGACGCAAATTTCTTGTAAACGCTAGACAATTCTACAGTACAACTCACTCCAAAATACGCTTTTTCTCGAGCCACCTAGTATATACGCAAACGTTCTATTACAGTGACGTTGATCAAAAACATATTACGTCAACACGGTCGAGCAAAAGAGAAAAAATGATACACGTATCGAGCAATAAAAACAAATCGGACGTTATATGAGAGCAGCGCTCAAAGAGACACAATTATTATCTTATAATAAAACTACGAATTACTTTTAACGGGAATAAACTACATCGTTTATGATTTAAATAATTAGGAATGAAGTGTGACAAATACTAACAAGTAAAAATGATGACCCTATGAAATTACTAGTCAAAAAAATGACCCGGGGTCATTTTACATTTTGATTTTATTTCGCATTGTAATTGTTTGAATGAAAAAGCTATTCAAAAATCTAATATAATTAGACCTTGTTAACTTTTCAAAACTCAAAGTTTGTCATAAAATAATTAATCTATCTCCCACATCTGTTATAATAACCAACATTTATTATAAAAACAACTATCATCGTCATTATCAAGTCATCAGATCAACATCAAAATAAATGCAACAATAAAACCTCAACATTTCAATTTTGACTTTTCTGCTAATGTTGTCAAGTTAAAAAAGATGTTGTAAAAATTAAAAACAAAACAATAGCAAAAAACTTAAAACTTATTTGTTTAAAAATAGACATATAATGAACTGGGTAATCAATTTTGGTCAAAAATCAAGTTTATTTGCTAAATAAATTTAGACAATTGATTTAATCACAAAGTGTAGTTTAGTTTTATTTCTATTTTGTTAAACTGCTTTCATTTGTAACTTTATCAATCAAATATCCGTGCCAGGCCTAAAAAACCTATTCAAAAGCAAACTGTAACTTTTCATTTAAAATATAACTGTAACTTTATTTTAACAAATAAACTTAAAAAACATCAACCTAAATTAAATAAACAACTGTATGAAAATGGCTCGTCTTTTTTACTACAACTCTTCTAATTTTAGTCATGTGATTTGCAAAATTATTATTTTTTTCTCATTTTTTTCTCTTTTTTTCTCCTTTTTTCTCTGTGAATTCTGACGTTGTTTTGTGTAATTGTCTTTGCCTATAAACTGAATTAGTAATAACAGTGACAGCATAAACTTGAAAAAATTGTTGTTTTTTATATATTTTAATTGATTGTAATTGTCGTTTATGGTTAAAAAATGTTTAGATGATTTTAAACAATTTTAGATGCTTTGATAAGGACTGATGATAGTCGAAAACGTTCAGCTTTTTAATAAAAAATTTTACAAAATAAATGAAATGTTTAATTTTGCTTGCTATAATTTTTAAGTAAACTTAAAAAAAATAATTATGTTTTGTCTTATTCTTATGTCTGTGTTCCTTTATAAGATTTTGAATTTTTTTGTTTGGCAATTTTTTAACTTTGAGGTTTTCATTTGATTTTTGCAATAACATGCTATTTGCTTATTTTTTACCAACAGACTTTTTTACAAAACCATCATCGCTTAATAGAAATTTTCTCCTGATAAATAGACCTGAACAAGCTAAACATTTTTCGTTAGAATAAAATTAAATCTCTTTGTTCTGCTTTTTAAACATTAAATTAACTAGAAACATATGCTTTACAAAATTACTAAGTAAACTTAGTACAACTGCGTAGCAGATTCTGACGATTTATTTTACGTCATAATCACAATAAAATTGTATTTTTAGTTTAAAATTTTTTAAATCATAGCTAAAAGAACAAAACATGTCAAGGACAATAAAGGTATCTGTACAACAAAAATCTTATTTAAAAATCGGGCTTGTCTCAATGGGTGCTCTTTGATTACATTTATGCCATGCAGTCTATATTTACACTGAAGAATCAAAACTTGATCTTTACTTGAAACTGATACTCGTAAATTTGAATAGCCTCTGTTTTCTGGACGCCAATTGAAGATCATAAATAACATTTTGCAATAAAACATAAAATAAATAATTTTAAATTGACAAGAGAGTTAGTTTATAAGTTCGTTCGTATTTTCTGTTCAATATCCCTATTGACCCGTTTTCTACTGAGCAAAAGAAAAAAAAAAAAAACAAGAAAAAGAAAACGAAAAAAGAACTCGATAAAGAAAATTTAAAGAAATTATAAAATTCAAGCTAAAAAATTACAGGTTCTTAAAGTTTTCTTATTGTTTCAATTCATTTTATTGTTTTCTGTAAAAATGTTGACGTTGCATTGACGTCATCCGATAAGCAGTGAATATCCCTGCAATTTCCACTCAATCGCGATGTTGAGTAAGTTTTGAATGCATTGTTTATTAAATGTTTTACATGAAAAAAAACAACAACAAAACAGCTACTTTTGTTTCTCACGAAACGTTTTTGCTTTGTATTATGATTGGTTAAAAAAGTTAGATTGCTAAAATCATAATGGGTTGTTCTTACAAAACAAAAAAAAATTTGCAGCGCTTCAATTGCATGAATTTAATTTTTTTAAATATAATTTTAACGTAAAATCGGTATTTAGAAATATGATTCTGTGACTTTTTGTTTAATTTGGGTAGGGCATTTGTTGATTTACAAAAGTTAGAAGTTTTTAAGATGTTGTTTCAAATTAAGTGTGTTTTATAATTAATTTTGCATGACTTGTATTCAGCTGTTAATAAAGGATTCAATATAGATATTTTTTTAACCAAATCTTCTCCTCAAATCATAAATATTAGAAGCATCACTGACTTTAGCATTTCCAAACTGTGCCGAGCTTTTTGAAATTTTTTGAGGATGGACTATGATACAATAAAAGACAAAGAAATCGACTCAACAAGTTTCTTTATTAACATTGTGTTGGTTTGAACCACGGCCAGCTACGAGATTTCCTGTGAAACGTTGAATAATTTTAAACATTTTTTTTCTTGTTCATTCATTTTTTGTTATCACAAATTTTATCGAACAGTTTTAGGAACTTGCTCAGATGATGCTTCAATTGGGAAACTTTGAAAAAGAATAAATTTAAAGCTGAATTGATTTTATATGAAGTTTCACAGGTTTCAAAAAATTATCTCAAAATTTATTAGGAGAAAAGTGTATTTAGCAATACTAATTATTTTACAAGCAACGGCTTTCAGGAGTTCCATAAGTTTTTTTTAACTTGATCCAACCGATATGTAAAAGCCACGTATTTAATTAGCTAATAATATAGTCTCGGTTATTTATCGATTTTTTGACGCAAACTGACTTTTAACTAACATCTTGGTCATAACATAAAAGCAAAACATCAAACTACATTTGTTTGCCATCGATATTTTATCAATGTTTTTTCGATAATTTGTCGATTTTCCACTTTTAAGCTATTTCGATTCCAATTTAAGTTTTGAAATTATGCCTGAGATAATTGTACAAAAGACTAGCATTTTGGTAACTTGGAAAAACATGCAAAAACACAACGACTTTCTAGATCATACAGTGTTTTGTTGTTTTGCAAAAAACGCAAGTGTTTATTTGTTGCAAACACTATAAATTTTTCTCGTTAAAACCTATACGGCTTAAAAATTTTCACCTACTGTACTCAAAAACGTAAAACTTTACTAATCAACATTAGAAGTGAATCTTGACTTTACTGGCTTCAGAGCAGCAATAGTTCACCAGAAACAGTTTGTAGCACAATCGCTCAATCACTTCCACTTTATTATCTTATAATAAGAGCAATTTCTATTTCAATTTTAAAAAGCTTTTGACTTTATTTCTATTACATTTTAACTCAATTTTGACTGAACAAATTTATATGGAAAAGTTTTGGTTAAAAGCTTGCATCATTCTAAAAAAATATGATAGCATTTTGTCCTCATCCGTTAAATAAAAACCTTAATTTGTGTTGCAAATTAACAATCCACAATTACAAACATTACAAAACAGCATTCTTCTGCGCAACAGTTAATTCGTACCAAAACTCCAACATGAATTAACAAAATTAATTTCATGTATCAATAATATGATTTCAATTTAAATGTTTTTATAACAAACGTGCATAAAAAAAATAAACATTTTTTGTTAAATTACACAATATTAAATGTTTATTTTTACCGAATTATAAATTGCTTTAAAGATCGAGGAGTTACTTTGAGAGATCGCAGTTCTATAAGTTTAAAGATAACTGGTAAAGATAGCAGCAACAAAGTCTCAAGTATTTATTGCTGGTCAAATGTTACAAACAAAGCAGAGAGCAATAAATTATTTTCTGCAACAAAAATAAACAAGCAACTAAGTTCTTGATTTAAAAGACAATCAGTGAAGATATAAAGAGGAAAATCATTATACTCGCAGTACAAAAAAACTTGACCTTTTATTAAAAAAAAAGTTTGAATAAAACATACGTATTTTCAGATTTAGTAAAAAAAAGTTAAAGTAAAATAGAAAAAATAAAACATATTGCAAGTGTTAGACCATAAAAGACAAATTCGTTCTACTCAAGGCATGCGTAACCTTAACCTAGGCCCCTTCTAAACTAGAATTCAGGCGATAAAAACTAGGAAAAGACCAAAAAAGGTCTTCATTTGTTGGGAATGTACTTTTACCCTGTCTAAACTATTCAATATTCAATCCATGTAGTGGAAAGTCGGGTAATGCGGACCTCAAAAAAATATGGACCCCTTCTGATTTATCGAATAAAAAAAATTGAAAAAAAACAATTTACATTATTGAAAACTACATAAAAAATTAATCCAAAAAATGTTTTAGCAAAATTAAATTTTTTCTTTATTTTTTGCATTTTCCGAAAATACTATTTTTGTTCATTTGATCTTATTTTTTAACTAGATTGGTGCCAATGAATCAAATTTTGTATTTTAGCGTCACTTTTTTCGTTGCTCGATTTGACGTTATTTTGTTTTGTTTTTAATAAATAAATTCTTACATCATAAAGAAAGTACTATAAAATTTTAAAGTTTATAAAATATTTTTAAATACGTCACTTCTGGTAGGGGTTCAAATTACAAGCACAGCTTTTAATACGGACCCTTTTATCTAAAATGTTTTAAGGGTCATCACAGCTTACATAAAACATTTTACGAGCTGATACTTGTATAAAAGAAGGTATAGACTGAGGACATTGTATCAAAATAATTTTGTGTTCGAAAAATCAAAAACAAATTTTACGGGGATTTTTGCTTAAGGGAGCCATAATACCCGACTTTCCCCTATATTCAAATCATGATTATTCAATACAAGAAACAGCGCGACAAACTTGAACACGCTTTAGTCATTGTAAACTTTTAAACTTGTTTTGGTGGTGATGTAAATATTTCAAGTAATAAATCATTAGGTAGGAGCGACAGCAATCAATCAGTCACGTCAAAATGCAATAAAAATTATGAAAATGTAAAACATAATTTTAGATAGAAAAATATAATTTACGAGTTACGAGAGATCAATCTGTTGTTTTTTTCCATTGAACCAATATACGAAAACGTTTCGAATCCTTCTGCACGCCACCGAAAAAATGCAACTTAAAAAAATTAAAAAAACCTACAAATGGCATAGAACAGCTTCATCAATCTGAAAATACAAACTTTAATTTAATGGATTGAAATAAGTTTGCATTGGTGTAGATAGGATTTTTTTTTTTAATATTTAAAATTTTTGATAACCCTTAAACACAATATTATTTTAATCAAATTAGATCAAAGCTGGGCAAACTTATTATTTAGCTGGCCGATGTTTTTTTAAATTTTGACAGGTAAGCCAGATAAACTTTCAAAATGCACTTGGTTCCATTAATTTTTTATAATATAGTTGAAAACAACGCTTTCAAGTGACGTCATAAATATGATGAATTGTTTGGCGGGCCAGATTAATAAGCAAAAAGGGCCGGATTTGGCCCGTAAGCCGTAGTTTCCCGTATCAATTCTAAACTCTTTTATTTAAATTTAATAAAAGCATGGATTGGAAAGCATGGAAAGTAACGGCGTCTTTGATTGGTTAAAGAAAGAAAACACGCGATTGGTTGCGCGCTCACTTTCGCCGTAAACGAGAAAGCTTTAGTCCATAAACGAAATTTTTCTGGAGGCAAAGAGAGATTTGCTCTCCTGGAAAGCTCTCAAGTAAAGTCGACAAAATCAAAAATATCTTGCGACAGGATTGTTACCCAGAAGAAATCATTATTTCCAGAATTTAAGAATTTAAATTTTCAAACACTCTAGCGATTCGGCCCAGAAAAATGTCCCGTATGTTTAAAATTACCTTGGATTGGAAACGTTTCCCTTAAATATAAAAAACAAACAAAGTCAACAGTTAACAATTGTTTTGGATCAAAGTCGGCATGAATTGTTTTTTCTTCAAAAAAGATCTTTTCAAAAGGATGTTTAACCTGCTCATCAGCGAAGTAATATTGTATAAAAATACTCGTGCAACTGCATTAGTGTGTACGTAGGTAGAACGTCTAAACGACTGGTAGAACAAAATTGACTGCATGTTCCAAAATTAATTAAAAAGCAAGTTTAAACTCAAAAAGATCTTCTTAAAAGTCAATGCAAATCCACTTAAAATGCACATATCTTGGATTTGGCTATTGGTTAATATTTGTTAGATAACAAACTTTGCGCGGAAAAAGTCAATATTAACTGGTTCTTAATTTTAGCTACAGGACGATTATTTTTTCATCTGGCAACGCTCAAAGCACCTTCATATAGTATTTTGAACCATCTCTGTGTTGCCAGAAAAATTTCGTCTATGGACTAAAGCTTTCTCGTTTGCGGCGAAAGTGAGCGCGCAACCAATCGCGTGTTTTCTTTTTCTAACCAATCAAAGACGCCGTTACTTTCCATGCTTTCCAATCCTATGTAAACTGCGTTTTCTTGCAGTTTGTCAATGCCAACAATTTGATCTGACGAGAATTGGCCGAACAAATTTTAAAGAAAACTATTTTTTTTAAAGACTATCAAAATTGAAAGAGTTTAAGGTTCTGTCAATATCATTAATTATTTTACAAATGTTTTTCACTAAAACATTGAAGTAGTTTAAATAGGGACAAATAAATCATATAACTGACCGTTGGCCTAAAATAATTTTATCCAAAACAAATAGCATAATAAACATATTTTAAATTGTTAAGATATTTAGTTTTTTTTATGGTCAAACATGATAGTTTTTGATTATAACGTAACTTTTCTTATGCAAAATACAAAAAATGCTGAAAAGGAAAATTTGGATTTATATTTTAAGAGTAGATTTTGTTTTATCACTCGTAGAGCGAGGGCCGAGATCTCCAAAGGATTCCGTTCCTCCAAGAAAATCAACTTGTTAGAAGAAAAACGTACTACATGGAAAAAAATAGTTTTGACAGGATGAATGTACATTCGCAATAAATGAAGACCTTTTTTTGGTCTTTTCCTAGTTTTTAGCGCCTGAATTCTAATTTAGAAGGAGCCTAGGTTAAAGCTACGCATGCCTTGAGTAGAAAAAATTTGCTGCAATATTATAACGATTATTCTTACTCTTTTTAGGTCAAATACTTGCTATATGTTTTAATTTTTCTATTTTACTTTAAGTTTATTTTACTAAATTTGGAAAAATATTTTGCTTAAACTTTTTTTTTTAAATAAAACGTCAAGTTTTTTATACTGCGATTCTAAAGATTTTTTCTCATTAAATCTTAACTGATTCTGTTTTAAATCAAGAACTTAGCTGCTTGTTTTTTTGTTATTGTAGAAAATAGTTTATTGCTCTCTGCTTTGTTTGTAACATTTAACCAGCAATAAATACAGGATGGCCCACTTAAAAGTAGCCCGATCTCTCTATAGGTTGATGTAGTTGATACAACTGTAAACACTGACGTTTATCTACACATCTTGGAACAGTTTAACGACCAACTGACACCACAAGACAAAATGCAATTCTTTTTCCAACAAGATGGCGCTACATGCCACACGTCTCACAGATCACTGACACGAGTTTATGACATGTTTACGGAAGAGAGAACAATAAGCAAAGGGTTATGGCCAACACGTTCCCCGGACTTTTCATCATGTGATTTTTTTCTTTGAGGGACTTTAAAACAAAAAGTTTATGAAAATAATTCTCACAATCTAGACCAACTAAAGGACAACATTACCAACTCGGGAGAATCACCAGAGAAGGGCTACAGGGAGCGTCTGCAAACGTTGTTTAACGTGCCCAGAAATGCATAGATGTCAACGGGGAGCACTTCCAGCATCTTTTATAACATTACAGGTAAATAAAACAATCTTTTATAACACTACAGGTAATTTAAACAATGAAAGAATGTTCCTCTTCTCTACTACATTTTCTGGGCTACTTTTAAGTGGGCCACCCTGTACTTGATACTTTGTTGCTACATCTGAAACAGCTATAAACTTTAAACATGTAGGACGGCGATCCCTTAAAGTCACTCCTCAACCTTTAAAGCAATTTAAATAAAAGGTCAAGTATTTTTATATTGCGAGTATAATGATTTTCCTCTTTATATCTTCACTGATTGTCTTTTAAATCAAGAACTTAGTTGCTTCTTTGTTTTTTGTTGTAGAAAATAATTTATTGCTCTCTGCTTTGTTTGTAACATTTGACCAGCAATAAATACTTGAGACTTTGTTGCTGCTATCTTTACCAGTTATCTTTAAACTTATAGAACTGCGATCTCTCAGAGTAACTCCTCGATCTTTAAAGCAATTTATAATTCGGTAAAAATAAACATTTAATATTGTGTAATTTAACAAAAAATGTTTATTTTTTGCAGTTGCGCTGGTGGAACATTGTTTTCATTGTACTACCTACCTAGCGTTCAGGTCCGCAACTGGATGTTTGAGGTGTAAAAACCACAAACAGAAAGTTGTGCCAGCTGTTTAACTTTTCAACTTTTTCAGCTGGGGTCAACAACAAGCTGTAGTGTCCTGACGAGTCCTAATAAGGACGAAACAGGTCTGTCGGCACTTGCTTGTTGATTGACTTGACCATTCTTACTATATGTTTGTAATGTTTATTTTTTTTATGCACGTTTGTTATAAAAACATTTAAATTGAAATCATATTATTGATACATGAAATTAATTTTGTTAATTCATGTTGGAGTTTTGGTACGAATTAACTGTTGCGCAGAAGAATGCTGTTTTGTAATGTTTGTAATTGTGGATTGTTAATTTGCAACACAAATTAAGGTTTTTATTTAACGGATGAGGACAAAATGCTATCATATTTTTTTAGAATGATGCAAGCTTTTAACCAAAACTTTTCCATATAAATTTGTTCAGTCAAAATTGAGTTAAAATGTAATAGAAATAAAGTCAAAAGCTTTTTAAAATTGAAATAGAAATTGCTCTTATTATAAGATAATAAAGTGGAAGTGATTGAGCGATTGTGCTACAAACTGTTTCTGGTGAACTATTGCTGCTCTGAAGCCAGTAAAGTCAAGATTCACTTCTAATGTTGATTAGTAAAGTTTTACGTTTTTGAGTACAGTAGGTGAAAATTTTTAAGCCGTATAGCAGTGGTTCCCAAACTTTTTTTGTTCATGGCGCCCTTCGAAAACTTGTCAATACTTGCGGCGCCTTAATGAAGCCAAAATTTGCAAATTTTAAGTTTTACCAAGAAATTGTATTTAAATCATGTTCATTATTCAAAATGCACAAAAATGTCAGCATTATTCGCAAAACACTAAAAAACATTTAATGTGAGCAGTAAGCTTGTTGCTCTATGCGCATTTTATTAAACGGCGGTGCAATGTTTAATATTGCAACACGCAGCGATGCTTCGACCTGATTACTACTGCTGCAGAAAAACCGGCTTTACCCAAGTATGACGTTGCAAAAGGCACAAGAACACCGAGAGCATTACAGCCTACAAGTAAAACCCAGATCGAGCCTTAACCCAAAATGAAATGAGTAAATTAAGGTTGTATAAGCTTTTCAAAGTGAGGTTAGAAGAAAGATCGATAAATTGTTCAGCTTTCAGAGATGTAAACCCCTGAGAGGCATTTGGATTATCAACAAAAGGATTTTCGACAAAAGGATACTATCCTCGCGCGTCACACTATTGAGGCGACTCGTGGGCTCGGGATGGGGTGCTGGTGCTAAAACACTACGCATAGCTACCTTGTCTCTAGTCTACTCAGCAGCTGAGTACTGTACGCCAGTCTGGTGTCGCAGTGCTCACACTCGCATCATCGACAGTGTCTTAACGACGCCTTGCGTATAGTTACTGGATGCCTGCGTCCCACTCCAACGGACCACCTACATGTACTCTCAGGCATCCAGCCAGCTGAGCTTCGCCGATTGGGAGCGACACTCTCCTTGGCTTACCGTGGATCTCTGGACCCCGATCATATCTTGCATGGTCTTTTAAGTGGGTCCTCAGATACTCGCCAAGTAAGACTAAGATCCAGACGCCCGTTTGTGCCAGGTGCGTGGAATCTCTTGGACAACCTTGCCAGACTTGGCATCCGCGCTTCTGAATGGACAAATCACAAATGGAAAACGGAGTACTGTGAAAATGCTTCCAGGCTCCATGCTTTTTTGCCCGAGACCGGTGCCAGGGCTGTTGAGATGGGCTTACCCCGAGCAGCTTGGGTTAAGCTCAACCGCCTGCGGACTGGTGTTGGGCGATTCCATTCGTCCATGCACAAATGGGATCTCGCTCCTTCACCGAATTGCGAGTGTGGCGCCTTTGAGCAAACCGCAGACCATATACTAACAGCGTGCCCTATACATCGGGCACCACATGGAGCACGAGGTCTGACGGTTTTGGATGACGAAACTCGATGCTGGCTTAATAACACCACTGCCAGCATTGATTCAGGCAGTGCAACAGTCTGGGGTAGCAAAAGGATAAACCCTTAGCCCCAGTCCTGTTTGTGTCTGGCCTGGAGTGGATATTCATCAAACGATGACGACGACGACAACAAAAGGATTTCTTATCCAATTGTGCTTCTCCATGTCTTCTGAAAAATATTTCTCAAAATGCGAGATTAGAGCATCCAAATGCAAACACATCACAGTCTTCATATCACACTCATCGGTATTCTGCAGGGAGAGATTGCCAGATTGCGAGTTTAAATAAGATTTTAAAAGTGGAAAGTTATCACATTACTCGTTATTTGTCAGCAGATCAGTTTGTTACAACTTTTTCTTTTAAAGGCTGTAATTTTGTCATGGAGTTGCAGAAGGTGAGTTTCTTTTCCTTGGAGGAGATGTTTAATTGATTTAATTTTTAAAAAATACCACAGAGATACGCCAACTGAGTCAGGAAAACTTCATCCTCAAAGTAGTAGCAAGTGCATGGTTTTCTTCTTTTAAAAATATGGAGTTTCGTTTCTCAATTCGTACACACGCAAAAGAACTTTGCCTTTGGAAAGCACCTTGCACTACAATAAAAGAATAAATTGTTTTGCTCTGCTCCTAATTCATCGCAAAGACGTTGGAAAAGCCAAGCTTTAAGCGGCCTTACTTTAATGAAGTTCACAGTTTTGACAACTGCTTTAAGCACTCCATTTAGGTTACCACTGAACTGTTGCAAAGCCAGCGCCTCACGTTGTATTAGGCAGTAGGTCCATTTTACGTTAACGGCAACGCCCTCCACTAACGTTCGCAGCCCGCCAAAGCGGCCAGACATAGCTGGGGCGCCATCCGTGCATAAACCAAGGCAATATTTCCACTGGAGATTATTTTCCTGAAAAAAATTGTTCAGTATTGCAAACAATTCATGCGCTCTACAATTTTTTAAAATGGGTTTACAAAAAAGTAAATCTTCAACGACATTGCCGTCGTTATTGATAAAGCGTACGTAGCAAATCAAATAAGCATCTTTATTACTGGTACTAGTTGTTGCCTCATCTAACTGTAAGCTGAACTCATTTCTACGCATTTTTGCTACTAGCTGATCATTAATATTATTCGAAATTTTATCGCTCCTCCTACTAATGGTGTTGTTTGAGAGTGAAACAGCTTTTAATTTTTAAGCAGCTTTTTCTCCAATCATGGTCGAAACTAAGTCAAGAGCAGCAGGAAGCACAAGTTCTTCCGCAATGGTATGCAATCTTTTACATTTCGCGATTCCGTACGCAACTTTAAAAGACGCAAGCTGTGCTTTGGCTGGTGTTTGCAAAAAATTTGAAAGTACGACCGACTGCTTATTCATTTCTGATAACTTACGAGCAAAAAACTCGCGTGGTTTTCTAGATAAGTTGTTGTAACTAACAACTAATAAGCGGTTCCACACAGCTGCTGCTTACCACACAATGTAAAATTGTAAAAAGCTGCTGACAATTTTCACATTGCAGTTTTTATGAGAAAAGCAGTAAATGCAACAACTTTTACAAGTTTTCGCGGCGCCCCTGGCAAGGTCTCACGGCGCACCAGGGCGCCGCGGCGCCCAGTTTGGGAACCGCTGCCGTATAGGTTTTAACGAGAAAAATTTATAGTGTTTGCAAAACAACGAAACACTGTATGATCTAGAAAGTCGTTGTGTTTTTGCATGTTTTTCCAAGTTACCAAAATGCTAGTCTTTTGTACAATTATCTCAGGCATAATTTCAAAACTTAAATTGGAATCGAAATAGCTTAAAAGTGGAAAATCGACAAATTATCGAAAAAACATTGATAAAATATCGATGGCAAACAAATGTAGTTTGATGTTTTGCTTTTATGTTATGACCAAGATGTTAGTTAAAAGTCAGTTTGCATCAAAAAATCGATAAATAACCGAGACTATATTATTAGCTAATTAAATACGTGGCTTTTACATATCGGTTGGAGCAAGTTAAAAAAAACTTATGGAACTCCTGAAAGCCGTTGCTTGTAAAATAATTAGTATTGCTAAATACACTTTTCTCCTAATAAATTTTGAGATAATTTTTTGAAACCTGTGAAACTTCATATAAAATCAATTCAGCTTTAAATTTATTCTTTTTCAAAGTTTCCCAGTTGAAGCGACAACCCGTTGCAGTAGTAAATAAGAACGGCCAAAAACGGTTTAAAAATATACTCCTCACATATAACAGGAATATAGAGTTTTTTATTTATGTTTTTAATCTTATTCCGGTGTTTAATATATAATTTATATTTTTAAATTAATTAAACTTTAGACCACAAAATTTTATTTCAACCTTAAGTTTATTTATTTCAACAGACTGTTCAGCTAGCCTAGGCTCGTCAGGGCGCGGGTAAACATCTGAAAAACACTGCCCGGAAGGCGAAATAGTCTGCTTGGCCAATAAAACTAATGTTACGAGTAAAATAAAATTTTGTGGCCTGAATATTTCATTAATTTTATCGCTCTGACGTGACGTCATTGAGCACTTTTCTGATAAACACCGAACAAAATTTTGTAAAAACTTCTAATTTATATTTTTATAGTATTAGGAATTAATAAATATTTGTTTATAAAATTTCTATCATTAAATGTTTGTAGCTTTTCTAATGATCGGTGAAATTTAAGAACTGTTTTCAAAAAAAAAATTAAAAACTCTCAAACATGTTAAGCACAGGGCAAGTTTAAATTTGATTTTCTTTCTCGCAACCAAAACATAGTCAAAGGCTTTAACAAATAAAAAGGTTAAATATACTGATTTTAATTTTGAAGCAATATTAAAGACATTTTTAGTGTTTGTTGTATTAGATTTAGAACAAATAAATTGTTTCGTTTAAAAAATGTGATTCAATTTTTAATATATTCGTTAAAAATCATTAAAGATCAAAATTAAATGAACAACTAAATTTTATATTAAGTTACTTACAAACAATTTTTCCATTAACTTATGAAATTTATTTAAAACAGTAAACTTTGGGACGATTTTTTTTTGTGTTTCACGACGAAACAATTCCAGAAAAAATAGAACGATATGTTTATATTTGGTTCTGATTATAAGGGACACATTTAAAACATAAAGTTAAAGATGACAAGACAAAGCGTTACATTAAATTTGATTAAGTTAGTTAAAATGTTTACAAACAAAATTTTTCGATCATTCAATATCAATCCAATGTTTTAAATCACCGAGTCCTCTAAATTTCCAAGTGATTTAATCGGAGGAACAAAAACGATCAGAACTGCGTAATCTAAACTTTATGAAAATTATAATTTAATAAAGCCCTATATTTTCCAGTAATATCTAAACGTAATACAGGAAAACATAGGACTTTATTGGCATTTAGGTCTGTATCTAAAAAAATTTTCACCTTAAACCATTATCGAACTTGCTACGTTTCAAACCTTGAAAGACAACTGAAAACCAAAAAACAATTATCAATTGTGAATAGGCTATATGATTCAAAACAATTTTTGATGGCATAAGTCAATAATCAAAACAAATAAGCATCATCTGAGCAAGTTCCTAAAACTGTTCGATAAAATTTGTGATAACAAAAAATGAATGAACAAGAAAAAAAATGTTTAAAATTATTCAACGTTTCACAGGAAATCTCGTAGCTGGCTGTGGTTCAAACCAACACAACGTTAATAAAGAAACTTGTTGAGTCGATTTCTTTGTCTTTTATTGTATCATAGTCCATCCTCAAAAAATTTCAAAAAGCTCGGCACAGTTTGGAAATGCTAAAGTCAGTGATGCTTCTACATTTATGATTTGAGGAGAAGATTTGGTTAAAAAAATATCTATATTGAATCTTTTATTAGCAGCTGAATACAAGTCATGCAAAATCAATTATAAAACACACTTAATTTGAAACAACACTTTGAAAGTTTCTACCTTTTGTAAATCAACAAATGCCCTACCCAAATTAAACAAAAAGTCACAGAATCATATTTCTAAATACCGATTTTACGTTAAAATTATATTTAAAAAAATTAAATTCATGTAATTGAAGCGTTGCAATTTTTTTTTGTTTTTCTAAGAACAAATTTAGCATTTTAACATTTTTGACCAATCGCAACACAAAGCAAAAACTTTTCGCGAAAACAAAGAAAATTTGTTTTTTTCATGTAAAACATTTAATAAACAATGCATTTAAAACTTACTCAACATCGCGATTGAGTGGAAATTGCAGGAATATTCACTGCTTATCCGATGACGTTTTTGAAACACTAAATTAACTGGAAAAATATATTTTGCCAAATTACCAAGTAAACGTATTACAATTAAATAAAATGTTCTTACGTTTTATTTCACGACATGTGTACAGTGAAGCTATATTGTTTTTTAGATATTTTCCAAATTACGCCTAAAAAAAGACGAAACATATCACCATGAAGGTCAACTGAAGGCCCAACATTTATCTAAAAATCGAGGTTTGAGTAGAGTCTTCTGATAACATTTGTGCCACACTAAAGACTCAAAACTAAATATTGATTATAATTTATATATTTCGATAGCTCCTGTTTTTTGGATGTTAACTGAAGGCTATAAGTAAAGTTTTATTTAAAACAGAAAAAAATATTAGGAACTACAAATTGGTAGTTTGTAAGTTTGTTAATATTTTCTGTTTAGTATTCCGCACTCTCATTAAAATAATAATGATGCGATCTCTGTTTTGGTCTCGAGATTGATGTGGTTTTGGTCTCAAAACCGGACATTTTTTTGATAGCCTCTTTTTGTTACTTGATATTATTGTGATGAGTTTCGCAATTCGCTTAAAACAGATAGTAATTGATTCGCTTTTTTCCGGTTTATTGTGGTAAAAAAACTAAGACTCAAACTCTTTTAAGTTTTAGTTTTGCAGCTTTCTCAAGTGTATTTTAATAAGGATTCTATTGTGATCTGGGCCATTTGTGACAAGCAAATCGGTTTACGAAAAAACTTTATTTCAGTTTTTTTTCTTTGGCCATAAGGAGGTCTGATAATGATTTAAAAAGTTATACTGACACCTTTACAAACAAAAAATTTAGGCAAAATTAATTCAAGGTTAGAAAAAAGATGTAGCACGATTACGTAAATATTTTTTAAGCTAGTTTTTCCAGTCGAAAGAGAAAACCTGCAAAAGAGTGAAAGAAATAATACAAAAAATCTACAGCTGCAAGATAGAGTTTTAATTTAAAAGCAGCAAGAACCCAGAAGGCAAACATGCATTTTAAACTTGACTGCTACAGTTAATCAATCGCACTGCTCACAACTTTTTTAACGTCACGGATCAGAAAAGCTTAAAAACAACTATTGCGGCATAGCATTTCGTCTTTCCCTCATTTAAAAAAAAAAAGTAAATGCTCACAAGCCATCCTTTGCCACTATATTCATAATAAATATAGCTTTAAATAACAGCTATTTGTTTAAAAAAAACTCTTAATGATTATTTTCACATGTATCAACAGTCTTAAAATTTAAAATAAATTGTAAGAACTGATTTTTTAAACAAATATTAATAGAATTTATTGTTTCATATAGCGGCCGATTGTGCACAAGCTATCATACACGACTATGTAAACAATGAATAAAGCTTTAAAAACAGCTGTTTGCTCACCAAAAGACTTCTTTATGATTGTTTTCACATGTCTAAACACTCTTAAAATATAATCAAACGTTAACTCAACTATTTTTTTAAAAAGAATTTAACAAAACTTTGAGATTTTTTGACGGCCAATTGCGCACAAGGACTCATAAGCCATTTTGTTAACAATAAATATAGTTTTATAAAAACGAAGGCGTCTAACCGTTTAAAGTAATGTTCCAGTTCAGGTTCAAGTTCTGATTCAGCAAATTTTATTTTTAAGGGTTCAATTCCGGATCGGTTTCAGCAAATTTTACCTCTACCAGTCCAGTTCCGGTTTAGTTTGGGTTCAAGGAAAACAATTTGCGTTTAATAAGGATTTTTGATTTGTATTTGATTCATGTACTAATTTTTTAATATTTTTTTGTCCATTTTTGACAAGCGTGTAAACTGAGAATATAGTTTGTATATCATGGGCATAGGTGTACCAGATTAAAGAATTTAAGGAAAGGAGCCAAACAACTTTTCGGAAATTTTGTGCATTGATTTTCCGAATCATCGTTTTTTCATAATTTCACCGCGAAGCTAAACATTCCCAAAATAACTGAGCAAAATTGTCTGCATTTGCTTTGTTATATACCCGAATATCCTTTTTGGAAAAAAATCAATTTTAGAAGTTTAAAAATGCATTAAATTAATCAATTTCACCCCAAAATGATACTTTTATGGTTGAATTGATAGTGCATAAATAAACTATTTGGGCGTAAAATAATTTTCTTTTCATCAAAAAATATTTTACAGGTGTATTTTAGGCGTTAAAAAAAAACTCAGTGTCCAAAAAATCAGTTTGTTTTCAAATTTTTTATGCTCATAATAAAATTTGAGATGGTAATGATTCCCGTTGCCTTATTTGATGGTAATAATTTATAAAGCTATGTTTGTATCCACCTCATATTCAGTTATGAGCGTATGGCTGGTCAACTGGCTTGTCTTTTGTTGGAAGATGGTTAACAGTTGCACTCTCCATAATGTTTAAAGTCTAAGAAATTTCTAGTATAGGTCTTAGAAAATTAAACCCTAAATCTATTCACCCGCAAAATATTTATGTTGCAAATATAAAACTAACTCTGTACTGTATGTTTTAACAAAGTTAAATGAATGTATAATATTGGTTTTGCGAGTTCCAAAAGTGTCTGTAAAAGTTTTTTGTAATTTTATTTTTGATACAAAATTTTACATTTGTGACAAGGTTTGACTAATATTCTTTGCAGGCCTACTAGTGTGTGTATGCATTTATTGCATTCCTTTTAAACTGGGAACTTACATGCAAGTGTCTTATAAATAGGTTTTGATATATTCCACCCCGGTTTAATTCCATTATGGGTTAATTCCACCATAGGATAATTCCGCCAAGGTAAATTACACCCTAGATCAATTCAACCCAGTAAATTTCACCATAGAAAATTCCATCGAAATAAATTTTTTGATATAAAGTCAAAAATATGAACAAATTTTTTTCACATCTATTCAAGAATTAGAATAAAAATGATGGCAACTTTATTAAAAATGTTAATTTTAAAAATTTACTTTTAAGCAAATTACGAATATTTTTTTTATATTTTATTTTACAACTAGGATAAAAATAACGGCAATTGCATCAAAAAACAATATTTAAAAGGTTTATAATTTACATTAAGCAAATTTGCTTCAAATTGCGAGCAATACGCCTTACAAATTTGAGGCATTTTCATTCTCATAATTTTCAACAAGGTTTTTTAAACGAATAATTGGTAGAGCATTTTATATTTTTAAGTCTCCACATCGAATAGGTGCAATTTTTGTTTGGCTTAAATCTTTCTCGGTTTTAAGGACAATGCAGAGTTTTCACTAATTGGGATGTGTGGATATTTTAGAGGATCCAAAAGCATTGTTTAAACCTTCCATTGCACTATATGCTCTTGGTAGATTTCTTAAAACGCGGTATATCTTTTCGTCGATGAAAACCATGTCTCCTCATTATTTCAATATACGAGTATGTTGTCTCAAAAAAATCAACAAACTCTGAAGGGATGTCTTCATCATCAGATTTATCTTCAAATCCATGGACGACGTTTTCGATTGCTAAAAATGTTAAAGCACACAAGCACTTTATTTGAGCTGAAAACTGCATCGCTGTTGTAGTTACCTACGATTCACACCGAGTGAACAGATCTTTCGCCAAATAGATTTTCCGAGATAGAAAACACATCCGACTACTTCAGAATGTGGAAATACAGAAACAAAACGATTTATGGAGAGCTTTTTAAAAATCAACGATATAAGTTGCCGGCTGACAATTCTCCCTTAGATTACGTGCACCAGACAAAAGACGATAATACGAGGAATCTTTTGTCAAGAAGTAGAGCAAATATTCTTGGCACCCATGATCCTCCAATAATGACCTGTAGAATTACTAATTGACAACGCAAACTTGGCGACATCTTAAAAGTTCCATCACAAGCCCAGTTTTTAGAACTTTCAAGATCATCCAAGCTTTTTTCTAAAGAAAACATTAAAATTCTGTTTGGGTCGTTAATGCCGCTTTCGAAGGCCAAAAACAAAGAGCCTTTTTTTAAGTACTTACTGTAAAGAGAATTTCAAATCCTGATCTAGAAGTTGAAAAACTAGGATTCCTAAAGACCTTTGTCTCCATTTACTTATCTTAGGTGAAAGTTGTAATTATCAACAATTATAATTGTCAACAATTGCAAATAACTAGGAATAATTTGCAATTGTGATTGTGCTCCTTTATTAAAGGTAGGGTCCACCGAGAATCTAAAATTTTTCTATAAATAAAGTAGAGTTTTTTAAACCCATTGGTTTTGGTTTGATGTAAATCCGAGTCCCCGTTGGCCCAATATTTCAAAAAAACTAAATTCAAAATGAGCGGTTTTGATTGGTCCTCAGTTTTATGACGTCAATGAATGGCAAATCAAGCAAAGAATGCATGTACAGTACATGCTACAATTTTTATCTCGTTGATCACTGTATTGTAATTCAAGTAATGGGTATTTTTGTATGACTCCTAGTTGTTCTAACAGAGTAAAACAAAATAGTATTAGTTTTCATCGATTATCAATAAAGGATTCCACGGCTACAGAAACGGTTGAACAATATGAAGTTAAAAAACCACCTAATTTGAAATACTGCAAGTTATGTAGTAGGCGCTTTACTGAAGATTGTTATGAACAAGACCTGAAATTGGAATTGCTAGAAATCAAAAAACAAGTTAAAGTAAAGAATGATGCAGTTCCAACTTTGTTTGATTTTTCCTTCTATGGTATGTTAACTGGTAAAAATTAAAAAAAACAAAACGAACCAAAAATGTCAGAAAAATCAAAGGAAAGACAAATGAGGATAAAACAAAGAGAACAAAGAAGTTTTTGCATAAGGTGAGTAATTTGTAGTGTTTTTACATTGACTGGCATATTTAAAGAACTATTTTGTGTTTCTTGCTCACAATTTCAATGCACTTGTCATGACATATATAAATGCTGTCTAGCTAATTGGTTATAGATTTATGTAAAACTTGAAGTTGCTGAACTTACAAGCAATCTGAAAATTTCTCTTATCTGTTTTCAAACTTACAGCCATTTAAGAAAAACATTTGTATTTTTTGAAACATTCAATATATAATAAAAACTTGGAATATATTGGCACCAAATTATGAAATGACATACCAAATGATATAAAAATTTTGTTTACTCAAGATTTAAAAATAAATTAAATTTTCATTTTATTCTATATCCTTATATGTTGTTGTACAGTTATAAAGTAGTCTCACACAGCAGTATTTTAACCATATGCATTTGTAATTAGGTATGGTTGCTCATACTATGTTGGCTGCCTTGGATAATAATAGCAATACCAAGTTGGAGCAAATCGAAGGTGAAAATAATAAAGGTAGTTGAAAACTTCAATGGCCCCAACATAGCCAAACTTTCATTGTAAAGAAGCAATGTGTCCCAAAAAAACTCCTCGCAAAGATCTAATGTCATGTACATGGATTCACCTCAATTCTGGCTTAAAAGGTGAAGTGCTAACCATTTTAAAAGCCTGGTGTAAATCAGTTGTGCTATAGGTAAAAAAATGGGATAAAACGCTCAATCCCACTCACCCATTTTTACAGTAAATTTGCTGCATGCTTTTGCAACACAAACATTTACAAACTAGAAATTATTTCTTGCTGATAACATCTGCTTCTACTCCTACATGCTGTCGCTGCGATAGACTATGACCTCCTAAAAGATTGGTCCAGAGTAGACTTATTAGTTATCCACATGTGGCAACCCAATACAAGCTATCTTACATCTCTACTCATTTGATTTTATCTTTAAAATAAGTCTTTTTTTGCGTTACACTATCATCTTGTGAATCCTGCAGATTGCATCATTATTGGCCTCCGTGGAGCGGTTCCACGCCACATAAAAAGTCGCGTAACACATGGCAGTAAGGAAGGTGCTACAAGTATGCTAGCTACAGGAAATCGTTTGTTTAGATTAGAACGTATTTAATCGCCTTGTAATCGTATTTGAACCTATTTTTTGAAATACGTTTGTGATCAAATAAATTAATGATTACCGCCTGTTATTGCTATTTAAATTTTTGATTTTTAGAAATTTAGTTTTTTATTTTGTTTTCAATTTTTTGAATTATTAGTTTTTTTTTTATTTTTAGAAATTCAAGACGTACACGTGCCTGCTTTGACAAAATAAACAATAGCTCGTGAACAGAAACCATTCAAGGTTGAAGCTGTGAAGCTTCACAAATACGTTTCCGCACTTGATATTTTTGTATATAACAAAAAATAAATATTTTTCATACTTTTAAATTTTGTAATGTACCTTACTATTCAAAAGTAAAACAAATTATATCAACTGGCTTACCGCACGAGTTTCATATGGTTCAAACTATTTATACAAATTGTTCCTTTTTAAAAATAATTAAAAATGTTAGCTTATTAGCATGTTTTAACTTTTATTACGGCATAAAATTGAAAGGCAAATTAAGCCCGTGCGGTTAGCCCATGTGAGGCCACTACAGCGCCCGCGGCCAAATCGATACGAGTTCCGTACGGGAAGCCCTCGCAGGGCCTGCATGAGCCCTGCATTGCATTGTTGGCTGGGGGGCTTGCTTTAAAATTTTTTTTTCAGAGAATTTAAATGTGCTTAATTTTAAAAAACGCCTTTATTTTAGGAAAAAATGCTTAGATTTATCAATAATGTTACTAATGTTTTGGTTTTTGAAAGCATTTTTTAAAAACGTGCAAGTTTTACTGACAATGACAAGTCAAAACCAAGAAAATTTTCATTAAAATCTGTTTTTTTAGTTGAAATTGTCCTTCTTGTGGTCTTTACTTGACGTTCTCAATAAAAAATAGTTTCAAACTAACGTTAATTTGCAACTTTTGGTGCTCCCTCATCTTGAGTAATTACCTATGCCTATTTTTTGGTCAGCTAGAATATCAAATTTGGCTATAGTACCAATTATGTTAAACGCTTTAAGTTTTAATCCGTTTACTGCGACGTTCAGACGTTCCCAAAATAATGCAAAATTTGCTGCGTATCTATATATAGATGCTTTCTAAAAATTGGTACGCGTTGGTTTGCGGCAGGCTCTATTTATAGATTGCATCAAAAATAGTATCTGGCAACCTTAACCCTTTAAGGGACACAAGTAAACCAAAACAATTTATAAAATTTTATTCTATCTAGTTCATGTATATAGAGTTTAAAACACAATTTAGAAAAAATGAAGTGATTTGTTAGGACCACTTGTCGATTACTAACCCCAGAGAGATGGTAAGTCCTCTCAGAAACGAGTTCGGAGATGGAATGAGCCCCATCGTTGAGGAGCATTTTTGTCTTTTGCAACTTGTTTGAGAGTGGTGCTAATTCCGTCTCTTCACTCTCATCTGAGAGCACCCGCCACTTCACTGGGGATAGTAATCGATAGGAGAGTCAAGTATTTTATAAAATTAAGTAGAATTACATGCAATCATTACTATTTAAGTAACAAAAAAAGAGAACATAAAAAAATAAATGCACAATTTTGCGACAGCGTCTATATATAGATCCAAATTGACAATTTTCCTTTGCGGAAAGTTTATATAAAGTAACGCAATGCTATAGTGTTATAATGCGGCGGCGTCTATATATAGACATTTCTTTTTTTGAGGTAGCAGGTACATCCATTGCCGCCGCAGTTAACGGGCTAATATATGAAGCACTATGAAAGTAAATTTTGCTGATTAAAATGTGATTATAGTGAGCTCATGATAAACACAAGAGTTTACAGCATTTTCTTTGTCTTTCTTTCTCTGTTTACTTTCGTTGTTCATTTATCTCCTTTCTTGTTTCCTATCCATAAAGCATTCTATTTCTTTTATAATTATAGCTTCCGAAAATTCTTATATACATGTATAAATGATAGTAGTGGTACATTTGTCAAAAGAAACTTCAATGAAAACTCAGAGCAGCAAAATAAATTAGAAAAGCTACCCAAAAAATTACATTAAATTTAAAAAAACCACAAAAGTGTGTTTCATCCTATAATCCACAATTTTATAGGATAAAACAGACTCTTGTAATTTTTTAAAAAGTAATTAAATAACTTTTTTATTTAAATTGTTTTGATTCGTTTACTGAGCACTTTGCGATGAAGATCGATTCACTCTTACATTACATATTTGAGTTTCTATAATGAACGATGATATTTTTCCTTTCAAATTAAAAATTTTGGCTTAAATCGAGTTATTAGACTATATTACATTTTTGATATAATTATGCATTGTCACACGTCATAATAATTTTAATCATAGCGATGTAGTTTATCCCCGTTAAAAGCAATTCGTAGTTTTATTAAGAGAATATTTGCGTCTCTTTGAGCGCTGCTGTCTCGTATTATCTGATTCGCTCTATTGCTCGATATACTGTATGTATCTTCTTTCCTCTTTTGCTCGACGGTATTGACGTAATATGTTTTCAAGCTTTACTACAGCTCGCATATTTCTGGAGCATTCGAGCATAACGATCTCTCCAGGGAGTTCTGGCTAGACCTCGAATTTACGAGCGAGTTTACGTCACGTGATCTTGTTTTCTATATAAAGCCGATGCGTAGCGATTATTGAGATGAGATGTGATTTTGAGACGACTCGAGTGGAAGTAATTGGTTCGGCGCGGGAGGCCCGTTAGTTTTTGTATTGGTGGTCGAGCGTTGAATTTATTTTGTGCCAGTGGTTGGCAGTTTTGTTCCACAGAGGTAGAATTATTTGTGTTGTTTGAATCAAGTTATAGTGTTGAGTTCGCTTTGCAGTTTAGCAAAGCGTGGAATAGAAGTTTCATCGGTCGCGATTTTTGTAATACATTTGTTCTTATTAGAGACAGTGGTCTCTGTTTGTTGTGAAGAAGAATCTTCAACGAAACCAATCCGAGCTTTCGTTAAACCAACTGTATAAACCGTCAGGCTCATAGCAAGACTACTTCTTGAGCCGGAATAAAATAAAATTTAGACACAGCTTTGTTTCAGCGCAGGTATTCGGGGTACCTAGCTCAACTGGTCCTTTGCGACTCCCGAACAAAGTCTGTGACATGCATTAAAAAATTGGAGTCGAAGTAAGGTATATTTTCCAGACTTTCATACCACAGTGGTAGAAACATTACTTATAAATTCAATTTTTTTGGTTCAAAGACTAAATTATAAATTCAAATTTTGTAGAAGAAGAATTGATTAAATTCTTGTTAATGAAGAAAAGACTCAATCCACTCCCCGCCGAAAGGTGCCGGCGTGTCCAACGATAAAAACAGAATTCAATAACGATAATCGTTCTTGAAATGCTGAACTTGTCTAAATAAGGTCAGCGAAATCCTTCCAAGTTGCAATCACCCTTATATAAATATGCGTAACTCTATGACGCCCGATACAGAAAATTATAGTTGCAACTTAAATACGAAAGAGAGGAAGGAGTTTATTTTTTATCTACCGTTTCACACACGTAGTTACTTATCACAATACAAAAATTAATACAACGGTCACCGTTCTCTGAGCCAAACTCTAGCTGCTGTGTAATAAGAGTGATCTCTATCTATTTACAATAAACCCGAATTGGGCCACGTGGCTCAGACGACAAAATTAACAATAAAATTCGATTTTATGCTCCTATACAGGTTACTGCCAAAACGAGGACACACAGAGATTATCCAATTAGGACGATACAATTAGGTTATTTCAGTTAATTTAAAAATCTATAAATTGATTGATCTGTTAAAGGCGTTAATTATCACATTTCTTAGCTGTAGGCAGCTGCGACTCATTGCATTTCTAATAGGTCACAAAACAATTAATCTAATTTTCTAATAGGTCACAAAAATTCACAAAGAAGCGATTTGCATTAGGTAACACACAGACTTTGTGTAGATTAGGTAACACACATGTACATTGGGTTTTGACCCGTTCATTCCCGGATTAAATATTCATGGTTTCTGATAACCTGATTTCTAATTTCGTCTTGGTTTACTCTGTAATGATGTCAATCCTGGACCAGGTGTGATAAAAGTATTGTGCTTGAGGTCACTCAAAAATTAACCGATATGTATTGACCACAATAAATTTTTCATTATATTTTATGAATCCATTTAAAGTGAATATTTGGAAAATGAGCGTAATGAAAAAAAGGTAATACGTAAATTAATTCGATGGGTTCAAAACACAAAAGCAGATTGTCATTTTCTTGTATTGAAAAGCTTTGGGTTTGCCCGCACCCGGCCTGTAATTTTTCTTCCTTGAGTACTAGCAGAAAAATAATTTTGCTTTGAGCCTGTTAGCTGTCCGTCGATTTTATATGGATTTTATATGGACAATTTAATTCGTTCGTATCCTCCCTTGGACCTGGCCAATTACGGACCGACAAGCATTTTCGCTCTGCGCAGGAAAATAACGAGTCCGGAAACATTTAATCCTAAATTTTCTCCCTCTGATCACACTAACGCTTTTTAAATAATACAATATTTTTATTTCTTCCTTTCTCGGTACTCAAACCTTTCCTTGGTCATAATGATGCTTTTTCAAATCCTAGAAATGTTTAGTTAAAAGATTCAAATAATTTACTGATTTTATAAATAACATGATGTATTTTGGATAATACTTAAAACCAAACTACTTAAAAATGAGAAGCACCAGACTCGAGTTTCGCTCTTATTAGAGCTAGTCAGTGATGCATATCTCACTGCGAATCGAACTCGCTACATATGGTGTTCCACTCAGGAGACAACACCACTAGGCCACGCGAGCCCGACAACGCGAGCTCTAATAAGAGCGAAACTCGAGTCTGGTGCTTTTCATTTTTAAGCAGTTTGGTTTCAAGTATCCAAATAATTTGAAGATGTAAAGAAAAAATTCTATAGATCCAATATTTTGTTTTTAATCATAAACCATGAATTCAACTATAGAACATAAACAAATTGACTTTGTTTATATGCCAAGAGATCTGCTTTTTTTGTAATAATCCTCATTTTTTTGTAATAATTGTAAGCGCCTAATCCTAATTTTTTCTCCTGTTCATAAAATAAGAGTTATCAAAGGATTTGAGTTTCTGCTAAATTTTTTTGGGCAAAATTCAAATGCTTGCCCTTTTACTTAACAGTTTATTAAGAAAAAAATAAAAAAATTAAAAAAGGCAAATAGTGCGATAAAACAAACGGCGGATAAGCTAAAGGACAATACATTAAGTAATTAAAAATGGCAATAAAAATAGCAATAGAAATAGCAGTAGCAATAGTAGGAGTAACAAACTCTGAACAATTAGTAAGCTGCAATATTAATCAAGCAAAATAGACAATTTAACGCTTATATGCCAAAATATATGGTGTATACAAATTACAACGAAGTGGGCCAAGTCTACTAATAAACAATCACGGTACTGACTTTGTAAGAGTAATCGAGAAATGTAACGGTCCTTCAGCGAAATTTGAGCGAGTATCTAAATCACAGTTAACTCCGTACTATCTTTTTTAAAATGCATAGAAACCGCACAACAAATATATTTGTTCTAATAAACTGCTCAAGGGTAACTGAGAAATTTTAAACTTTATCCAAGGAGTATTAGAATTAACCCTTAGAAGACTGGAATCAACGATAGTTGATTAGCAACGCAAAACCGGTATCATTCCAGAAATATGCCAGTTTCGCGTGACGCATGAATGTTGCGAGAGCGACATTGAAGTGCAAAAATATCAAACATTGAAGAAACAAAAGATTAGAAGACAAATAAATAAAAGAAAAAAAAACTATTTGGTTTCACGCGCCTTGTGAAAACAATCGACGTCACAGTGAGACTGAGCGAGTGACTTCATTTGTCTTACGTCACAGCGCGAGCACGCACATGGGGTGCGATGTTGATAATTATGATAAATTTTGAAATAAGATAATTTAAAAAAATTTTTTTTCAAGGGATTTACGGTTGATTAAGTGTTTTACTACAAATAGCGACCAAAAAGTTTGAACTTTATAACCGCATTATGGCACTAAATCAAAAATAAGCGTTTTTTTTCTGAAAAACTACGGTTAATATTTTTATCGATTATTCACTTTTTTTTTTATCACATTTAAACAAATTTTATATCATTTTAATCAAGAAAAAATTATCTTTTTAATGATACAAAAATCAATCAGCTTCTCTAAACAAGAAAAGTGCAATTAGTTATTGAAAAACTTAATTTGTAAAAAAAAGCAAATTTCGCTCTGTTTGCGGTTTTGCTGCATCGTCGCAAAACAAGTCAGCGGTGCTTTAAGGGTTAAATTAAATTAAATTAAAATTTATTTGCAATTAAGGTATTACGTTTCGAATTTGGTATTGATAAACGTGATTGCGAAACAGGAAACAGCGGCTAAACGATATAGGTTATTACACGCACAAGGTCAAGTGTGAGCAGTCGCCGTACCTTTAATTAACACCGGAAGTAGATAAGTTAATTTAAAAAAAGAGTAAATAAAGAAAAAAGGAAACAATTATGATAAATTTAAAAAAATACAAGGTGCATACATTTTGTTTGTAAGCTCAAAAATAGTAATAATACTGTATAACTATGCTCGTATAATCTACACATCCGAGCCATGTAAAAAGAATGTTGCATAACCATGGATGAAAGGAACAACAAACACTCTGAAAGATGTTTTTAATTTTTTTAAGGTATAGTAATTAAACTTTAATCCAAGGGGTTCAAGGGTTGGTTTGGTAAATCTAAATAAATTGATTGAAGATTTATTTTAGCTTTTGGTTGACTTCAAAGTAAAAAACGTTTTCAAGTCAGTTCATATGTATCTAAGACCTTTTACTCTCCTTTTTCTTTTTTCCGAGTATAGTAAAAATAACAAATCATAAAAGTTTGTCTTTGCGGCTAAAAAGCTCGCAAATAAGATGCATTTCAAGTTTTTTGACGATACGGTGTTCCAGTCGAAAGTTACGTCATATTCCATATAAGAACAGTGGGAGATTTCCATACGAAAAGTTTGACAAAACAAGTTTTAGGTTTCTCTTTTTCTATTGTTTTTATTAGAGGCAATTTAGTTAAATGATTAACATATGATCAATTTTTCTTGAGCTTGACTCCATGGGAAAACTTAGGTTGATAAAAGTTTGACTTGCGAGCGGAAGGATGCAAATTCAATTCTCAATCTAACTAAGGGATTTCTATTGCGCTTTTAAGAATGAAAATTAACGACAAATTTTGTCATGGGGTTAAGTTGCGTACTAATAATGATTTTTCATTATGTAAATGTTTTTTCTTCTTATTACTATTGACATATTTGTCTTAATTCTGTTTTCTATTTAAGCGGGGTCACCATGGTAAGTATGTGACGCGACCCCATTGAGGAATTTGTTGTAAAGTTCCTTTCCTTAGGCATATCAGAAATCATACAAGTAGACTGGTTATCGAACCCGTGTTCTTCTTCTCGCAAGTCAAAATGATATCACACCGAGAAATCCTCCCGACAAATTAAAAAACACTGGCCTCTAAAGTTTGCTTTTCCAAAAGTCTTAAATTTTTAGTCTGCTTGGCAGCAGGGTCAAGTCTTTGCCGTTTCAAAATTTCTAACAGATGTTCCGCAAATTGCGGGAAAATCATATTTAGTTGCAATCAAATTATCTCATTCATTTTTATCTGCAGTTATATCGTTGCCCACAACTTAAATTTTAAAAGAATGGCGCAGGTTCAACAAATACCTGATATCCTGCCATGACGCACATCTATAACTGGCATAAAATTTGAAGACGTGATTATCGGATCTGGCAAACTTTCTTACATGGTAATGCGTCCATAGTTTTCTGCAACCGGTTGTGCTTACATCCCGACGTTGGATTGTTTTGACATGATTCATCGACTCTCTCACACTTCTGTTGACAGCTTATGCGCAAAAAGTACGTTTGACATGAATTAAATAAAGTTGTTGGCTTGCGTGAGTTTTCATTGTCACTAATAGATAGCACTTTTATAGTTTGAAGTGTTATTATAAGCCGTGTAAAAATAAAAATGCCAATTTTGTTGTTGTGTTCTTGACTAAGAGTTTAAACCAATAAATAAGATTTAGATGAAAAACATCTTTAGCTCACTCACATTTTATTAAATGTTAAATTATAAGCAAACATTTTATATTTTTTTTTAATTGTAAAACAAGAAAAGTAGATCAGGAATATAAATATGTTTTGTTTTAAATAACACTTCAATGTTTTTTACTGGATAACTAGGTAGATAATAAACAAATATATTTTCTACAAACAGGAACCAAGTAGTTCTGACTTCAATTTAAAAGCCTATCTGTACACATTAAAGAAGAAAATCAATTGATTTGCAATTTAAGAAACTTGATCTTTTATTTAAAAAAAACAAAAAACTGTTTTAACAACTCATCATTTGTACAAATAGGAAAAGTAAAAATCGTAAAATTGAATAAAAAAACCATATATATATAGCAATTATTTTCGGTTTTAAAAAATTAAAAACAGACGTAATAACATTGCAGCAAATTTAACACTTTTGTCATTTGTTCTACGCAGTGTCTGCATAAACTTAACCAAGGTCTTTTCAAAAATTACAATTGAGAATCTCAAAGGCTTATTAAAAACTAGAAAAAGTCCAGATGTATTGGGAATGCACGCAGTTAGGCTGTAAAAATTTTTTTGCTACAATTATAGATTTTGAGAGGCAAACCTTAATATAAAATTAAATAAAGCAAAAAAAAATTGTTATTAGTTGCAAATGTACATTAACGTTGAGAAGACTTTTTTGCAGATAGTACACTCTTCATCCAGCAATTTGGGTCCCCTCGGGATGTAGGGGCTTTTACGCGTGGGGGCCCAAATTGCTCCTGTCCCATCGAAAATCGAAATCGGTTAAATATATCAAATCAATTCAACCAATATAGATTTCCTATCTTTTGAATAAATTAAATCTATTCAACTGATTTCAATTTCCGATATTAAAATTTATTTAACCGTTTGAATATATTAAATCGGTTGAAAGAGGTCAAAAGTAAAAAAGAAACTTCAAGATAAATAAAACTAGAGATTTTTAATGGTTTCTGTTTATCTTTGTATTTTGACCGTATTATTTTTTCGTGACCTTATAAGAATTATGTAATTTAATTTGTATTTTTGTAGAAACTTACTTGTTTTAAGGAAAATACACACTAAGTTAGCTTTTATTTTTACAAATAATCTTGTAGGTGCTCTGTGCAAATTTAGTTAAAAAATACTATAATTAAAGATAATATTGCTGAATGTTGAAACCTGGAGAGTGCTTGTATAAGACAAAAACGTAAGTTTTTTTGTAAAGAAAATTTAAATGTTTAATGTCAAATTTGCTAGTTCAACAGCAGCTTACTACCTTTCAGAGGAAACGGTAGATGATCTATGCACTCCAGAAGAATTTTTTCAAAATACAGCAGAGTTTGTTTGATTCATTAACATTTAATTTCTTATTTTGCTCAGATCATCAACTTTATTTCAACCAAGAACAATTCCTCATGTGTATATTCCAATTTGTCTAATCGCCATCATCTAATTGTTCAATTTCCTCAATTAGTCACAGTTTTTATATACCCGCAGAGCTTTCTGTTTAGCTAATAGGTAATTTGCAGATTCGATTCACACGTTGAAGCGGTATTCACAGCTTTTTTGGTTACTGTAGTATGGACACTGGACAAGTTATTCAATTTTATTGGTTAGTTTAACACGCGTAAAATTTCAAACAAACAAAAGATGATTATCAAATCAATAGTCTACGCAGAAATCTCATTTTAGCAACATGAGAAACAAATCTTAGACGCATTCTTACTATTTTATTCAAACTACTCACTACTCAATGAAAGAAGATAGAACATGTTCCAGTTTATTAAAATTTAAATAAACGTGTTTACTGTTTATAGAGTACAGTAAAATTGGGTCTAAGCGTTAAAAAACTCTTACCCAGTTAATATTTCAAATCAAAATTGCGCTTTTGATGGTTCATTTCAGGATAGTTGATATAGCGAAGTTAAAAAATCAATGTCCATAATAAATTTAAGTGCATAAAGTAATCGCTTAAAACAAAATACAAAATTGCTTGAAAGTTTTAACCAAAGAAAACGTTAAATTGTCAGAATAGCAAAGGACTTTAAAGTCTTAAAAACTACTCTGTCGCCTTTAAATATTTTCCACTTCTGGAAGAAAACTGCCATGAATATCTTGCTCTTTTATAACTAAAGATCATATGCTTTGTGCGTTCGGACTTTTTTGAGCTCCAATTGAGGAACATTTTTGGCGTGGGTTGTTAAATCATGCAACTACTTAGAGCAAAGATATCTTGAAACATGTTAGAGATACTTGTTTATTTAAAATACAAGCTTAAATTTTTAGAAAAAATTATTGCTTTGGTATGATCGAAGGTGTCTTTACTTTCATAAAATGTTGCGGTCTCGGTCCCGACTACAACACTAGTCATAAACAACTCAAAAATACAATAAAAATTGATATACATAAATTTACAACGAATAAAAACAAAACAAAAAAAATTCTTTGCCTTGAATAAAATAGAAATATTTTTTATTGTTATTCTATAGGTCTACTTGTAAAAATTTTTAAAAATTTTGCAAGCAGTATATTAACAATTTAGTTGTGGTCAGCAAAATAGCATAACAAACCAAATTTACATTTTTTAACAAAATGATGAACCAATTTAACCAATAATTTAATTAATCATTATTAATCGAATTATTCTTATAAGTAGGACACTCATCAGGAACACTGTAATAAGCTTCTCCGTATAATTCAGATTTGTCCATGGTCATTGCCACGGAGTAACCTTGTGGACATTCGCACTTTGTTGCAATGTTTTTGATTTCCTGATCAGAAAGAATACGTGGCCAGACCATCAAGTTAGTAATGTTGCCACTGAAAATCATTTAAAAGCAATCAAAAAAAGTTTAAGCCCTTCAAGTAGAAAATAAAAACAAATAAATAAAAACTGGGATTGCAACATTTTGCACAGACAATAATATTAAAATCGATTTCTTGCTTTTACTCGTCTTAGATAATGTTACAAATGAGCATCATTTCAAACATCTTACTTAAATGATTCTTCGGGTTGCGTATTTATTACATCTTTTGTTTCTTGATCTTGTCCAAGAATTAAGGTTCCTCCTCCATTAGCGGATTTGAAATCGCCTAGGATTGTTTTCACTTTAATAGAATTAAGAAAGACCGCAGCTTTATTTTGCACAGAGGAAAACCAAACGCACAAATGAAACTGGAAAAAAATATATTTTTTAATTTTCTTGAAGCATAATCTCAAAGTGACAAATCGATTTATTGAAGAAGTTTGTCGACAGCGTGGTATAGTGTTTAAGAAGGCCATGATTATGTTGAAGAAGTCATTAAGGGTTTTTTTGTCGATTTCGATCTGAAGGCGACATATGACTCTGTCTAGCACCGTGGTCTTAAATGCAAACTGCTTAAGAATTCTTCCGGATAAGCACATGGTCAGAATGATCATGGTGCTTGTCCAAAATTCAAATTTTGCCCTTATTACCGGTGACAGCGAATAAGATAGGATTTGCCGTTTGTAAAACGGCGTTCATCAGGGATCGGTCTTTGCTTTCTTTCTTTTCAACTTTTATATATTTACGTTTATATCTGCCCTCCACGATTTCCAGAAAGTTTACCTAAGAAGACAATCTAGTATTGTTGCACTTTTCTGAAAACTGGAAAGCATTTGAAGAGAATTTAAGTCAAGAAATGACTACACTTTTAGTGTGTCTTCAGACTTGGAAGCTGAAGCTCAGTCACACTAGGACGGTGACAGCAGCTTTTTACTTAAATTAATATACAGGCCAAACATGTGCTAGATGTTTACAGCAGCATTAGAATTTTACCGTTTTGTCTAATTCTATTTATTTTGTTGTAAAACTGGACAAATCGCTCACGTTCCGTCACCATCTCGTGGCATTGCGCAAAAAATTAAATTACGTAGCGTGTCACATTGCTGAGGCAGGTTGCCGGCTCAGGATAAAGTGCTGGTGCCAGAACACTGCGAACAGCTATCTTATCTCTGGTATACGTAATAGCTCAGTACTACACACTAGTCTGATGTTGCAATACTCAGCTACTCACTCGCCTTATAGACAGTGTCCTGTTTGACTGCTTGCGCTTTGTCACTGGATGCCTGCGTCCCATTCAAATTGACCACCTACCAATAGTTTCAGGCATCCTGCCAGCTGAGCTTTGCCAACTAGGAGAAACACTCTCCTTGGCTAACGGTCACCCCTGGACCCTGACCATATGTTAAATTTCTAGATTAGACTTAGAATCTTTAAAAATATCTTATCATTTTTTCCACCCTCCTAATAAATCAACACGTTTATCTTTTTTATCACTGGCAGCATCGTTGCTACTACTGTGATTTTATTCCAAATAACTCTGCATTGGTTCGAAGGTACTATTTTTTTACCATTAAAATCATTTCCAACTATCATTTAATTTTGTAAAAAATGTTCGGAAATAACACATTCAATATCGATTTAATAACAAAACAATGTGAATACTGAAAATGATTCTTGAGGCAAGCGTCTTTATGATAAGCTCCTCACATACAAGTTTTTATAGATCCTTTCATTGGACGTCACTTGACGCAGCAATCAATTGACGTATTTGCTTTGTTTCCCTATACGTTACTATGACAGCAATGATATCGAATTCTATGCAGTTATGAAAATATAACTAAAAAATTTGAATAAGCAGTGGGCCACATAAAAAACATTAAGTGGGTCATACTGATTTTAATACCAACAGGAAGCTGCTCTACCTCACTAGAAGCTCACTGTGCGAGCTAACTCAATAAAAATCTGCCAGGGAGATGGATTTGGAGGCTGGTGGTAAAGACAATGTGATGTTGAAATGGCTTCCACGTTCACCTGATTTGATTTCTGCAATTTTTTCTTGGGGATATTTTCTCTGGGGATAACTGCAATTTCTTGGTTTGTGTCTTTCCTCTTCTTGCAAACATAGAAAAACTTAAACAAAGAATCACTATTGCTCTGGAGACTGTTACCCAATATTTGGGAGGAGCTAGAATACAACCGTGTCACAGCATATTATTATTCACGGTACGCATATTAAACAATTGTAAAACCTTTCACGGAATTCATGTGCCTTTGAATTTATTATTTAATTTTACAGAAATAAACCTTGCTTAGCTCAACATTAACACTGTTTAGTTTCATTGGATTTGATCATGTAGTTTCTGTTATATTTACATGTCAAATGGTAAAAAATTTTTGGAAACACCCTGTGTTTGAAAGTGGACTTTAATTTTTGTAAAATTTTTCCGTCTCCGTCTCGGTCTTGGTCGCGATTGTTTCTGGTATCGGTCTCGAATCTTAGGTCTCAAAATTTGTCAGTCTGTTCTTCGCCTTGGAAAAATTATCTGGTCTCGGTCTCAGTCTCGACGTTTGTGCTCTCGAGTACATCATTGATATACACATTTCTAAGATAATCAAGATTTTGAAAACACTTTTGCATTTAAAACTTGCTCATTAATTTAGGAGGATTGCAGTTAAAGAATATAAACAAGCTTTTTAAATATTTGCAAAGTATTTATAAACTTAATTGTATAAACTAATTAAGATGGAATATTTTTTAGTATGAAGTGAAAAAAAAACGAAGCAATTAACACTAAAAACCCCAATGGGTCATTTTTGACCCATTTATGATTTTAAATAGTTACCATTCAATCAGTGAAAATTTTTTTTCAACAAAACTTGGTGACTTTTCCTAATTCGGTTTATACTTTTATATGGTATATGCACAATTGTTAAAATGTGAAAGTTTTTTCCAAAAAATCTTGATATACCTAGAAGTACCACATGGGTCAAAATTGACCCATCTACATAAACAATCTTAGTGTTGCTTTAATATATTTGTAGAGAAAGCCTAGAAAAGAACAAGCATTTTTTTATACTTACAATCAATTATTTAGTGTATTATATGGTATATATTGCAACCTTATTTACATTTTAGAACAATTAGTTTTGTTCCAAACTTGAACTTGTTAGTATTTTCCAAAGAGTCAAAGAGTAAAGTTCGTTCAATTGACATTCATTTCTATCTTTCAGAAAATAAGTGTGATTTGTTACCTATTCCTAAGATATTTTTGACCCTAATAATGAAAAAATTAAACTTTCAAGAAACTCTCAAACTTTTACAAAGTGATGACATTTACTCATCTTGTGATGAAAGTGACTTTGATGAAACTCAACTGATTGAGTCTTTTTCATCTGAAGATAGTGAGGAAGATGACTCTATTATTGAAGATGAAGTGGTATGCATTGAACAAGAAAATTTGTCCAATGTTCAAGCAAGTTCATCTTCACATTTTAGTAATGAAGAAGTACAAACTCGCAGTGGAATCATATGGAGAAGATTCCAGGAAGGGCAAAGTTCCAGAGGACGATTCCCTTCGGAAAATGTGTTTACCCCAAAACCAGGACCAACAGCTTACAGTTGCAGACAAGTGATGAAAGAAAGTCCTCTAAGTGCTTTCCAATTATACATAGATGAAATAATGTTGAGATCAATACAAAGGTATACAATTCATCATGCACACCTTGATGATAAAAATTTCAATTGCCCTCTAGAAGAACTGGAAAAATTTATTGGTTTGCAAATTGCTCGTGGTGTTTTGGAGAGAAAAAATACTCCAGTGAAACAACTATGGAGTAAAGAATGGGGTCATCCTATTTTTGCAAGTACGCTGAGCAGAAATCGCTTTGAAAGCATAATGAAACATCTAAGGTTTGATAACGTATCCACTCGTGCAGAAAGAAGGACAAAGTCAGAAAAGTTTTGTCTTATTTCAGAAACATGGAATGCTTTTATAGAAAACTGTCAAAAGTGCTATGTCCCAAACCTAAATTTGACAACAGATGAACAACTTTTCCCTTGTAAAACTCGCTGTCCATTTACCCAATACATGCCAAATAAACCAGATAAGTTTGGAATGAAATTTTGGCTATTAGCTGATTCAAAATCAAAATATTTGTGCAATGGAAAACCATATTTAGGAAAGGATCCATTGCGCAAAAAGGAAAATGATCTTCCCACTGATGTGTGTCTTTCCCTTTTGAAACCATATTTCAAAAAGGGATACAATGTTACTACAGATAATTTTTTCACAAATGTTAAACTAGCTGAAACTCTAAAACTTGAAAAAACAACTATTGTAGGAACTGTAAGAAAGCAAAGAAAAGAAATACCAAGTGTAGAATCAACAATGAAAAAAGCATCTATTTTTTCTTCAGAAATACTTCTTTCTGATTCAGGCTGTTCACTTACCATATACAAAGCAAAGAAGAACAAAATTGTTTATATTCTAAGTTCAATGCATAAAGATGTCTCAATTGACAAGAATCACTCGAAAAAACGCCCTGAAACAGTTGAATATTATAACAAAACTAAAGCTGGAGTCGATGTATTGGATCAAATGTCTCGCTACCATACATGCAAATCAGCAACTCGAAGATGGCCAGCTGCATGTTTCTTCAACATTATTGATTGTGCTTGCATAAATGCCTTCATTGTCTATAAAGAAGTTACCAAAAGTTCAATTTCAAGAAGAAAATTTCTTTTAGAATTAGTAAAAGAACTATGCAGATATAACAAAATTGCTGAATCTGAATCCTCATCAAATCCAAAATGTTCTGACTCTACAAATTCACCAAGATCTCTGAAGCGCAAACACTGCCAAATAGATAATTGTCCAAATAAATCTAATAACTATTGCATTGAATGCAAAAAATTTTGCTGTGGGTTTCATACAAAAGCAAAGAAGTTAATTGTAACTTGTTCAAAGTGTGTCAAAAATTTGTGACTGTTTGTCGTTGATTTGGTTTTGTCACTATATAAACATATAACCTATAGTACAGCATATTGGACTATGGCATATATGTAACTTTGTAACAGCTAAGTTTGTGAAATGAGTAAAATTACAAATTTTTTTCAATAAAATTCTGGAAAATAACTGGTTTTATTTGTCTATGGTATGTAGAGTTAACACCACAAAAAATATATCAAAACAAAAGCAAATTTAACTAATGGGTCAAAAATGACCCATTCGGTCCTTTTAGGTAGTCAAAAACCTTGGGGCTTCTAGTGTTAAAAGGTTTAGAACGAAAAGTAACTAAACCACATTTTTACCCAAACTGAGTTAGTCATTGTAGTGGGTTGCTTTTGGCGTCCTTAATCATTATGCAAAATATTATTTTTAAAATATGTTACCAAGTCTTTTTTTTGAAAGCAAGGTTTTGCTAGAGCTGCTGAATTTTTCTTTTAGAAGTTACTACGTCTATTCGTTTTTTATTTGAAAGTTACTAAGTTTATTTTATGCAATCACATTGTAAGGTTTAGTCACGTGATACCGTAGTTTGACATGTGTTACCAGAATCGGTTTTGTTTAATATTGTAGCTTGGTGCTTTGACTATGCAATATGAAAACTGGTGAATTAGGTTTCATTTTTGGTTTAGTGATATATAGATGTAGCCTTCAAAGAAATATGCACGAATGTTCTATTAAAATATTTGGTTTATAAAATTGATTACAGTAATCAAGAATGAAGTAAACGCAAAGAATTTAATTAGAATTAAAAGCTTGGTTGGCAAACCTTTACTTACTCATAAGCGTACTTTGTGGGTTATGGTAAGATCAAAGTGTTCAAAATTTATGTGGGGCATTTTAATCATTTTTAAAATTTTCTAACAGACAGCATTTCCTGTTTGGGAAAGGTTGAATTTAAGCATCATCTCCATCAAGAAACTTTTTGTAAATAAAAGTATTGCTTGTAGTGAATAAAAAGGAGCGGCTTAAATTAAACTTCAACCTATGTTTACTGCTTTGTATTTTTTTTTATAAATTTTATTGCTGCCTCTAATTTTTTTCATTAATCTTTTTAGTGCTTTGACTACTGACCTGACAATTTTAGTGTCAAATGCGTTTTTAAAACATTGAGAAACAGTGTATAAGTATCATTGTTATGGAGCATTTAATTGTACAAGCTTTACCCAGTGATGAAATAGCAGAATCTAGCAGGACAACTTCAGAAGTTTTAGCTAATTTTTTACTAAATAAATCAAAAAGAAGAAAATCTAATTTCTCTGGGTGGTCAGCATCAAAAATTAAAAAAGCAAAAGTTGAAGGTGGGCAACAGACTTTATCCATAAGCTTAAAGTTTTTCAGTAGAATTTACCTAAAATGAATTAAACAATAAATGCCCTGCAGTACTTATCAAATTATGTTTTATTCTATTGGTCATAAAGTCATTTATTACACTTTTGTCTAACTAAGTTTTTCTGTCATTTGTTTAAACCAACTAATTAAAAAGATAGAAATGATATCTGTTTTAGCAGAACTACTGTTGCTGTATTTTAATTTAAAAAAAGCTTTTAATCTATTTAACCCCTTAAAAATATACAAAAATTCAACAGCAGTGGTATATTAAAAGATGTTGCAGTTATGAGGAACTTAAAAAGTTTTAACAGAAAATTTTGAAGATAAATTAAAGATAGAGTAATGCGGATATCAAACATATCAGCTTGTTTTAAAATTTCAGGTTCAGCTCATGTGACATACAATGGAAAAGAAATTCCTGAACAACTACAACCCATCATTCAATGTCGATGTAATTGTTATTCTTTTTTTTCTTCTGAAGAGCGAAAAAAAATATTTCAGACTTTTAATCGTATAAAAGACCACTCTACTTAAAATACCTACTTACAAGGCTGTGTGCAAGTGAAACCATCGGATAGAATTAGAAGAAGAACCAGGCAAGAAAACGGAAGGCAACAAAAAAGCTTCACCTATGGTGTAACATGTGAAAGAAAGACAATATATGTTTGTCAAGCTGCATTTTTGGGTTTACATGGCATAAAAAAGGCTGAAAAGAAAAGTTCAATCTAATATTTTATTAATATCATCTGACATGTGCATCTAAAATATCTATAAATGATAAAGTAAGTTCATTATACAATATGTAAATGCTTAATAATACTAAAAACGAAAATCGCTGTAAAACTGGATTTTATGACTCATTCAAAAACTTAAAATGCAATTTACTCAAAAGCAGTATTTTGTGACTTAGTTACTTTTCGTTCTAAACCTTTCAATTGTGTTTCAACTTTATCAAGGAAAAAAATTAATTTACATCAATTGCTTAAAAGTTAGAATTTCTTAAATAGAAATCAAAATATTTTCAAGACATTTTTATGCAACTTAAACAATTGCCCACCTGGTTTGATGTTGAAAAAAATGGAACGTTATTAAAAACAATGGGTTTGTTACTGATACCAACACCTACTGTATCACTTGGTCTTAAATCGAAAGCTATCGCATCAAAGTAGGTAGGGGTGGCATAGCTAAAAATGACACTATAAGCGTTCAGTTTATTTAGTTCAATCCAAGCACAAATTGTTTCCTCTTTCATCGACGGTACATAACCTCGATATCTTACGTAATCATTTATTTGATAAAAACGCGGGAAATGAAAGGTTACTCCAGGGCAATCTAGCAAAATATAAAAGTTTTAAAACAAAAATTAAATTTTTGATTTTAAATTTTTTTAAAATTTGTGGCCCCTAACAATATAATACTGCACTAAAAAGAACTAAAAAAAATGTGCTTCATTTTAGTGCTGCGATACATTATTAGGAGCCCCAAATCTAAAATTTTATCTTCTTATCTGACCATCTTTGCAAACGTAACACGAGCAAGCAGTTTGTTTCTCCCGAATACAACCATTTACAACCGCCGATTGGCTGCCGACAGTTAGCCACCGCCAATTCGGCAGTGATAATGTTGTTACGATTAATGACGGTTGGTGACAATTCTAGCAACTCTAACGATTGCTAATGGTCGGCGGCGAATTGTCATCAACTCTTGTTTCTTATAGTCGAAACCATGGTCAGACAATGATTTTGGGTGAGGCATGTGCGCAACATGCCACTATTTGTGCTGATTGCTTACAACCTGTTATACTTTTTTGTTTGAACAAAAGCAGATGTCAAAACTGCATATATTAGCCAATTTAAAAAAATGTTTCACAGAAACTTAACTATGAAGACTTGTGCGAACGGTCAAAATCTGCATATCAAAGTTAACTTAGTTTTACTTCATATAAAAAACAACAAAATACACTGATAATTACTACAGCATAATCTCTGAATAATTAAAACAAAAACAATTTTGCAATTTAAAATTGTTTTTGTTAATGGAGTAAAGCACCTCTAAAATTACATCGATTCATTAACAAAAAATCAACGACTAACTGTTCAGTGTCTTTTTTTAAAGAACTCGATCCAGTCTCTGTATATTCAACCAATGCCACATGTGGCACTTCTTCGAAACAAAACTATCAAAATTTCAAATCTTTAATCAAGTTTTTTCAACTACGTATTATCAATTGCCAAGTTTACAGTAATTATTTGTCTCTTTTCTCCTTAACTTCTGATAAAATTTTTTGTTCCTTTTAAGCCAGGTTTAGTAGTTCAGCAATTTCTTGTTCTGTTCTGTTTTGTCCAATTTTCCTTTTTTCTCTTTTGGAACGAAATATCCTTTTGGTCCATTCAAAAACATTGTTTGACCCAAGCCTTTCTTTTCATTTTTTAAATATTTTTGCAAACTAAATTGCTTTCAGTTGCTATTATGATAAAAAGGAAATAATTGATAGGAAGTAAATCTTTATTGTTTTCAGTTTCAGCAACTGTTATGAAATTATTAATAAAATCAAGAACCTTAGCTTCGAAAAGTGGAATTGACGAAAAAAGTATTTCTAACTCTATCTCAGCATTTGCTAAATGATTTATTGAGTTTTTGATAAAATTGTTGATTCATTTGATTTTCACTTTTTGTTTTTGATTGACAAAGTCCTAGATTATAAATTATTACATTTAAACGATCTCAAGAATTTTTTTGTAAACTTAAAAATTAAAAACACTATAAAATTCATTTCCGTTATCGAAGCAGTTTTTTAAGTTTTTATAAGTATTTGTCATGTTAAATAGATTTTGCTATGTTTCTCAACATTTTTTCAAAATATGAGTACATGTTCTTCTGACGAAGGTTTTTGGTCTGTGATCCACCATAAAACCGACTTTTGCAAGTAGATTCTGATATCTTTAAGATTTTTTTTAAAGGAGTATTATTTCATGCTTGTTCCTAAAATTAGCGCTTATTTTTACATAGATTTTCTTAAAAATTTTTAGTGTGCTTATGTTTAAAAAATGTGCTTATTTTTTTATTCAAGTATTCAGTTTTCACCAATTTTGTTTTAATTATGAATAGGAATTTTTCTTTATTACTACTTGACGTTTTCAATAAAAGCAGCTCTAATAGGCCTATAACTACGCTTTGTAAGTTTTGTTTCCCCCTAATTTTGGGTAATTATCCGTGCTTATTTTTTGGTCAGTTTGAATAGTAATTTTAGTTGTAATGGTTACTTTTTCTTAAAAAATAAAGCTTTAAAACAACACTTTATTTATCAGGGGCTTTCCAGTTTCTCGTCCGCTTATAGGAAGAGTGATGGTTTTCTATTTCTAAAATTTAAATGGCTTGGTCGTGTGCTTTATAAAAATTTGCAAAATAAGATAATTTGTCGACAGTTTAGCAATCCTTTTAATTTTTAAACTTTATCGTAAAAAATCAGTTTGTAATTGCTTGGAATCTTTTGTCTGACATAATGTTATAATATAGAATACGCTTAGTTTTTTTCTAAGTAACTCTGCAGTTAAATTGATAATGTGATTTGCATAAGATTTAGTCATGTTACTTCAAAAAAATCAAAATTTTTGTAGATCGACTTGGATACGAACTGGTAGAAAGAATTTAAAAATTAATAAAAAAATGTTTTTGGTTGTTGAAAAGAAAAATCAAAAAAATTCTTAATCTTAAATCAATATGCCAAAAGATACACAACACAACGTCAATTATCGTAAGCATCAACATTAACAAAGAACAAAAACCGATTTTGAAGTTGGCGAAGAAAAAATAAAAAACTAGAAATATATGAATTAATGCACGCACTCCTTGAAGTTTTTTAATTCCTTTTTGGAAAAACCACAATTGTTAACAATGCCGTATTTAAAAAGAGAAAGGTTTGCCATTGTTCTTGAATTTAAAATAAAAAAACAATCACACTTTTTTGAATGGACATAAATATGTAAGCTATAAATAAAAAATCGGGTGTTAAATCTGGCTTTTCTAACTTTAAAAGGATTTTAGGTTTATCAGTTCTCACTTCATGTTTGACAATTACTGTTTACTAGCAGCTTCCAATAAACCTCAAGTTCCTATTATTTACACCAACAAAGTTCTTTGAGGCAATTTCAGAAGCAGCATAAACGTAAACAATTAACCTTTAAAGCTTAACGGTTAAACTTATCATCATTTTTTTAGTCTAAAATGTTTCCAAATTATTTTTTCAATTTTGATTAAAAGTGTAGCTTCCATTTCCTATAAAGTAGAGTATAAAGCCATTATTGATTCTATGATTGACAAGCTAAGAATAGAGGAGCTTTCTTACGTAAAAACTGACTTGGTTGAAAACCTGATAATTAATACACATTGTTATTTGACATCGGACATAGACATGCAGTCTCATATCTTTTAATTCGACCTAAAATCCATTGCCATTTTTTTATGACCGTTTGGTTTTTTGCTTCCTGCTATTGTACATTGGTGATGGTCACAGTGTGCTATATAGATTGTTTTCATCATTGTTTTTTGCGTGTGGGCTTGTGCATTAACTGAATTAATAACTCTCTCTCACTCTCTCATTTTTTAGTCCTACCTAAATCGACTATTTGGCAATTCAAGCAAAACATAATTGATGCATTGAAATGGTACGTCTTTAGTAGTAGCATAGTAAATAAACATATGTTTTTGGTTTTGCAGGATAGCTTTCAATACGTTGTTTAGCAACATCAGTTTCACCCTTTGTGAATCAATAAATTTATAAATAGCAGGTGTTTTTGTAATGTTTGTTGCTGATATGACAAGGGATTAAAAGCTAAATAGCACCAAAGCATTTTGCAAACACCTGATTTAGTTTTAATTATTTATAATATAAAACATAATTAGATCACTTTGATAAAGTTTTTTGCGGAATTGAATGTTTATATTTTGTGATTTGTACGGTTGTCGATAAGAGGGTAATTTTAAGAAAATCCCCTTAAAAAATATTTCTGTATGTAGAATGTTTTTATTAAACTGCCAATAATTAATTAATGCTTTCAATTGGTTAATTGGTTTGGTTTATTGTCGCACAGTTTTTGAATGATTGTTGTAACTATTTTACCAAATCAATGTTGTTTGGCCTGTACTTTAACACGAAAAATTTATCATTTTATTTTATATCTATATTTATCTTCCTGACTCGCAGAAAAACAACATTAGGTCATATGCACGTAATTTGTTGCATAATGACCAAATAACACAGGAACTTACAACTGTTCGAGTGAAAAAAAAGATGTAAAGTGTCTAAATCGCTCTATTGCGAGATAAATCTATTGTCCATTTATCAACTTCTTTCAGTTATGCTTTTCTTAGATGTTTAAGGTCATCCAGTTGAAGTGGCTAACGCAAAAAACAAATTAAAACATTAAGATTAACCCAAGCGTATTGAGTTTTAATTCTCTATTTTCTTGATTGATTAATTTGTAGCTTTCTGGAAACTTGTTTCTATTTTTATCCTGATATACTCGGTAACGATGTCAATTTTGACCAGAGTTAGTGAACCTATTGCAATTGCGTGACTTATAAGAATCAAGCCAATATGTGTTGATCGCAAAAACCTCTAAAGTATATTTTACGAACTCTTGTAAAATCGCAATTTTTCTGCAAAATGAGAGTAATGAGAAAAATAAAAATTATTCACGCATAAAATCGATGGGTAATAAACATAAAACAAACCGTCACTGTATGGACGTTGAAAAGTTTGGGGTTTAACGTGTTTTTGCGACCGTTGTTAAACTCTAAAAATGTCTCTCCAATGACCAGTTTTAGTGTTAACCCAGGTGGCCTCATTTTTTATGAAGCAAAGTTAACAAACACATTAAAGTCAGCAATTTGAAAATCATTGTAAATTATCATTTGTATTGTAGAAGGATACTTATCAACAATTGAATTCGACTTTATTTTGTTAGGTCACAAAAACCTTGACTCTTTGTTTCACAGTATATCTTGTTTTTTTTTTATAAGCAAGGAGATGGAAAATATCTTTTTTTTTAATAGAACTGAAAATTGAGAACGAGCCGGTAATTTGGGGTCAGAACTTTTTGATATAAATAATAATTTTTTTATAACCTGCTCGTACCCGGCCCGTAATTTTTTTATTTTTGAATATCGCAGAGGAATTAATTTGGTTTTGAACTTTAAAATATACAATCTACCTTTTTTAATTTTGATATTTTGAAAGTTCTTCTTTAACTCATCCAAACTGTTGCTCAATTTTGTAAAGTTTTCTTTTGTCATTTCAGTAATATCTAAACAAAAAAATTAAGTTATTAAGTTATTTGAAATATGTAATAGAAAATTTGGATCTTTTGTAGAAAACCTCCGTCAGCGCAATCTGCAGTACTTAAAACGTGGCGGGGTTTTTTTTCTCAAATCTCACATTTTTACATTAGTGGCAGGGGTTTTCTACAAAAGATCCCGCAAACAAAGTAGGTCAGAAAAACACCCCCCACGTTTTAAGTACTGCAGATTGCGCTGGCGGGGGTTTTCTACAAAAGATCCGAAATTTTTGCAAACAAATTTTAAGCCTAGCATGCAAATAATGCATCATGTAATGTTTTGAATAAACTTGTACGAAATAAATTTTTTCCAACATTTTGATCATTCCACTAATTTCTCGTTCAAAAATTTCGACTCATCTTTAAAAAGTTTTTTGTAGTAATCCTGCATGTTTTTTTCTTGTAAAGATAATTTTATTTTTTGAAATGACTAGACGCCAACAACAAGTTAACTCGAGACAACAAAAAAATGATTAGTTCAATTAAATAAAATCATTTATTTGGACCTTAATCTTTTTCTTACCATTGTTCCTTGTATGAAACATAGTTGAATTGCTCAAAATATTTAACAACATAACATGTAGTTTATATAATATATAATTTACAAACGTGATTTAAATTACCCTTTGTTTTCATGGCACTTTGCATGAATACTATAAACGGTTGTTCTTTTAAAAAAAATTTACAATTTATTATTTTTAACACAAGATTAAGTGCAGCTAAAAGACCAGTGATTAAAAGCAATATCATTTTTTTGTTGTTGTTATACAATTACTGCAGAAAAATTGTTCCGTTTAATGAACATGGGAGTTTCCTGCACAGGTTTCTCTCATAAATGTCCCACAGGGCAAAAACACAGTGGCGTGTAGTTTATTTGATTTATGCTTTTTTAACTTTGATTTTGAATAGAAGGGGTACGAAATGTAAAATGTGACAATGGGAACTCTAAATATTTTACATCAGACTAGTTTTTTGCCATTGTAGAAAGATAAACAAATAATTAACAATATAGTGGGCATTATTTACCCCAACTCTAATTATCTACGGCAAAAATAAATTTCGACAAATTTTTATCGGCTATAATAATGCAATTATCAAAAAAACAACTTAGCGCAACTGAAACACCAATGGAAACATGTCAGATGATGCAAACATACAAAAATTTACTTTAAATTTTTGCCATGAAAAATAAAGGCATAACAACTGGCAGAAATCTAAGTTTTTTTAAGTTGTAAAATGGCAACATAACTTTGCAGTACCATTTGCAATCCTTAGAATATTTATATTCTTCTCCATAAAATAAAAAAGAGAAATAAAAGATATTGCTAAGAAAGATGAACAGCTTCGCCTGATAAATTCACACTACTTAAATTCTTCTCCGCATGGCCTTGTTATCCAGGTGGCTGCTTTTCATTTAAAGCAAAGTCACCATGGTGGGTAAGAAAAAAGTACCTATTACGGAATTTGTTGTCAATTACTATTTCTGAAGGCGAAAATGTCTTAGTTAGGCTGAAGATCGAACTTGCGTCTTTCTGTTCGCAAGTCAGTTTTATCACACTCAGCTATCCCGCAGACAAAATGCGACAATAAATTAATTAAAAGGACTTAACTAAATTTCCTCCAATAAAAACAACAAAATAGCACTTTTCTAAAGTTGGTTTTTAGAAATTTTTATATGGGAACCTGCCATTGTTCTTTATGTGAAACATCACTGAACGTAACTTTCGTCTAAAACGTAATGCATAAACTTGAAATGCAGCTGCATTTAAAAAATTTATGTGATCCTATATATTTCCTATACGCGGAAAGCTAAAAATTAATTTGTTTATGAAAGCATATCATCTTGGAAGAACTCGTTTATTTTTTTATTACAATTGGTGGAGGCAAACTCTTAAAAACCGGACAAACTAATTTAGCTGGTTGAATTTTGCCCGCAGATATGATCTGAACTGTGGCTGTATTTTCATAACAACTTTGCTAAACTAAGCGAATGATCAAGCATAACCGCGATGAATAATTAAAACGAGAAAAATAATTATTGCTACTGTTAAACTTGAAAATGCCGGAATTTTAGCAAAAGTTTTTGTAGATTCAAATTATTTTTTGTGATTACAAATATATTATTCAGATAATTGCAATAATTTGACATTTCAACATTTTTATTACACAGCCTAATTTAAATTTAAAACTAATTAACCTGATATTTTGTGTTTCAACTGGTTGATTTCTGTTTGGTTTATTTGAACAATATCTCCTCTTTCACCTTTTGTTCCATTCTTTCCTTTTTCACCTTTTGTTCCATTCTCTCCTTTTTGACCTTTTGCTCCATTTTCTCCTTTTTCACCATTTGTTCCATTCTCACCTTTTGGTCCTTTTATAGAATTTGTTTTTTCAATAAAAATAAAGGATTTATGATAATCTTTGGAAACATTTTCTGATTCTTTGTTGGAAGTGATTCTTTTGCAAACTGCCATTTTGGCAAAAGATACTTGCAGCAAGTAAAACATCAAGAAATACAATAGCAAACTTTTCATAATCATGTTTAACTTAATAAAAATTATGAAAACATGTTTAAAGGTTTCTAAAATTTCATTTAAAACAATTTTTTTTATGTTATCGATAAACATCAAAACAGCAAAGTTTAAACTATTTTACAACAATTTAAAACTTCAACCGCAACATTATGATTGGTTTTAACCAATTTGTTATACTTACATCAAAAATTGATTAAATTTTTGGAATTATAATGTTCAGCTCGACATCCACTCGAAGCGATTACAAAAATTTTAAATATTTACAAAAAAAATTTTCCACCCATACCAATCCAAACTTATGCAATGCATTATTTTACTGATAGATGAAGCTGCTCTATAAAGCTCATAATTTTGTTTTTTTTTAAGTTTTTCAAGTGTTTCTTTTTTTTTATTTTGTTGACGTGCAGAGGATTTGAAATGTTCTCGTATATTTGTTTAAAGAATTAAAAAAACAAATTGATAAATTCGTAAATCATATTTTATGTTTTTATAAGTTTCACTATAATTTGACCTGATATATTACTGCGACTGCTAGCTAATTATTTATTACTTGAAATCTTTACATAAATACCAAAATCTATTTTAAAACTTCGAAGTAAGCCAAAGCGTATTGAGTTTTGATTCGCTGTTTCCTGGATTGATTATTTATGACTCGTATAACCTGGTTTCGATTTTCATCCTGGAATACTCATCAATGACACCCGACCCGGACCACGGTTGGTATACTTATTCGTAGTCATTGACCAGATAATGTTAATGAGGAAAATAATTGCGATGTCATTGCCAGTGATGCCCATGCAAAATGGAGTTGTCTCTTTTTAAAATTTTGCAATGATAATAAAGTTAGCCTAGTTCATAACAAAGGTAAACTTTTTTTCGTCCAACTACAAAAAAGGTAATTGCTTCCATTTAGTGTTCAAAATCTCCATTTCTGTCCCAAAAACGCAGTAAACTCTAAAAAAATGGACATCCCTTTGAATCGACTGCATGATTACTGCTTTCGTATTAAAGTTAAGGCAGGGGAGCCACCGTAGTCGTGCTACTATGAAAAATTAAAGCAATAATTTGTCTAGGGGCAGATTTCAACATTTTTAGAAGGGGCAGTGCGGCCGCTCCGTTTGCTCCTTATCAAAGCTATCACTCACTGGTCATTGTTCCGATTTAATAAAGTGAGAATGCATCTTCTCGACAACATGGAGGCACCAGTTTCTCCACTTTTTTTTCAGGTTTTCTTACTGATATAATAATTATCTAATATTTCCAATATACTGTACTATCAAGAAGAAAATTTGTTTCGCTTGAAACAAAAAAACTAAATGTTATGGAAACAAATCTGTTTAAACAAAAACTAAACTTGAGTGCGTATTCTTTGATGAAATTGAGTCATTGATCAACCCATCTGTTGAAATTTTTGTAATAGTAAAGTTGTAGGTTTGAGGCGTGACTAAGATGGTCGTAATCGAGTCATCAATTTTATGGATGTACTTTTTTTACTTAAAAACCTTGGATCAAGTGAAAAAAATAACCCTATATTGATTAAATAAAAATGACTCTATAATTTTAACAAGTAAAAAAAGTGAACCCAAATTTGATCAATAAAAAAACGACTCTGAAAAAAATGCTGGGAAAATACTGTACATTTTATTAATCAACTAAAAGTTAGACAAACTATAAACTAATTAAATCAAGAGTTTTTGAAAACTATCTGGGTCGAATTTTTTACCCAGTTGAGAGTTTTTTTACATTCACCCCAAAACATTTCAGATTTTAAAATCCCTTTTTGCTTAAATATTAATACAATATTTTCTATTGAGAGAGCTAAGAAAGGAACAATTGTTGCCTCATATAACGATTTAGTTATGACAAAACACTTTAAAACCTTCTGCAGTATATTGGTTGTAAAAATGTGATTTAAAAAAGTGTTTAACTGTTAAATACAATAGCTTTACAATTATTAAAACAATATTCACTCATTATTCAATACAATACTGTCACAGACCTTGTTGGGAATCCCAAAGGACCAGTTGAGCTAGGTAACTCGAATACCTGTGCTGAAACAAATCTGTGTCCAAACTTTAATTTATTCCGGCTCAAGAAGTAGTCTTGTTATGAACCAGAAGCTTTTATACAGTTGGTTTAACGAAAGCTCGGATTGGTTTCGTTGAAGACTCTTCTTCACAACAAACAGAGACCACTGTCTCTAATAAGAACGAAAGTATTTTAAAAATTACGACCGAGGAAACTTCTATTCCACGCTTTGCCAAACTGCAAAGCGAAATCAACACTATAACTTGATACAATCAACACAAATAATTCTATCTATGTAGAACACAATTCCCAACCTCTGGCGCAAAATAAATTCAACAATCGTCAACCGATACAAAGTCTAACGGTCCATCTCCTGTGGCCAAACAAAATCACTTTCACTCGAGCCGTCCCTCGAGTTGCTTCAAATTACCTTACAATTGTACTAATACTTCGCTACGCATCGGCTTTATATAGAAAAAAGATCACGTGACGCAAATTTCTTGTAAACGCTAGACAATTCTACAGTACAACTCACTCCAAAATACGCTTTTTCTCGAGCCACCTAGTATATACGCAAACGTTCTATTACAGTGACGTTGATCAAAAACATATTACGTCAACACGGTCGAGCAAAAGAGAAAAAATGATACACGTATCGAGCAATAAAAACAAATCGGACGTTATATGAGAGCAGCGCTCAAAGAGACACAATTATTATCTTATAATAAAACTACGAATTACTTTTAACGGGAATAAACTACATCGTTTATGATTTAAATAATTAGGAATGAAGTGTGACAAATACTAACAAGTAAAAATGATGACCCTATGAAATTACTAGTCAAAAAAATGACCCGGGGTCATTTTACATTTTGATTTTATTTCGCATTGTAATTGTTTGAATGAAAAAGCTATTCAAAAATCTAATATAATTAGACCTTGTTAACTTTTCAAAACTCAAAGTTTGTCATAAAATAATTAATCTATCTCCCACATCTGTTATAATAACCAACATTTATTATAAAAACAACTATCATCGTCATTATCAAGTCATCAGATCAACATCAAAATAAATGCAACAATAAAACCTCAACATTTCAATTTTGACTTTTCTGCTAATGTTGTCAAGTTAAAAAAGATGTTGTAAAAATTAAAAACAAAACAATAGCAAAAAACTTAAAACTTATTTGTTTAAAAATAGACATATAATGAACTGGGTAATCAATTTTGGTCAAAAATCAAGTTTATTTGCTAAATAAATTTAGACAATTGATTTAATCACAAAGTGTAGTTTAGTTTTATTTCTATTTTGTTAAACTGCTTTCATTTGTAACTTTATCAATCAAATATCCGTGCCAGGCCTAAAAAACCTATTCAAAAGCAAACTGTAACTTTTCATTTAAAATATAACTGTAACTTTATTTTAACAAATAAACTTAAAAAACATCAACCTAAATTAAATAAACAACTGTATGAAAATGGCTCGTCTTTTTTACTACAACTCTTCTAATTTTAGTCATGTGATTTGCAAAATTATTATTTTTTTCTCATTTTTTTCTCTTTTTTTCTCCTTTTTTCTCTGTGAATTCTGACGTTGTTTTGTGTAATTGTCTTTGCCTATAAACTGAATTAGTAATAACAGTGACAGCATAAACTTGAAAAAATTGTTGTTTTTTATATATTTTAATTGATTGTAATTGTCGTTTATGGTTAAAAAATGTTTAGATGATTTTAAACAATTTTAGATGCTTTGATAAGGACTGATGATAGTCGAAAACGTTCAGCTTTTTAATAAAAAATTTTACAAAATAAATGAAATGTTTAATTTTGCTTGCTATAATTTTTAAGTAAACTTAAAAAAAATAATTATGTTTTGTCTTATTCTTATGTCTGTGTTCCTTTATAAGATTTTGAATTTTTTTGTTTGGCAATTTTTTAACTTTGAGGTTTTCATTTGATTTTTGCAATAACATGCTATTTGCTTATTTTTTACCAACAGACTTTTTTACAAAACCATCATCGCTTAATAGAAATTTTCTCCTGATAAATAGACCTGAACAAGCTAAACATTTTTCGTTAGAATAAAATTAAATCTCTTTGTTCTGCTTTTTAAACATTAAATTAACTAGAAACATATGCTTTACAAAATTACTAAGTAAACTTAGTACAACTGCGTAGCAGATTCTGACGATTTATTTTACGTCATAATCACAATAAAATTGTATTTTTAGTTTAAAATTTTTTAAATCATAGCTAAAAGAACAAAACATGTCAAGGACAATAAAGGTATCTGTACAACAAAAATCTTATTTAAAAATCGGGCTTGTCTCAATGGGTGCTCTTTGATTACATTTATGCCATGCAGTCTATATTTACACTGAAGAATCAAAACTTGATCTTTACTTGAAACTGATACTCGTAAATTTGAATAGCCTCTGTTTTCTGGACGCCAATTGAAGATCATAAATAACATTTTGCAATAAAACATAAAATAAATAATTTTAAATTGACAAGAGAGTTAGTTTATAAGTTCGTTCGTATTTTCTGTTCAATATCCCTATTGACCCGTTTTCTACTGAGCAAAAGAAAAAAAAAAAAAACAAGAAAAAGAAAACGAAAAAAGAACTCGATAAAGAAAATTTAAAGAAATTATAAAATTCAAGCTAAAAAATTACAGGTTCTTAAAGTTTTCTTATTGTTTCAATTCATTTTATTGTTTTCTGTAAAAATGTTGACGTTGCATTGACGTCATCCGATAAGCAGTGAATATCCCTGCAATTTCCACTCAATCGCGATGTTGAGTAAGTTTTGAATGCATTGTTTATTAAATGTTTTACATGAAAAAAAACAACAACAAAACAGCTACTTTTGTTTCTCACGAAACGTTTTTGCTTTGTATTATGATTGGTTAAAAAAGTTAGATTGCTAAAATCATAATGGGTTGTTCTTACAAAACAAAAAAAAATTTGCAGCGCTTCAATTGCATGAATTTAATTTTTTTAAATATAATTTTAACGTAAAATCGGTATTTAGAAATATGATTCTGTGACTTTTTGTTTAATTTGGGTAGGGCATTTGTTGATTTACAAAAGTTAGAAGTTTTTAAGATGTTGTTTCAAATTAAGTGTGTTTTATAATTAATTTTGCATGACTTGTATTCAGCTGTTAATAAAGGATTCAATATAGATATTTTTTTAACCAAATCTTCTCCTCAAATCATAAATATTAGAAGCATCACTGACTTTAGCATTTCCAAACTGTGCCGAGCTTTTTGAAATTTTTTGAGGATGGACTATGATACAATAAAAGACAAAGAAATCGACTCAACAAGTTTCTTTATTAACATTGTGTTGGTTTGAACCACGGCCAGCTACGAGATTTCCTGTGAAACGTTGAATAATTTTAAACATTTTTTTTCTTGTTCATTCATTTTTTGTTATCACAAATTTTATCGAACAGTTTTAGGAACTTGCTCAGATGATGCTTCAATTGGGAAACTTTGAAAAAGAATAAATTTAAAGCTGAATTGATTTTATATGAAGTTTCACAGGTTTCAAAAAATTATCTCAAAATTTATTAGGAGAAAAGTGTATTTAGCAATACTAATTATTTTACAAGCAACGGCTTTCAGGAGTTCCATAAGTTTTTTTTAACTTGATCCAACCGATATGTAAAAGCCACGTATTTAATTAGCTAATAATATAGTCTCGGTTATTTATCGATTTTTTGACGCAAACTGACTTTTAACTAACATCTTGGTCATAACATAAAAGCAAAACATCAAACTACATTTGTTTGCCATCGATATTTTATCAATGTTTTTTCGATAATTTGTCGATTTTCCACTTTTAAGCTATTTCGATTCCAATTTAAGTTTTGAAATTATGCCTGAGATAATTGTACAAAAGACTAGCATTTTGGTAACTTGGAAAAACATGCAAAAACACAACGACTTTCTAGATCATACAGTGTTTTGTTGTTTTGCAAAAAACGCAAGTGTTTATTTGTTGCAAACACTATAAATTTTTCTCGTTAAAACCTATACGGCTTAAAAATTTTCACCTACTGTACTCAAAAACGTAAAACTTTACTAATCAACATTAGAAGTGAATCTTGACTTTACTGGCTTCAGAGCAGCAATAGTTCACCAGAAACAGTTTGTAGCACAATCGCTCAATCACTTCCACTTTATTATCTTATAATAAGAGCAATTTCTATTTCAATTTTAAAAAGCTTTTGACTTTATTTCTATTACATTTTAACTCAATTTTGACTGAACAAATTTATATGGAAAAGTTTTGGTTAAAAGCTTGCATCATTCTAAAAAAATATGATAGCATTTTGTCCTCATCCGTTAAATAAAAACCTTAATTTGTGTTGCAAATTAACAATCCACAATTACAAACATTACAAAACAGCATTCTTCTGCGCAACAGTTAATTCGTACCAAAACTCCAACATGAATTAACAAAATTAATTTCATGTATCAATAATATGATTTCAATTTAAATGTTTTTATAACAAACGTGCATAAAAAAAATAAACATTTTTTGTTAAATTACACAATATTAAATGTTTATTTTTACCGAATTATAAATTGCTTTAAAGATCGAGGAGTTACTTTGAGAGATCGCAGTTCTATAAGTTTAAAGATAACTGGTAAAGATAGCAGCAACAAAGTCTCAAGTATTTATTGCTGGTCAAATGTTACAAACAAAGCAGAGAGCAATAAATTATTTTCTGCAACAAAAATAAACAAGCAACTAAGTTCTTGATTTAAAAGACAATCAGTGAAGATATAAAGAGGAAAATCATTATACTCGCAGTACAAAAAAACTTGACCTTTTATTAAAAAAAAAGTTTGAATAAAACATACGTATTTTCAGATTTAGTAAAAAAAAGTTAAAGTAAAATAGAAAAAATAAAACATATTGCAAGTGTTAGACCATAAAAGACAAATTCGTTCTACTCAAGGCATGCGTAACCTTAACCTAGGCCCCTTCTAAACTAGAATTCAGGCGATAAAAACTAGGAAAAGACCAAAAAAGGTCTTCATTTGTTGGGAATGTACTTTTACCCTGTCTAAACTATTCAATATTCAATCCATGTAGTGGAAAGTCGGGTAATGCGGACCTCAAAAAAATATGGACCCCTTCTGATTTATCGAATAAAAAAAATTGAAAAAAAACAATTTACATTATTGAAAACTACATAAAAAATTAATCCAAAAAATGTTTTAGCAAAATTAAATTTTTTCTTTATTTTTTGCATTTTCCGAAAATACTATTTTTGTTCATTTGATCTTATTTTTTAACTAGATTGGTGCCAATGAATCAAATTTTGTATTTTAGCGTCACTTTTTTCGTTGCTCGATTTGACGTTATTTTGTTTTGTTTTTAATAAATAAATTCTTACATCATAAAGAAAGTACTATAAAATTTTAAAGTTTATAAAATATTTTTAAATACGTCACTTCTGGTAGGGGTTCAAATTACAAGCACAGCTTTTAATACGGACCCTTTTATCTAAAATGTTTTAAGGGTCATCACAGCTTACATAAAACATTTTACGAGCTGATACTTGTATAAAAGAAGGTATAGACTGAGGACATTGTATCAAAATAATTTTGTGTTCGAAAAATCAAAAACAAATTTTACGGGGATTTTTGCTTAAGGGAGCCATAATACCCGACTTTCCCCTATATTCAAATCATGATTATTCAATACAAGAAACAGCGCGACAAACTTGAACACGCTTTAGTCATTGTAAACTTTTAAACTTGTTTTGGTGGTGATGTAAATATTTCAAGTAATAAATCATTAGGTAGGAGCGACAGCAATCAATCAGTCACGTCAAAATGCAATAAAAATTATGAAAATGTAAAACATAATTTTAGATAGAAAAATATAATTTACGAGTTACGAGAGATCAATCTGTTGTTTTTTTCCATTGAACCAATATACGAAAACGTTTCGAATCCTTCTGCACGCCACCGAAAAAATGCAACTTAAAAAAATTAAAAAAACCTACAAATGGCATAGAACAGCTTCATCAATCTGAAAATACAAACTTTAATTTAATGGATTGAAATAAGTTTGCATTGGTGTAGATAGGATTTTTTTTTTTAATATTTAAAATTTTTGATAACCCTTAAACACAATATTATTTTAATCAAATTAGATCAAAGCTGGGCAAACTTATTATTTAGCTGGCCGATGTTTTTTTAAATTTTGACAGGTAAGCCAGATAAACTTTCAAAATGCACTTGGTTCCATTAATTTTTTATAATATAGTTGAAAACAACGCTTTCAAGTGACGTCATAAATATGATGAATTGTTTGGCGGGCCAGATTAATAAGCAAAAAGGGCCGGATTTGGCCCGTAAGCCGTAGTTTCCCGTATCAATTCTAAACTCTTTTATTTAAATTTAATAAAAGCATGGATTGGAAAGCATGGAAAGTAACGGCGTCTTTGATTGGTTAAAGAAAGAAAACACGCGATTGGTTGCGCGCTCACTTTCGCCGTAAACGAGAAAGCTTTAGTCCATAAACGAAATTTTTCTGGAGGCAAAGAGAGATTTGCTCTCCTGGAAAGCTCTCAAGTAAAGTCGACAAAATCAAAAATATCTTGCGACAGGATTGTTACCCAGAAGAAATCATTATTTCCAGAATTTAAGAATTTAAATTTTCAAACACTCTAGCGATTCGGCCCAGAAAAATGTCCCGTATGTTTAAAATTACCTTGGATTGGAAACGTTTCCCTTAAATATAAAAAACAAACAAAGTCAACAGTTAACAATTGTTTTGGATCAAAGTCGGCATGAATTGTTTTTTCTTCAAAAAAGATCTTTTCAAAAGGATGTTTAACCTGCTCATCAGCGAAGTAATATTGTATAAAAATACTCGTGCAACTGCATTAGTGTGTACGTAGGTAGAACGTCTAAACGACTGGTAGAACAAAATTGACTGCATGTTCCAAAATTAATTAAAAAGCAAGTTTAAACTCAAAAAGATCTTCTTAAAAGTCAATGCAAATCCACTTAAAATGCACATATCTTGGATTTGGCTATTGGTTAATATTTGTTAGATAACAAACTTTGCGCGGAAAAAGTCAATATTAACTGGTTCTTAATTTTAGCTACAGGACGATTATTTTTTCATCTGGCAACGCTCAAAGCACCTTCATATAGTATTTTGAACCATCTCTGTGTTGCCAGAAAAATTTCGTCTATGGACTAAAGCTTTCTCGTTTGCGGCGAAAGTGAGCGCGCAACCAATCGCGTGTTTTCTTTTTCTAACCAATCAAAGACGCCGTTACTTTCCATGCTTTCCAATCCTATGTAAACTGCGTTTTCTTGCAGTTTGTCAATGCCAACAATTTGATCTGACGAGAATTGGCCGAACAAATTTTAAAGAAAACTATTTTTTTTAAAGACTATCAAAATTGAAAGAGTTTAAGGTTCTGTCAATATCATTAATTATTTTACAAATGTTTTTCACTAAAACATTGAAGTAGTTTAAATAGGGACAAATAAATCATATAACTGACCGTTGGCCTAAAATAATTTTATCCAAAACAAATAGCATAATAAACATATTTTAAATTGTTAAGATATTTAGTTTTTTTTATGGTCAAACATGATAGTTTTTGATTATAACGTAACTTTTCTTATGCAAAATACAAAAAATGCTGAAAAGGAAAATTTGGATTTATATTTTAAGAGTAGATTTTGTTTTATCACTCGTAGAGCGAGGGCCGAGATCTCCAAAGGATTCCGTTCCTCCAAGAAAATCAACTTGTTAGAAGAAAAACGTACTACATGGAAAAAAATAGTTTTGACAGGATGAATGTACATTCGCAATAAATGAAGACCTTTTTTTGGTCTTTTCCTAGTTTTTAGCGCCTGAATTCTAATTTAGAAGGAGCCTAGGTTAAAGCTACGCATGCCTTGAGTAGAAAAAATTTGCTGCAATATTATAACGATTATTCTTACTCTTTTTAGGTCAAATACTTGCTATATGTTTTAATTTTTCTATTTTACTTTAAGTTTATTTTACTAAATTTGGAAAAATATTTTGCTTAAACTTTTTTTTTTAAATAAAACGTCAAGTTTTTTATACTGCGATTCTAAAGATTTTTTCTCATTAAATCTTAACTGATTCTGTTTTAAATCAAGAACTTAGCTGCTTGTTTTTTTGTTATTGTAGAAAATAGTTTATTGCTCTCTGCTTTGTTTGTAACATTTAACCAGCAATAAATACAGGATGGCCCACTTAAAAGTAGCCCGATCTCTCTATAGGTTGATGTAGTTGATACAACTGTAAACACTGACGTTTATCTACACATCTTGGAACAGTTTAACGACCAACTGACACCACAAGACAAAATGCAATTCTTTTTCCAACAAGATGGCGCTACATGCCACACGTCTCACAGATCACTGACACGAGTTTATGACATGTTTACGGAAGAGAGAACAATAAGCAAAGGGTTATGGCCAACACGTTCCCCGGACTTTTCATCATGTGATTTTTTTCTTTGAGGGACTTTAAAACAAAAAGTTTATGAAAATAATTCTCACAATCTAGACCAACTAAAGGACAACATTACCAACTCGGGAGAATCACCAGAGAAGGGCTACAGGGAGCGTCTGCAAACGTTGTTTAACGTGCCCAGAAATGCATAGATGTCAACGGGGAGCACTTCCAGCATCTTTTATAACATTACAGGTAAATAAAACAATCTTTTATAACACTACAGGTAATTTAAACAATGAAAGAATGTTCCTCTTCTCTACTACATTTTCTGGGCTACTTTTAAGTGGGCCACCCTGTACTTGATACTTTGTTGCTACATCTGAAACAGCTATAAACTTTAAACATGTAGGACGGCGATCCCTTAAAGTCACTCCTCAACCTTTAAAGCAATTTAAATAAAAGGTCAAGTATTTTTATATTGCGAGTATAATGATTTTCCTCTTTATATCTTCACTGATTGTCTTTTAAATCAAGAACTTAGTTGCTTCTTTGTTTTTTGTTGTAGAAAATAATTTATTGCTCTCTGCTTTGTTTGTAACATTTGACCAGCAATAAATACTTGAGACTTTGTTGCTGCTATCTTTACCAGTTATCTTTAAACTTATAGAACTGCGATCTCTCAGAGTAACTCCTCGATCTTTAAAGCAATTTATAATTCGGTAAAAATAAACATTTAATATTGTGTAATTTAACAAAAAATGTTTATTTTTTGCAGTTGCGCTGGTGGAACATTGTTTTCATTGTACTACCTACCTAGCGTTCAGGTCCGCAACTGGATGTTTGAGGTGTAAAAACCACAAACAGAAAGTTGTGCCAGCTGTTTAACTTTTCAACTTTTTCAGCTGGGGTCAACAACAAGCTGTAGTGTCCTGACGAGTCCTAATAAGGACGAAACAGGTCTGTCGGCACTTGCTTGTTGATTGACTTGACCATTCTTACTATATGTTTGTAATGTTTATTTTTTTTATGCACGTTTGTTATAAAAACATTTAAATTGAAATCATATTATTGATACATGAAATTAATTTTGTTAATTCATGTTGGAGTTTTGGTACGAATTAACTGTTGCGCAGAAGAATGCTGTTTTGTAATGTTTGTAATTGTGGATTGTTAATTTGCAACACAAATTAAGGTTTTTATTTAACGGATGAGGACAAAATGCTATCATATTTTTTTAGAATGATGCAAGCTTTTAACCAAAACTTTTCCATATAAATTTGTTCAGTCAAAATTGAGTTAAAATGTAATAGAAATAAAGTCAAAAGCTTTTTAAAATTGAAATAGAAATTGCTCTTATTATAAGATAATAAAGTGGAAGTGATTGAGCGATTGTGCTACAAACTGTTTCTGGTGAACTATTGCTGCTCTGAAGCCAGTAAAGTCAAGATTCACTTCTAATGTTGATTAGTAAAGTTTTACGTTTTTGAGTACAGTAGGTGAAAATTTTTAAGCCGTATAGCAGTGGTTCCCAAACTTTTTTTGTTCATGGCGCCCTTCGAAAACTTGTCAATACTTGCGGCGCCTTAATGAAGCCAAAATTTGCAAATTTTAAGTTTTACCAAGAAATTGTATTTAAATCATGTTCATTATTCAAAATGCACAAAAATGTCAGCATTATTCGCAAAACACTAAAAAACATTTAATGTGAGCAGTAAGCTTGTTGCTCTATGCGCATTTTATTAAACGGCGGTGCAATGTTTAATATTGCAACACGCAGCGATGCTTCGACCTGATTACTACTGCTGCAGAAAAACCGGCTTTACCCAAGTATGACGTTGCAAAAGGCACAAGAACACCGAGAGCATTACAGCCTACAAGTAAAACCCAGATCGAGCCTTAACCCAAAATGAAATGAGTAAATTAAGGTTGTATAAGCTTTTCAAAGTGAGGTTAGAAGAAAGATCGATAAATTGTTCAGCTTTCAGAGATGTAAACCCCTGAGAGGCATTTGGATTATCAACAAAAGGATTTTCGACAAAAGGATACTATCCTCGCGCGTCACACTATTGAGGCGACTCGTGGGCTCGGGATGGGGTGCTGGTGCTAAAACACTACGCATAGCTACCTTGTCTCTAGTCTACTCAGCAGCTGAGTACTGTACGCCAGTCTGGTGTCGCAGTGCTCACACTCGCATCATCGACAGTGTCTTAACGACGCCTTGCGTATAGTTACTGGATGCCTGCGTCCCACTCCAACGGACCACCTACATGTACTCTCAGGCATCCAGCCAGCTGAGCTTCGCCGATTGGGAGCGACACTCTCCTTGGCTTACCGTGGATCTCTGGACCCCGATCATATCTTGCATGGTCTTTTAAGTGGGTCCTCAGATACTCGCCAAGTAAGACTAAGATCCAGACGCCCGTTTGTGCCAGGTGCGTGGAATCTCTTGGACAACCTTGCCAGACTTGGCATCCGCGCTTCTGAATGGACAAATCACAAATGGAAAACGGAGTACTGTGAAAATGCTTCCAGGCTCCATGCTTTTTTGCCCGAGACCGGTGCCAGGGCTGTTGAGATGGGCTTACCCCGAGCAGCTTGGGTTAAGCTCAACCGCCTGCGGACTGGTGTTGGGCGATTCCATTCGTCCATGCACAAATGGGATCTCGCTCCTTCACCGAATTGCGAGTGTGGCGCCTTTGAGCAAACCGCAGACCATATACTAACAGCGTGCCCTATACATCGGGCACCACATGGAGCACGAGGTCTGACGGTTTTGGATGACGAAACTCGATGCTGGCTTAATAACACCACTGCCAGCATTGATTCAGGCAGTGCAACAGTCTGGGGTAGCAAAAGGATAAACCCTTAGCCCCAGTCCTGTTTGTGTCTGGCCTGGAGTGGATATTCATCAAACGATGACGACGACGACAACAAAAGGATTTCTTATCCAATTGTGCTTCTCCATGTCTTCTGAAAAATATTTCTCAAAATGCGAGATTAGAGCATCCAAATGCAAACACATCACAGTCTTCATATCACACTCATCGGTATTCTGCAGGGAGAGATTGCCAGATTGCGAGTTTAAATAAGATTTTAAAAGTGGAAAGTTATCACATTACTCGTTATTTGTCAGCAGATCAGTTTGTTACAACTTTTTCTTTTAAAGGCTGTAATTTTGTCATGGAGTTGCAGAAGGTGAGTTTCTTTTCCTTGGAGGAGATGTTTAATTGATTTAATTTTTAAAAAATACCACAGAGATACGCCAACTGAGTCAGGAAAACTTCATCCTCAAAGTAGTAGCAAGTGCATGGTTTTCTTCTTTTAAAAATATGGAGTTTCGTTTCTCAATTCGTACACACGCAAAAGAACTTTGCCTTTGGAAAGCACCTTGCACTACAATAAAAGAATAAATTGTTTTGCTCTGCTCCTAATTCATCGCAAAGACGTTGGAAAAGCCAAGCTTTAAGCGGCCTTACTTTAATGAAGTTCACAGTTTTGACAACTGCTTTAAGCACTCCATTTAGGTTACCACTGAACTGTTGCAAAGCCAGCGCCTCACGTTGTATTAGGCAGTAGGTCCATTTTACGTTAACGGCAACGCCCTCCACTAACGTTCGCAGCCCGCCAAAGCGGCCAGACATAGCTGGGGCGCCATCCGTGCATAAACCAAGGCAATATTTCCACTGGAGATTATTTTCCTGAAAAAAATTGTTCAGTATTGCAAACAATTCATGCGCTCTACAATTTTTTAAAATGGGTTTACAAAAAAGTAAATCTTCAACGACATTGCCGTCGTTATTGATAAAGCGTACGTAGCAAATCAAATAAGCATCTTTATTACTGGTACTAGTTGTTGCCTCATCTAACTGTAAGCTGAACTCATTTCTACGCATTTTTGCTACTAGCTGATCATTAATATTATTCGAAATTTTATCGCTCCTCCTACTAATGGTGTTGTTTGAGAGTGAAACAGCTTTTAATTTTTAAGCAGCTTTTTCTCCAATCATGGTCGAAACTAAGTCAAGAGCAGCAGGAAGCACAAGTTCTTCCGCAATGGTATGCAATCTTTTACATTTCGCGATTCCGTACGCAACTTTAAAAGACGCAAGCTGTGCTTTGGCTGGTGTTTGCAAAAAATTTGAAAGTACGACCGACTGCTTATTCATTTCTGATAACTTACGAGCAAAAAACTCGCGTGGTTTTCTAGATAAGTTGTTGTAACTAACAACTAATAAGCGGTTCCACACAGCTGCTGCTTACCACACAATGTAAAATTGTAAAAAGCTGCTGACAATTTTCACATTGCAGTTTTTATGAGAAAAGCAGTAAATGCAACAACTTTTACAAGTTTTCGCGGCGCCCCTGGCAAGGTCTCACGGCGCACCAGGGCGCCGCGGCGCCCAGTTTGGGAACCGCTGCCGTATAGGTTTTAACGAGAAAAATTTATAGTGTTTGCAAAACAACGAAACACTGTATGATCTAGAAAGTCGTTGTGTTTTTGCATGTTTTTCCAAGTTACCAAAATGCTAGTCTTTTGTACAATTATCTCAGGCATAATTTCAAAACTTAAATTGGAATCGAAATAGCTTAAAAGTGGAAAATCGACAAATTATCGAAAAAACATTGATAAAATATCGATGGCAAACAAATGTAGTTTGATGTTTTGCTTTTATGTTATGACCAAGATGTTAGTTAAAAGTCAGTTTGCATCAAAAAATCGATAAATAACCGAGACTATATTATTAGCTAATTAAATACGTGGCTTTTACATATCGGTTGGAGCAAGTTAAAAAAAACTTATGGAACTCCTGAAAGCCGTTGCTTGTAAAATAATTAGTATTGCTAAATACACTTTTCTCCTAATAAATTTTGAGATAATTTTTTGAAACCTGTGAAACTTCATATAAAATCAATTCAGCTTTAAATTTATTCTTTTTCAAAGTTTCCCAGTTGAAGCGACAACCCGTTGCAGTAGTAAATAAGAACGGCCAAAAACGGTTTAAAAATATACTCCTCACATATAACAGGAATATAGAGTTTTTTATTTATGTTTTTAATCTTATTCCGGTGTTTAATATATAATTTATATTTTTAAATTAATTAAACTTTAGACCACAAAATTTTATTTCAACCTTAAGTTTATTTATTTCAACAGACTGTTCAGCTAGCCTAGGCTCGTCAGGGCGCGGGTAAACATCTGAAAAACACTGCCCGGAAGGCGAAATAGTCTGCTTGGCCAATAAAACTAATGTTACGAGTAAAATAAAATTTTGTGGCCTGAATATTTCATTAATTTTATCGCTCTGACGTGACGTCATTGAGCACTTTTCTGATAAACACCGAACAAAATTTTGTAAAAACTTCTAATTTATATTTTTATAGTATTAGGAATTAATAAATATTTGTTTATAAAATTTCTATCATTAAATGTTTGTAGCTTTTCTAATGATCGGTGAAATTTAAGAACTGTTTTCAAAAAAAAAATTAAAAACTCTCAAACATGTTAAGCACAGGGCAAGTTTAAATTTGATTTTCTTTCTCGCAACCAAAACATAGTCAAAGGCTTTAACAAATAAAAAGGTTAAATATACTGATTTTAATTTTGAAGCAATATTAAAGACATTTTTAGTGTTTGTTGTATTAGATTTAGAACAAATAAATTGTTTCGTTTAAAAAATGTGATTCAATTTTTAATATATTCGTTAAAAATCATTAAAGATCAAAATTAAATGAACAACTAAATTTTATATTAAGTTACTTACAAACAATTTTTCCATTAACTTATGAAATTTATTTAAAACAGTAAACTTTGGGACGATTTTTTTTTGTGTTTCACGACGAAACAATTCCAGAAAAAATAGAACGATATGTTTATATTTGGTTCTGATTATAAGGGACACATTTAAAACATAAAGTTAAAGATGACAAGACAAAGCGTTACATTAAATTTGATTAAGTTAGTTAAAATGTTTACAAACAAAATTTTTCGATCATTCAATATCAATCCAATGTTTTAAATCACCGAGTCCTCTAAATTTCCAAGTGATTTAATCGGAGGAACAAAAACGATCAGAACTGCGTAATCTAAACTTTATGAAAATTATAATTTAATAAAGCCCTATATTTTCCAGTAATATCTAAACGTAATACAGGAAAACATAGGACTTTATTGGCATTTAGGTCTGTATCTAAAAAAATTTTCACCTTAAACCATTATCGAACTTGCTACGTTTCAAACCTTGAAAGACAACTGAAAACCAAAAAACAATTATCAATTGTGAATAGGCTATATGATTCAAAACAATTTTTGATGGCATAAGTCAATAATCAAAACAAATAAGCATCATCTGAGCAAGTTCCTAAAACTGTTCGATAAAATTTGTGATAACAAAAAATGAATGAACAAGAAAAAAAATGTTTAAAATTATTCAACGTTTCACAGGAAATCTCGTAGCTGGCTGTGGTTCAAACCAACACAACGTTAATAAAGAAACTTGTTGAGTCGATTTCTTTGTCTTTTATTGTATCATAGTCCATCCTCAAAAAATTTCAAAAAGCTCGGCACAGTTTGGAAATGCTAAAGTCAGTGATGCTTCTACATTTATGATTTGAGGAGAAGATTTGGTTAAAAAAATATCTATATTGAATCTTTTATTAGCAGCTGAATACAAGTCATGCAAAATCAATTATAAAACACACTTAATTTGAAACAACACTTTGAAAGTTTCTACCTTTTGTAAATCAACAAATGCCCTACCCAAATTAAACAAAAAGTCACAGAATCATATTTCTAAATACCGATTTTACGTTAAAATTATATTTAAAAAAATTAAATTCATGTAATTGAAGCGTTGCAATTTTTTTTTGTTTTTCTAAGAACAAATTTAGCATTTTAACATTTTTGACCAATCGCAACACAAAGCAAAAACTTTTCGCGAAAACAAAGAAAATTTGTTTTTTTCATGTAAAACATTTAATAAACAATGCATTTAAAACTTACTCAACATCGCGATTGAGTGGAAATTGCAGGAATATTCACTGCTTATCCGATGACGTTTTTGAAACACTAAATTAACTGGAAAAATATATTTTGCCAAATTACCAAGTAAACGTATTACAATTAAATAAAATGTTCTTACGTTTTATTTCACGACATGTGTACAGTGAAGCTATATTGTTTTTTAGATATTTTCCAAATTACGCCTAAAAAAAGACGAAACATATCACCATGAAGGTCAACTGAAGGCCCAACATTTATCTAAAAATCGAGGTTTGAGTAGAGTCTTCTGATAACATTTGTGCCACACTAAAGACTCAAAACTAAATATTGATTATAATTTATATATTTCGATAGCTCCTGTTTTTTGGATGTTAACTGAAGGCTATAAGTAAAGTTTTATTTAAAACAGAAAAAAATATTAGGAACTACAAATTGGTAGTTTGTAAGTTTGTTAATATTTTCTGTTTAGTATTCCGCACTCTCATTAAAATAATAATGATGCGATCTCTGTTTTGGTCTCGAGATTGATGTGGTTTTGGTCTCAAAACCGGACATTTTTTTGATAGCCTCTTTTTGTTACTTGATATTATTGTGATGAGTTTCGCAATTCGCTTAAAACAGATAGTAATTGATTCGCTTTTTTCCGGTTTATTGTGGTAAAAAAACTAAGACTCAAACTCTTTTAAGTTTTAGTTTTGCAGCTTTCTCAAGTGTATTTTAATAAGGATTCTATTGTGATCTGGGCCATTTGTGACAAGCAAATCGGTTTACGAAAAAACTTTATTTCAGTTTTTTTTCTTTGGCCATAAGGAGGTCTGATAATGATTTAAAAAGTTATACTGACACCTTTACAAACAAAAAATTTAGGCAAAATTAATTCAAGGTTAGAAAAAAGATGTAGCACGATTACGTAAATATTTTTTAAGCTAGTTTTTCCAGTCGAAAGAGAAAACCTGCAAAAGAGTGAAAGAAATAATACAAAAAATCTACAGCTGCAAGATAGAGTTTTAATTTAAAAGCAGCAAGAACCCAGAAGGCAAACATGCATTTTAAACTTGACTGCTACAGTTAATCAATCGCACTGCTCACAACTTTTTTAACGTCACGGATCAGAAAAGCTTAAAAACAACTATTGCGGCATAGCATTTCGTCTTTCCCTCATTTAAAAAAAAAAAGTAAATGCTCACAAGCCATCCTTTGCCACTATATTCATAATAAATATAGCTTTAAATAACAGCTATTTGTTTAAAAAAAACTCTTAATGATTATTTTCACATGTATCAACAGTCTTAAAATTTAAAATAAATTGTAAGAACTGATTTTTTAAACAAATATTAATAGAATTTATTGTTTCATATAGCGGCCGATTGTGCACAAGCTATCATACACGACTATGTAAACAATGAATAAAGCTTTAAAAACAGCTGTTTGCTCACCAAAAGACTTCTTTATGATTGTTTTCACATGTCTAAACACTCTTAAAATATAATCAAACGTTAACTCAACTATTTTTTTAAAAAGAATTTAACAAAACTTTGAGATTTTTTGACGGCCAATTGCGCACAAGGACTCATAAGCCATTTTGTTAACAATAAATATAGTTTTATAAAAACGAAGGCGTCTAACCGTTTAAAGTAATGTTCCAGTTCAGGTTCAAGTTCTGATTCAGCAAATTTTATTTTTAAGGGTTCAATTCCGGATCGGTTTCAGCAAATTTTACCTCTACCAGTCCAGTTCCGGTTTAGTTTGGGTTCAAGGAAAACAATTTGCGTTTAATAAGGATTTTTGATTTGTATTTGATTCATGTACTAATTTTTTAATATTTTTTTGTCCATTTTTGACAAGCGTGTAAACTGAGAATATAGTTTGTATATCATGGGCATAGGTGTACCAGATTAAAGAATTTAAGGAAAGGAGCCAAACAACTTTTCGGAAATTTTGTGCATTGATTTTCCGAATCATCGTTTTTTCATAATTTCACCGCGAAGCTAAACATTCCCAAAATAACTGAGCAAAATTGTCTGCATTTGCTTTGTTATATACCCGAATATCCTTTTTGGAAAAAAATCAATTTTAGAAGTTTAAAAATGCATTAAATTAATCAATTTCACCCCAAAATGATACTTTTATGGTTGAATTGATAGTGCATAAATAAACTATTTGGGCGTAAAATAATTTTCTTTTCATCAAAAAATATTTTACAGGTGTATTTTAGGCGTTAAAAAAAAACTCAGTGTCCAAAAAATCAGTTTGTTTTCAAATTTTTTATGCTCATAATAAAATTTGAGATGGTAATGATTCCCGTTGCCTTATTTGATGGTAATAATTTATAAAGCTATGTTTGTATCCACCTCATATTCAGTTATGAGCGTATGGCTGGTCAACTGGCTTGTCTTTTGTTGGAAGATGGTTAACAGTTGCACTCTCCATAATGTTTAAAGTCTAAGAAATTTCTAGTATAGGTCTTAGAAAATTAAACCCTAAATCTATTCACCCGCAAAATATTTATGTTGCAAATATAAAACTAACTCTGTACTGTATGTTTTAACAAAGTTAAATGAATGTATAATATTGGTTTTGCGAGTTCCAAAAGTGTCTGTAAAAGTTTTTTGTAATTTTATTTTTGATACAAAATTTTACATTTGTGACAAGGTTTGACTAATATTCTTTGCAGGCCTACTAGTGTGTGTATGCATTTATTGCATTCCTTTTAAACTGGGAACTTACATGCAAGTGTCTTATAAATAGGTTTTGATATATTCCACCCCGGTTTAATTCCATTATGGGTTAATTCCACCATAGGATAATTCCGCCAAGGTAAATTACACCCTAGATCAATTCAACCCAGTAAATTTCACCATAGAAAATTCCATCGAAATAAATTTTTTGATATAAAGTCAAAAATATGAACAAATTTTTTTCACATCTATTCAAGAATTAGAATAAAAATGATGGCAACTTTATTAAAAATGTTAATTTTAAAAATTTACTTTTAAGCAAATTACGAATATTTTTTTTATATTTTATTTTACAACTAGGATAAAAATAACGGCAATTGCATCAAAAAACAATATTTAAAAGGTTTATAATTTACATTAAGCAAATTTGCTTCAAATTGCGAGCAATACGCCTTACAAATTTGAGGCATTTTCATTCTCATAATTTTCAACAAGGTTTTTTAAACGAATAATTGGTAGAGCATTTTATATTTTTAAGTCTCCACATCGAATAGGTGCAATTTTTGTTTGGCTTAAATCTTTCTCGGTTTTAAGGACAATGCAGAGTTTTCACTAATTGGGATGTGTGGATATTTTAGAGGATCCAAAAGCATTGTTTAAACCTTCCATTGCACTATATGCTCTTGGTAGATTTCTTAAAACGCGGTATATCTTTTCGTCGATGAAAACCATGTCTCCTCATTATTTCAATATACGAGTATGTTGTCTCAAAAAAATCAACAAACTCTGAAGGGATGTCTTCATCATCAGATTTATCTTCAAATCCATGGACGACGTTTTCGATTGCTAAAAATGTTAAAGCACACAAGCACTTTATTTGAGCTGAAAACTGCATCGCTGTTGTAGTTACCTACGATTCACACCGAGTGAACAGATCTTTCGCCAAATAGATTTTCCGAGATAGAAAACACATCCGACTACTTCAGAATGTGGAAATACAGAAACAAAACGATTTATGGAGAGCTTTTTAAAAATCAACGATATAAGTTGCCGGCTGACAATTCTCCCTTAGATTACGTGCACCAGACAAAAGACGATAATACGAGGAATCTTTTGTCAAGAAGTAGAGCAAATATTCTTGGCACCCATGATCCTCCAATAATGACCTGTAGAATTACTAATTGACAACGCAAACTTGGCGACATCTTAAAAGTTCCATCACAAGCCCAGTTTTTAGAACTTTCAAGATCATCCAAGCTTTTTTCTAAAGAAAACATTAAAATTCTGTTTGGGTCGTTAATGCCGCTTTCGAAGGCCAAAAACAAAGAGCCTTTTTTTAAGTACTTACTGTAAAGAGAATTTCAAATCCTGATCTAGAAGTTGAAAAACTAGGATTCCTAAAGACCTTTGTCTCCATTTACTTATCTTAGGTGAAAGTTGTAATTATCAACAATTATAATTGTCAACAATTGCAAATAACTAGGAATAATTTGCAATTGTGATTGTGCTCCTTTATTAAAGGTAGGGTCCACCGAGAATCTAAAATTTTTCTATAAATAAAGTAGAGTTTTTTAAACCCATTGGTTTTGGTTTGATGTAAATCCGAGTCCCCGTTGGCCCAATATTTCAAAAAAACTAAATTCAAAATGAGCGGTTTTGATTGGTCCTCAGTTTTATGACGTCAATGAATGGCAAATCAAGCAAAGAATGCATGTACAGTACATGCTACAATTTTTATCTCGTTGATCACTGTATTGTAATTCAAGTAATGGGTATTTTTGTATGACTCCTAGTTGTTCTAACAGAGTAAAACAAAATAGTATTAGTTTTCATCGATTATCAATAAAGGATTCCACGGCTACAGAAACGGTTGAACAATATGAAGTTAAAAAACCACCTAATTTGAAATACTGCAAGTTATGTAGTAGGCGCTTTACTGAAGATTGTTATGAACAAGACCTGAAATTGGAATTGCTAGAAATCAAAAAACAAGTTAAAGTAAAGAATGATGCAGTTCCAACTTTGTTTGATTTTTCCTTCTATGGTATGTTAACTGGTAAAAATTAAAAAAAACAAAACGAACCAAAAATGTCAGAAAAATCAAAGGAAAGACAAATGAGGATAAAACAAAGAGAACAAAGAAGTTTTTGCATAAGGTGAGTAATTTGTAGTGTTTTTACATTGACTGGCATATTTAAAGAACTATTTTGTGTTTCTTGCTCACAATTTCAATGCACTTGTCATGACATATATAAATGCTGTCTAGCTAATTGGTTATAGATTTATGTAAAACTTGAAGTTGCTGAACTTACAAGCAATCTGAAAATTTCTCTTATCTGTTTTCAAACTTACAGCCATTTAAGAAAAACATTTGTATTTTTTGAAACATTCAATATATAATAAAAACTTGGAATATATTGGCACCAAATTATGAAATGACATACCAAATGATATAAAAATTTTGTTTACTCAAGATTTAAAAATAAATTAAATTTTCATTTTATTCTATATCCTTATATGTTGTTGTACAGTTATAAAGTAGTCTCACACAGCAGTATTTTAACCATATGCATTTGTAATTAGGTATGGTTGCTCATACTATGTTGGCTGCCTTGGATAATAATAGCAATACCAAGTTGGAGCAAATCGAAGGTGAAAATAATAAAGGTAGTTGAAAACTTCAATGGCCCCAACATAGCCAAACTTTCATTGTAAAGAAGCAATGTGTCCCAAAAAAACTCCTCGCAAAGATCTAATGTCATGTACATGGATTCACCTCAATTCTGGCTTAAAAGGTGAAGTGCTAACCATTTTAAAAGCCTGGTGTAAATCAGTTGTGCTATAGGTAAAAAAATGGGATAAAACGCTCAATCCCACTCACCCATTTTTACAGTAAATTTGCTGCATGCTTTTGCAACACAAACATTTACAAACTAGAAATTATTTCTTGCTGATAACATCTGCTTCTACTCCTACATGCTGTCGCTGCGATAGACTATGACCTCCTAAAAGATTGGTCCAGAGTAGACTTATTAGTTATCCACATGTGGCAACCCAATACAAGCTATCTTACATCTCTACTCATTTGATTTTATCTTTAAAATAAGTCTTTTTTTGCGTTACACTATCATCTTGTGAATCCTGCAGATTGCATCATTATTGGCCTCCGTGGAGCGGTTCCACGCCACATAAAAAGTCGCGTAACACATGGCAGTAAGGAAGGTGCTACAAGTATGCTAGCTACAGGAAATCGTTTGTTTAGATTAGAACGTATTTAATCGCCTTGTAATCGTATTTGAACCTATTTTTTGAAATACGTTTGTGATCAAATAAATTAATGATTACCGCCTGTTATTGCTATTTAAATTTTTGATTTTTAGAAATTTAGTTTTTTATTTTGTTTTCAATTTTTTGAATTATTAGTTTTTTTTTTATTTTTAGAAATTCAAGACGTACACGTGCCTGCTTTGACAAAATAAACAATAGCTCGTGAACAGAAACCATTCAAGGTTGAAGCTGTGAAGCTTCACAAATACGTTTCCGCACTTGATATTTTTGTATATAACAAAAAATAAATATTTTTCATACTTTTAAATTTTGTAATGTACCTTACTATTCAAAAGTAAAACAAATTATATCAACTGGCTTACCGCACGAGTTTCATATGGTTCAAACTATTTATACAAATTGTTCCTTTTTAAAAATAATTAAAAATGTTAGCTTATTAGCATGTTTTAACTTTTATTACGGCATAAAATTGAAAGGCAAATTAAGCCCGTGCGGTTAGCCCATGTGAGGCCACTACAGCGCCCGCGGCCAAATCGATACGAGTTCCGTACGGGAAGCCCTCGCAGGGCCTGCATGAGCCCTGCATTGCATTGTTGGCTGGGGGGCTTGCTTTAAAATTTTTTTTTCAGAGAATTTAAATGTGCTTAATTTTAAAAAACGCCTTTATTTTAGGAAAAAATGCTTAGATTTATCAATAATGTTACTAATGTTTTGGTTTTTGAAAGCATTTTTTAAAAACGTGCAAGTTTTACTGACAATGACAAGTCAAAACCAAGAAAATTTTCATTAAAATCTGTTTTTTTAGTTGAAATTGTCCTTCTTGTGGTCTTTACTTGACGTTCTCAATAAAAAATAGTTTCAAACTAACGTTAATTTGCAACTTTTGGTGCTCCCTCATCTTGAGTAATTACCTATGCCTATTTTTTGGTCAGCTAGAATATCAAATTTGGCTATAGTACCAATTATGTTAAACGCTTTAAGTTTTAATCCGTTTACTGCGACGTTCAGACGTTCCCAAAATAATGCAAAATTTGCTGCGTATCTATATATAGATGCTTTCTAAAAATTGGTACGCGTTGGTTTGCGGCAGGCTCTATTTATAGATTGCATCAAAAATAGTATCTGGCAACCTTAACCCTTTAAGGGACACAAGTAAACCAAAACAATTTATAAAATTTTATTCTATCTAGTTCATGTATATAGAGTTTAAAACACAATTTAGAAAAAATGAAGTGATTTGTTAGGACCACTTGTCGATTACTAACCCCAGAGAGATGGTAAGTCCTCTCAGAAACGAGTTCGGAGATGGAATGAGCCCCATCGTTGAGGAGCATTTTTGTCTTTTGCAACTTGTTTGAGAGTGGTGCTAATTCCGTCTCTTCACTCTCATCTGAGAGCACCCGCCACTTCACTGGGGATAGTAATCGATAGGAGAGTCAAGTATTTTATAAAATTAAGTAGAATTACATGCAATCATTACTATTTAAGTAACAAAAAAAGAGAACATAAAAAAATAAATGCACAATTTTGCGACAGCGTCTATATATAGATCCAAATTGACAATTTTCCTTTGCGGAAAGTTTATATAAAGTAACGCAATGCTATAGTGTTATAATGCGGCGGCGTCTATATATAGACATTTCTTTTTTTGAGGTAGCAGGTACATCCATTGCCGCCGCAGTTAACGGGCTAATATATGAAGCACTATGAAAGTAAATTTTGCTGATTAAAATGTGATTATAGTGAGCTCATGATAAACACAAGAGTTTACAGCATTTTCTTTGTCTTTCTTTCTCTGTTTACTTTCGTTGTTCATTTATCTCCTTTCTTGTTTCCTATCCATAAAGCATTCTATTTCTTTTATAATTATAGCTTCCGAAAATTCTTATATACATGTATAAATGATAGTAGTGGTACATTTGTCAAAAGAAACTTCAATGAAAACTCAGAGCAGCAAAATAAATTAGAAAAGCTACCCAAAAAATTACATTAAATTTAAAAAAACCACAAAAGTGTGTTTCATCCTATAATCCACAATTTTATAGGATAAAACAGACTCTTGTAATTTTTTAAAAAGTAATTAAATAACTTTTTTATTTAAATTGTTTTGATTCGTTTACTGAGCACTTTGCGATGAAGATCGATTCACTCTTACATTACATATTTGAGTTTCTATAATGAACGATGATATTTTTCCTTTCAAATTAAAAATTTTGGCTTAAATCGAGTTATTAGACTATATTACATTTTTGATATAATTATGCATTGTCACACGTCATAATAATTTTAATCATAGCGATGTAGTTTATCCCCGTTAAAAGCAATTCGTAGTTTTATTAAGAGAATATTTGCGTCTCTTTGAGCGCTGCTGTCTCGTATTATCTGATTCGCTCTATTGCTCGATATACTGTATGTATCTTCTTTCCTCTTTTGCTCGACGGTATTGACGTAATATGTTTTCAAGCTTTACTACAGCTCGCATATTTCTGGAGCATTCGAGCATAACGATCTCTCCAGGGAGTTCTGGCTAGACCTCGAATTTACGAGCGAGTTTACGTCACGTGATCTTGTTTTCTATATAAAGCCGATGCGTAGCGATTATTGAGATGAGATGTGATTTTGAGACGACTCGAGTGGAAGTAATTGGTTCGGCGCGGGAGGCCCGTTAGTTTTTGTATTGGTGGTCGAGCGTTGAATTTATTTTGTGCCAGTGGTTGGCAGTTTTGTTCCACAGAGGTAGAATTATTTGTGTTGTTTGAATCAAGTTATAGTGTTGAGTTCGCTTTGCAGTTTAGCAAAGCGTGGAATAGAAGTTTCATCGGTCGCGATTTTTGTAATACATTTGTTCTTATTAGAGACAGTGGTCTCTGTTTGTTGTGAAGAAGAATCTTCAACGAAACCAATCCGAGCTTTCGTTAAACCAACTGTATAAACCGTCAGGCTCATAGCAAGACTACTTCTTGAGCCGGAATAAAATAAAATTTAGACACAGCTTTGTTTCAGCGCAGGTATTCGGGGTACCTAGCTCAACTGGTCCTTTGCGACTCCCGAACAAAGTCTGTGACATGCATTAAAAAATTGGAGTCGAAGTAAGGTATATTTTCCAGACTTTCATACCACAGTGGTAGAAACATTACTTATAAATTCAATTTTTTTGGTTCAAAGACTAAATTATAAATTCAAATTTTGTAGAAGAAGAATTGATTAAATTCTTGTTAATGAAGAAAAGACTCAATCCACTCCCCGCCGAAAGGTGCCGGCGTGTCCAACGATAAAAACAGAATTCAATAACGATAATCGTTCTTGAAATGCTGAACTTGTCTAAATAAGGTCAGCGAAATCCTTCCAAGTTGCAATCACCCTTATATAAATATGCGTAACTCTATGACGCCCGATACAGAAAATTATAGTTGCAACTTAAATACGAAAGAGAGGAAGGAGTTTATTTTTTATCTACCGTTTCACACACGTAGTTACTTATCACAATACAAAAATTAATACAACGGTCACCGTTCTCTGAGCCAAACTCTAGCTGCTGTGTAATAAGAGTGATCTCTATCTATTTACAATAAACCCGAATTGGGCCACGTGGCTCAGACGACAAAATTAACAATAAAATTCGATTTTATGCTCCTATACAGGTTACTGCCAAAACGAGGACACACAGAGATTATCCAATTAGGACGATACAATTAGGTTATTTCAGTTAATTTAAAAATCTATAAATTGATTGATCTGTTAAAGGCGTTAATTATCACATTTCTTAGCTGTAGGCAGCTGCGACTCATTGCATTTCTAATAGGTCACAAAACAATTAATCTAATTTTCTAATAGGTCACAAAAATTCACAAAGAAGCGATTTGCATTAGGTAACACACAGACTTTGTGTAGATTAGGTAACACACATGTACATTGGGTTTTGACCCGTTCATTCCCGGATTAAATATTCATGGTTTCTGATAACCTGATTTCTAATTTCGTCTTGGTTTACTCTGTAATGATGTCAATCCTGGACCAGGTGTGATAAAAGTATTGTGCTTGAGGTCACTCAAAAATTAACCGATATGTATTGACCACAATAAATTTTTCATTATATTTTATGAATCCATTTAAAGTGAATATTTGGAAAATGAGCGTAATGAAAAAAAGGTAATACGTAAATTAATTCGATGGGTTCAAAACACAAAAGCAGATTGTCATTTTCTTGTATTGAAAAGCTTTGGGTTTGCCCGCACCCGGCCTGTAATTTTTCTTCCTTGAGTACTAGCAGAAAAATAATTTTGCTTTGAGCCTGTTAGCTGTCCGTCGATTTTATATGGATTTTATATGGACAATTTAATTCGTTCGTATCCTCCCTTGGACCTGGCCAATTACGGACCGACAAGCATTTTCGCTCTGCGCAGGAAAATAACGAGTCCGGAAACATTTAATCCTAAATTTTCTCCCTCTGATCACACTAACGCTTTTTAAATAATACAATATTTTTATTTCTTCCTTTCTCGGTACTCAAACCTTTCCTTGGTCATAATGATGCTTTTTCAAATCCTAGAAATGTTTAGTTAAAAGATTCAAATAATTTACTGATTTTATAAATAACATGATGTATTTTGGATAATACTTAAAACCAAACTACTTAAAAATGAGAAGCACCAGACTCGAGTTTCGCTCTTATTAGAGCTAGTCAGTGATGCATATCTCACTGCGAATCGAACTCGCTACATATGGTGTTCCACTCAGGAGACAACACCACTAGGCCACGCGAGCCCGACAACGCGAGCTCTAATAAGAGCGAAACTCGAGTCTGGTGCTTTTCATTTTTAAGCAGTTTGGTTTCAAGTATCCAAATAATTTGAAGATGTAAAGAAAAAATTCTATAGATCCAATATTTTGTTTTTAATCATAAACCATGAATTCAACTATAGAACATAAACAAATTGACTTTGTTTATATGCCAAGAGATCTGCTTTTTTTGTAATAATCCTCATTTTTTTGTAATAATTGTAAGCGCCTAATCCTAATTTTTTCTCCTGTTCATAAAATAAGAGTTATCAAAGGATTTGAGTTTCTGCTAAATTTTTTTGGGCAAAATTCAAATGCTTGCCCTTTTACTTAACAGTTTATTAAGAAAAAAATAAAAAAATTAAAAAAGGCAAATAGTGCGATAAAACAAACGGCGGATAAGCTAAAGGACAATACATTAAGTAATTAAAAATGGCAATAAAAATAGCAATAGAAATAGCAGTAGCAATAGTAGGAGTAACAAACTCTGAACAATTAGTAAGCTGCAATATTAATCAAGCAAAATAGACAATTTAACGCTTATATGCCAAAATATATGGTGTATACAAATTACAACGAAGTGGGCCAAGTCTACTAATAAACAATCACGGTACTGACTTTGTAAGAGTAATCGAGAAATGTAACGGTCCTTCAGCGAAATTTGAGCGAGTATCTAAATCACAGTTAACTCCGTACTATCTTTTTTAAAATGCATAGAAACCGCACAACAAATATATTTGTTCTAATAAACTGCTCAAGGGTAACTGAGAAATTTTAAACTTTATCCAAGGAGTATTAGAATTAACCCTTAGAAGACTGGAATCAACGATAGTTGATTAGCAACGCAAAACCGGTATCATTCCAGAAATATGCCAGTTTCGCGTGACGCATGAATGTTGCGAGAGCGACATTGAAGTGCAAAAATATCAAACATTGAAGAAACAAAAGATTAGAAGACAAATAAATAAAAGAAAAAAAAACTATTTGGTTTCACGCGCCTTGTGAAAACAATCGACGTCACAGTGAGACTGAGCGAGTGACTTCATTTGTCTTACGTCACAGCGCGAGCACGCACATGGGGTGCGATGTTGATAATTATGATAAATTTTGAAATAAGATAATTTAAAAAAATTTTTTTTCAAGGGATTTACGGTTGATTAAGTGTTTTACTACAAATAGCGACCAAAAAGTTTGAACTTTATAACCGCATTATGGCACTAAATCAAAAATAAGCGTTTTTTTTCTGAAAAACTACGGTTAATATTTTTATCGATTATTCACTTTTTTTTTTATCACATTTAAACAAATTTTATATCATTTTAATCAAGAAAAAATTATCTTTTTAATGATACAAAAATCAATCAGCTTCTCTAAACAAGAAAAGTGCAATTAGTTATTGAAAAACTTAATTTGTAAAAAAAAGCAAATTTCGCTCTGTTTGCGGTTTTGCTGCATCGTCGCAAAACAAGTCAGCGGTGCTTTAAGGGTTAAATTAAATTAAATTAAAATTTATTTGCAATTAAGGTATTACGTTTCGAATTTGGTATTGATAAACGTGATTGCGAAACAGGAAACAGCGGCTAAACGATATAGGTTATTACACGCACAAGGTCAAGTGTGAGCAGTCGCCGTACCTTTAATTAACACCGGAAGTAGATAAGTTAATTTAAAAAAAGAGTAAATAAAGAAAAAAGGAAACAATTATGATAAATTTAAAAAAATACAAGGTGCATACATTTTGTTTGTAAGCTCAAAAATAGTAATAATACTGTATAACTATGCTCGTATAATCTACACATCCGAGCCATGTAAAAAGAATGTTGCATAACCATGGATGAAAGGAACAACAAACACTCTGAAAGATGTTTTTAATTTTTTTAAGGTATAGTAATTAAACTTTAATCCAAGGGGTTCAAGGGTTGGTTTGGTAAATCTAAATAAATTGATTGAAGATTTATTTTAGCTTTTGGTTGACTTCAAAGTAAAAAACGTTTTCAAGTCAGTTCATATGTATCTAAGACCTTTTACTCTCCTTTTTCTTTTTTCCGAGTATAGTAAAAATAACAAATCATAAAAGTTTGTCTTTGCGGCTAAAAAGCTCGCAAATAAGATGCATTTCAAGTTTTTTGACGATACGGTGTTCCAGTCGAAAGTTACGTCATATTCCATATAAGAACAGTGGGAGATTTCCATACGAAAAGTTTGACAAAACAAGTTTTAGGTTTCTCTTTTTCTATTGTTTTTATTAGAGGCAATTTAGTTAAATGATTAACATATGATCAATTTTTCTTGAGCTTGACTCCATGGGAAAACTTAGGTTGATAAAAGTTTGACTTGCGAGCGGAAGGATGCAAATTCAATTCTCAATCTAACTAAGGGATTTCTATTGCGCTTTTAAGAATGAAAATTAACGACAAATTTTGTCATGGGGTTAAGTTGCGTACTAATAATGATTTTTCATTATGTAAATGTTTTTTCTTCTTATTACTATTGACATATTTGTCTTAATTCTGTTTTCTATTTAAGCGGGGTCACCATGGTAAGTATGTGACGCGACCCCATTGAGGAATTTGTTGTAAAGTTCCTTTCCTTAGGCATATCAGAAATCATACAAGTAGACTGGTTATCGAACCCGTGTTCTTCTTCTCGCAAGTCAAAATGATATCACACCGAGAAATCCTCCCGACAAATTAAAAAACACTGGCCTCTAAAGTTTGCTTTTCCAAAAGTCTTAAATTTTTAGTCTGCTTGGCAGCAGGGTCAAGTCTTTGCCGTTTCAAAATTTCTAACAGATGTTCCGCAAATTGCGGGAAAATCATATTTAGTTGCAATCAAATTATCTCATTCATTTTTATCTGCAGTTATATCGTTGCCCACAACTTAAATTTTAAAAGAATGGCGCAGGTTCAACAAATACCTGATATCCTGCCATGACGCACATCTATAACTGGCATAAAATTTGAAGACGTGATTATCGGATCTGGCAAACTTTCTTACATGGTAATGCGTCCATAGTTTTCTGCAACCGGTTGTGCTTACATCCCGACGTTGGATTGTTTTGACATGATTCATCGACTCTCTCACACTTCTGTTGACAGCTTATGCGCAAAAAGTACGTTTGACATGAATTAAATAAAGTTGTTGGCTTGCGTGAGTTTTCATTGTCACTAATAGATAGCACTTTTATAGTTTGAAGTGTTATTATAAGCCGTGTAAAAATAAAAATGCCAATTTTGTTGTTGTGTTCTTGACTAAGAGTTTAAACCAATAAATAAGATTTAGATGAAAAACATCTTTAGCTCACTCACATTTTATTAAATGTTAAATTATAAGCAAACATTTTATATTTTTTTTTAATTGTAAAACAAGAAAAGTAGATCAGGAATATAAATATGTTTTGTTTTAAATAACACTTCAATGTTTTTTACTGGATAACTAGGTAGATAATAAACAAATATATTTTCTACAAACAGGAACCAAGTAGTTCTGACTTCAATTTAAAAGCCTATCTGTACACATTAAAGAAGAAAATCAATTGATTTGCAATTTAAGAAACTTGATCTTTTATTTAAAAAAAACAAAAAACTGTTTTAACAACTCATCATTTGTACAAATAGGAAAAGTAAAAATCGTAAAATTGAATAAAAAAACCATATATATATAGCAATTATTTTCGGTTTTAAAAAATTAAAAACAGACGTAATAACATTGCAGCAAATTTAACACTTTTGTCATTTGTTCTACGCAGTGTCTGCATAAACTTAACCAAGGTCTTTTCAAAAATTACAATTGAGAATCTCAAAGGCTTATTAAAAACTAGAAAAAGTCCAGATGTATTGGGAATGCACGCAGTTAGGCTGTAAAAATTTTTTTGCTACAATTATAGATTTTGAGAGGCAAACCTTAATATAAAATTAAATAAAGCAAAAAAAAATTGTTATTAGTTGCAAATGTACATTAACGTTGAGAAGACTTTTTTGCAGATAGTACACTCTTCATCCAGCAATTTGGGTCCCCTCGGGATGTAGGGGCTTTTACGCGTGGGGGCCCAAATTGCTCCTGTCCCATCGAAAATCGAAATCGGTTAAATATATCAAATCAATTCAACCAATATAGATTTCCTATCTTTTGAATAAATTAAATCTATTCAACTGATTTCAATTTCCGATATTAAAATTTATTTAACCGTTTGAATATATTAAATCGGTTGAAAGAGGTCAAAAGTAAAAAAGAAACTTCAAGATAAATAAAACTAGAGATTTTTAATGGTTTCTGTTTATCTTTGTATTTTGACCGTATTATTTTTTCGTGACCTTATAAGAATTATGTAATTTAATTTGTATTTTTGTAGAAACTTACTTGTTTTAAGGAAAATACACACTAAGTTAGCTTTTATTTTTACAAATAATCTTGTAGGTGCTCTGTGCAAATTTAGTTAAAAAATACTATAATTAAAGATAATATTGCTGAATGTTGAAACCTGGAGAGTGCTTGTATAAGACAAAAACGTAAGTTTTTTTGTAAAGAAAATTTAAATGTTTAATGTCAAATTTGCTAGTTCAACAGCAGCTTACTACCTTTCAGAGGAAACGGTAGATGATCTATGCACTCCAGAAGAATTTTTTCAAAATACAGCAGAGTTTGTTTGATTCATTAACATTTAATTTCTTATTTTGCTCAGATCATCAACTTTATTTCAACCAAGAACAATTCCTCATGTGTATATTCCAATTTGTCTAATCGCCATCATCTAATTGTTCAATTTCCTCAATTAGTCACAGTTTTTATATACCCGCAGAGCTTTCTGTTTAGCTAATAGGTAATTTGCAGATTCGATTCACACGTTGAAGCGGTATTCACAGCTTTTTTGGTTACTGTAGTATGGACACTGGACAAGTTATTCAATTTTATTGGTTAGTTTAACACGCGTAAAATTTCAAACAAACAAAAGATGATTATCAAATCAATAGTCTACGCAGAAATCTCATTTTAGCAACATGAGAAACAAATCTTAGACGCATTCTTACTATTTTATTCAAACTACTCACTACTCAATGAAAGAAGATAGAACATGTTCCAGTTTATTAAAATTTAAATAAACGTGTTTACTGTTTATAGAGTACAGTAAAATTGGGTCTAAGCGTTAAAAAACTCTTACCCAGTTAATATTTCAAATCAAAATTGCGCTTTTGATGGTTCATTTCAGGATAGTTGATATAGCGAAGTTAAAAAATCAATGTCCATAATAAATTTAAGTGCATAAAGTAATCGCTTAAAACAAAATACAAAATTGCTTGAAAGTTTTAACCAAAGAAAACGTTAAATTGTCAGAATAGCAAAGGACTTTAAAGTCTTAAAAACTACTCTGTCGCCTTTAAATATTTTCCACTTCTGGAAGAAAACTGCCATGAATATCTTGCTCTTTTATAACTAAAGATCATATGCTTTGTGCGTTCGGACTTTTTTGAGCTCCAATTGAGGAACATTTTTGGCGTGGGTTGTTAAATCATGCAACTACTTAGAGCAAAGATATCTTGAAACATGTTAGAGATACTTGTTTATTTAAAATACAAGCTTAAATTTTTAGAAAAAATTATTGCTTTGGTATGATCGAAGGTGTCTTTACTTTCATAAAATGTTGCGGTCTCGGTCCCGACTACAACACTAGTCATAAACAACTCAAAAATACAATAAAAATTGATATACATAAATTTACAACGAATAAAAACAAAACAAAAAAAATTCTTTGCCTTGAATAAAATAGAAATATTTTTTATTGTTATTCTATAGGTCTACTTGTAAAAATTTTTAAAAATTTTGCAAGCAGTATATTAACAATTTAGTTGTGGTCAGCAAAATAGCATAACAAACCAAATTTACATTTTTTAACAAAATGATGAACCAATTTAACCAATAATTTAATTAATCATTATTAATCGAATTATTCTTATAAGTAGGACACTCATCAGGAACACTGTAATAAGCTTCTCCGTATAATTCAGATTTGTCCATGGTCATTGCCACGGAGTAACCTTGTGGACATTCGCACTTTGTTGCAATGTTTTTGATTTCCTGATCAGAAAGAATACGTGGCCAGACCATCAAGTTAGTAATGTTGCCACTGAAAATCATTTAAAAGCAATCAAAAAAAGTTTAAGCCCTTCAAGTAGAAAATAAAAACAAATAAATAAAAACTGGGATTGCAACATTTTGCACAGACAATAATATTAAAATCGATTTCTTGCTTTTACTCGTCTTAGATAATGTTACAAATGAGCATCATTTCAAACATCTTACTTAAATGATTCTTCGGGTTGCGTATTTATTACATCTTTTGTTTCTTGATCTTGTCCAAGAATTAAGGTTCCTCCTCCATTAGCGGATTTGAAATCGCCTAGGATTGTTTTCACTTTAATAGAATTAAGAAAGACCGCAGCTTTATTTTGCACAGAGGAAAACCAAACGCACAAATGAAACTGGAAAAAAATATATTTTTTAATTTTCTTGAAGCATAATCTCAAAGTGACAAATCGATTTATTGAAGAAGTTTGTCGACAGCGTGGTATAGTGTTTAAGAAGGCCATGATTATGTTGAAGAAGTCATTAAGGGTTTTTTTGTCGATTTCGATCTGAAGGCGACATATGACTCTGTCTAGCACCGTGGTCTTAAATGCAAACTGCTTAAGAATTCTTCCGGATAAGCACATGGTCAGAATGATCATGGTGCTTGTCCAAAATTCAAATTTTGCCCTTATTACCGGTGACAGCGAATAAGATAGGATTTGCCGTTTGTAAAACGGCGTTCATCAGGGATCGGTCTTTGCTTTCTTTCTTTTCAACTTTTATATATTTACGTTTATATCTGCCCTCCACGATTTCCAGAAAGTTTACCTAAGAAGACAATCTAGTATTGTTGCACTTTTCTGAAAACTGGAAAGCATTTGAAGAGAATTTAAGTCAAGAAATGACTACACTTTTAGTGTGTCTTCAGACTTGGAAGCTGAAGCTCAGTCACACTAGGACGGTGACAGCAGCTTTTTACTTAAATTAATATACAGGCCAAACATGTGCTAGATGTTTACAGCAGCATTAGAATTTTACCGTTTTGTCTAATTCTATTTATTTTGTTGTAAAACTGGACAAATCGCTCACGTTCCGTCACCATCTCGTGGCATTGCGCAAAAAATTAAATTACGTAGCGTGTCACATTGCTGAGGCAGGTTGCCGGCTCAGGATAAAGTGCTGGTGCCAGAACACTGCGAACAGCTATCTTATCTCTGGTATACGTAATAGCTCAGTACTACACACTAGTCTGATGTTGCAATACTCAGCTACTCACTCGCCTTATAGACAGTGTCCTGTTTGACTGCTTGCGCTTTGTCACTGGATGCCTGCGTCCCATTCAAATTGACCACCTACCAATAGTTTCAGGCATCCTGCCAGCTGAGCTTTGCCAACTAGGAGAAACACTCTCCTTGGCTAACGGTCACCCCTGGACCCTGACCATATGTTAAATTTCTAGATTAGACTTAGAATCTTTAAAAATATCTTATCATTTTTTCCACCCTCCTAATAAATCAACACGTTTATCTTTTTTATCACTGGCAGCATCGTTGCTACTACTGTGATTTTATTCCAAATAACTCTGCATTGGTTCGAAGGTACTATTTTTTTACCATTAAAATCATTTCCAACTATCATTTAATTTTGTAAAAAATGTTCGGAAATAACACATTCAATATCGATTTAATAACAAAACAATGTGAATACTGAAAATGATTCTTGAGGCAAGCGTCTTTATGATAAGCTCCTCACATACAAGTTTTTATAGATCCTTTCATTGGACGTCACTTGACGCAGCAATCAATTGACGTATTTGCTTTGTTTCCCTATACGTTACTATGACAGCAATGATATCGAATTCTATGCAGTTATGAAAATATAACTAAAAAATTTGAATAAGCAGTGGGCCACATAAAAAACATTAAGTGGGTCATACTGATTTTAATACCAACAGGAAGCTGCTCTACCTCACTAGAAGCTCACTGTGCGAGCTAACTCAATAAAAATCTGCCAGGGAGATGGATTTGGAGGCTGGTGGTAAAGACAATGTGATGTTGAAATGGCTTCCACGTTCACCTGATTTGATTTCTGCAATTTTTTCTTGGGGATATTTTCTCTGGGGATAACTGCAATTTCTTGGTTTGTGTCTTTCCTCTTCTTGCAAACATAGAAAAACTTAAACAAAGAATCACTATTGCTCTGGAGACTGTTACCCAATATTTGGGAGGAGCTAGAATACAACCGTGTCACAGCATATTATTATTCACGGTACGCATATTAAACAATTGTAAAACCTTTCACGGAATTCATGTGCCTTTGAATTTATTATTTAATTTTACAGAAATAAACCTTGCTTAGCTCAACATTAACACTGTTTAGTTTCATTGGATTTGATCATGTAGTTTCTGTTATATTTACATGTCAAATGGTAAAAAATTTTTGGAAACACCCTGTGTTTGAAAGTGGACTTTAATTTTTGTAAAATTTTTCCGTCTCCGTCTCGGTCTTGGTCGCGATTGTTTCTGGTATCGGTCTCGAATCTTAGGTCTCAAAATTTGTCAGTCTGTTCTTCGCCTTGGAAAAATTATCTGGTCTCGGTCTCAGTCTCGACGTTTGTGCTCTCGAGTACATCATTGATATACACATTTCTAAGATAATCAAGATTTTGAAAACACTTTTGCATTTAAAACTTGCTCATTAATTTAGGAGGATTGCAGTTAAAGAATATAAACAAGCTTTTTAAATATTTGCAAAGTATTTATAAACTTAATTGTATAAACTAATTAAGATGGAATATTTTTTAGTATGAAGTGAAAAAAAAACGAAGCAATTAACACTAAAAACCCCAATGGGTCATTTTTGACCCATTTATGATTTTAAATAGTTACCATTCAATCAGTGAAAATTTTTTTTCAACAAAACTTGGTGACTTTTCCTAATTCGGTTTATACTTTTATATGGTATATGCACAATTGTTAAAATGTGAAAGTTTTTTCCAAAAAATCTTGATATACCTAGAAGTACCACATGGGTCAAAATTGACCCATCTACATAAACAATCTTAGTGTTGCTTTAATATATTTGTAGAGAAAGCCTAGAAAAGAACAAGCATTTTTTTATACTTACAATCAATTATTTAGTGTATTATATGGTATATATTGCAACCTTATTTACATTTTAGAACAATTAGTTTTGTTCCAAACTTGAACTTGTTAGTATTTTCCAAAGAGTCAAAGAGTAAAGTTCGTTCAATTGACATTCATTTCTATCTTTCAGAAAATAAGTGTGATTTGTTACCTATTCCTAAGATATTTTTGACCCTAATAATGAAAAAATTAAACTTTCAAGAAACTCTCAAACTTTTACAAAGTGATGACATTTACTCATCTTGTGATGAAAGTGACTTTGATGAAACTCAACTGATTGAGTCTTTTTCATCTGAAGATAGTGAGGAAGATGACTCTATTATTGAAGATGAAGTGGTATGCATTGAACAAGAAAATTTGTCCAATGTTCAAGCAAGTTCATCTTCACATTTTAGTAATGAAGAAGTACAAACTCGCAGTGGAATCATATGGAGAAGATTCCAGGAAGGGCAAAGTTCCAGAGGACGATTCCCTTCGGAAAATGTGTTTACCCCAAAACCAGGACCAACAGCTTACAGTTGCAGACAAGTGATGAAAGAAAGTCCTCTAAGTGCTTTCCAATTATACATAGATGAAATAATGTTGAGATCAATACAAAGGTATACAATTCATCATGCACACCTTGATGATAAAAATTTCAATTGCCCTCTAGAAGAACTGGAAAAATTTATTGGTTTGCAAATTGCTCGTGGTGTTTTGGAGAGAAAAAATACTCCAGTGAAACAACTATGGAGTAAAGAATGGGGTCATCCTATTTTTGCAAGTACGCTGAGCAGAAATCGCTTTGAAAGCATAATGAAACATCTAAGGTTTGATAACGTATCCACTCGTGCAGAAAGAAGGACAAAGTCAGAAAAGTTTTGTCTTATTTCAGAAACATGGAATGCTTTTATAGAAAACTGTCAAAAGTGCTATGTCCCAAACCTAAATTTGACAACAGATGAACAACTTTTCCCTTGTAAAACTCGCTGTCCATTTACCCAATACATGCCAAATAAACCAGATAAGTTTGGAATGAAATTTTGGCTATTAGCTGATTCAAAATCAAAATATTTGTGCAATGGAAAACCATATTTAGGAAAGGATCCATTGCGCAAAAAGGAAAATGATCTTCCCACTGATGTGTGTCTTTCCCTTTTGAAACCATATTTCAAAAAGGGATACAATGTTACTACAGATAATTTTTTCACAAATGTTAAACTAGCTGAAACTCTAAAACTTGAAAAAACAACTATTGTAGGAACTGTAAGAAAGCAAAGAAAAGAAATACCAAGTGTAGAATCAACAATGAAAAAAGCATCTATTTTTTCTTCAGAAATACTTCTTTCTGATTCAGGCTGTTCACTTACCATATACAAAGCAAAGAAGAACAAAATTGTTTATATTCTAAGTTCAATGCATAAAGATGTCTCAATTGACAAGAATCACTCGAAAAAACGCCCTGAAACAGTTGAATATTATAACAAAACTAAAGCTGGAGTCGATGTATTGGATCAAATGTCTCGCTACCATACATGCAAATCAGCAACTCGAAGATGGCCAGCTGCATGTTTCTTCAACATTATTGATTGTGCTTGCATAAATGCCTTCATTGTCTATAAAGAAGTTACCAAAAGTTCAATTTCAAGAAGAAAATTTCTTTTAGAATTAGTAAAAGAACTATGCAGATATAACAAAATTGCTGAATCTGAATCCTCATCAAATCCAAAATGTTCTGACTCTACAAATTCACCAAGATCTCTGAAGCGCAAACACTGCCAAATAGATAATTGTCCAAATAAATCTAATAACTATTGCATTGAATGCAAAAAATTTTGCTGTGGGTTTCATACAAAAGCAAAGAAGTTAATTGTAACTTGTTCAAAGTGTGTCAAAAATTTGTGACTGTTTGTCGTTGATTTGGTTTTGTCACTATATAAACATATAACCTATAGTACAGCATATTGGACTATGGCATATATGTAACTTTGTAACAGCTAAGTTTGTGAAATGAGTAAAATTACAAATTTTTTTCAATAAAATTCTGGAAAATAACTGGTTTTATTTGTCTATGGTATGTAGAGTTAACACCACAAAAAATATATCAAAACAAAAGCAAATTTAACTAATGGGTCAAAAATGACCCATTCGGTCCTTTTAGGTAGTCAAAAACCTTGGGGCTTCTAGTGTTAAAAGGTTTAGAACGAAAAGTAACTAAACCACATTTTTACCCAAACTGAGTTAGTCATTGTAGTGGGTTGCTTTTGGCGTCCTTAATCATTATGCAAAATATTATTTTTAAAATATGTTACCAAGTCTTTTTTTTGAAAGCAAGGTTTTGCTAGAGCTGCTGAATTTTTCTTTTAGAAGTTACTACGTCTATTCGTTTTTTATTTGAAAGTTACTAAGTTTATTTTATGCAATCACATTGTAAGGTTTAGTCACGTGATACCGTAGTTTGACATGTGTTACCAGAATCGGTTTTGTTTAATATTGTAGCTTGGTGCTTTGACTATGCAATATGAAAACTGGTGAATTAGGTTTCATTTTTGGTTTAGTGATATATAGATGTAGCCTTCAAAGAAATATGCACGAATGTTCTATTAAAATATTTGGTTTATAAAATTGATTACAGTAATCAAGAATGAAGTAAACGCAAAGAATTTAATTAGAATTAAAAGCTTGGTTGGCAAACCTTTACTTACTCATAAGCGTACTTTGTGGGTTATGGTAAGATCAAAGTGTTCAAAATTTATGTGGGGCATTTTAATCATTTTTAAAATTTTCTAACAGACAGCATTTCCTGTTTGGGAAAGGTTGAATTTAAGCATCATCTCCATCAAGAAACTTTTTGTAAATAAAAGTATTGCTTGTAGTGAATAAAAAGGAGCGGCTTAAATTAAACTTCAACCTATGTTTACTGCTTTGTATTTTTTTTTATAAATTTTATTGCTGCCTCTAATTTTTTTCATTAATCTTTTTAGTGCTTTGACTACTGACCTGACAATTTTAGTGTCAAATGCGTTTTTAAAACATTGAGAAACAGTGTATAAGTATCATTGTTATGGAGCATTTAATTGTACAAGCTTTACCCAGTGATGAAATAGCAGAATCTAGCAGGACAACTTCAGAAGTTTTAGCTAATTTTTTACTAAATAAATCAAAAAGAAGAAAATCTAATTTCTCTGGGTGGTCAGCATCAAAAATTAAAAAAGCAAAAGTTGAAGGTGGGCAACAGACTTTATCCATAAGCTTAAAGTTTTTCAGTAGAATTTACCTAAAATGAATTAAACAATAAATGCCCTGCAGTACTTATCAAATTATGTTTTATTCTATTGGTCATAAAGTCATTTATTACACTTTTGTCTAACTAAGTTTTTCTGTCATTTGTTTAAACCAACTAATTAAAAAGATAGAAATGATATCTGTTTTAGCAGAACTACTGTTGCTGTATTTTAATTTAAAAAAAGCTTTTAATCTATTTAACCCCTTAAAAATATACAAAAATTCAACAGCAGTGGTATATTAAAAGATGTTGCAGTTATGAGGAACTTAAAAAGTTTTAACAGAAAATTTTGAAGATAAATTAAAGATAGAGTAATGCGGATATCAAACATATCAGCTTGTTTTAAAATTTCAGGTTCAGCTCATGTGACATACAATGGAAAAGAAATTCCTGAACAACTACAACCCATCATTCAATGTCGATGTAATTGTTATTCTTTTTTTTCTTCTGAAGAGCGAAAAAAAATATTTCAGACTTTTAATCGTATAAAAGACCACTCTACTTAAAATACCTACTTACAAGGCTGTGTGCAAGTGAAACCATCGGATAGAATTAGAAGAAGAACCAGGCAAGAAAACGGAAGGCAACAAAAAAGCTTCACCTATGGTGTAACATGTGAAAGAAAGACAATATATGTTTGTCAAGCTGCATTTTTGGGTTTACATGGCATAAAAAAGGCTGAAAAGAAAAGTTCAATCTAATATTTTATTAATATCATCTGACATGTGCATCTAAAATATCTATAAATGATAAAGTAAGTTCATTATACAATATGTAAATGCTTAATAATACTAAAAACGAAAATCGCTGTAAAACTGGATTTTATGACTCATTCAAAAACTTAAAATGCAATTTACTCAAAAGCAGTATTTTGTGACTTAGTTACTTTTCGTTCTAAACCTTTCAATTGTGTTTCAACTTTATCAAGGAAAAAAATTAATTTACATCAATTGCTTAAAAGTTAGAATTTCTTAAATAGAAATCAAAATATTTTCAAGACATTTTTATGCAACTTAAACAATTGCCCACCTGGTTTGATGTTGAAAAAAATGGAACGTTATTAAAAACAATGGGTTTGTTACTGATACCAACACCTACTGTATCACTTGGTCTTAAATCGAAAGCTATCGCATCAAAGTAGGTAGGGGTGGCATAGCTAAAAATGACACTATAAGCGTTCAGTTTATTTAGTTCAATCCAAGCACAAATTGTTTCCTCTTTCATCGACGGTACATAACCTCGATATCTTACGTAATCATTTATTTGATAAAAACGCGGGAAATGAAAGGTTACTCCAGGGCAATCTAGCAAAATATAAAAGTTTTAAAACAAAAATTAAATTTTTGATTTTAAATTTTTTTAAAATTTGTGGCCCCTAACAATATAATACTGCACTAAAAAGAACTAAAAAAAATGTGCTTCATTTTAGTGCTGCGATACATTATTAGGAGCCCCAAATCTAAAATTTTATCTTCTTATCTGACCATCTTTGCAAACGTAACACGAGCAAGCAGTTTGTTTCTCCCGAATACAACCATTTACAACCGCCGATTGGCTGCCGACAGTTAGCCACCGCCAATTCGGCAGTGATAATGTTGTTACGATTAATGACGGTTGGTGACAATTCTAGCAACTCTAACGATTGCTAATGGTCGGCGGCGAATTGTCATCAACTCTTGTTTCTTATAGTCGAAACCATGGTCAGACAATGATTTTGGGTGAGGCATGTGCGCAACATGCCACTATTTGTGCTGATTGCTTACAACCTGTTATACTTTTTTGTTTGAACAAAAGCAGATGTCAAAACTGCATATATTAGCCAATTTAAAAAAATGTTTCACAGAAACTTAACTATGAAGACTTGTGCGAACGGTCAAAATCTGCATATCAAAGTTAACTTAGTTTTACTTCATATAAAAAACAACAAAATACACTGATAATTACTACAGCATAATCTCTGAATAATTAAAACAAAAACAATTTTGCAATTTAAAATTGTTTTTGTTAATGGAGTAAAGCACCTCTAAAATTACATCGATTCATTAACAAAAAATCAACGACTAACTGTTCAGTGTCTTTTTTTAAAGAACTCGATCCAGTCTCTGTATATTCAACCAATGCCACATGTGGCACTTCTTCGAAACAAAACTATCAAAATTTCAAATCTTTAATCAAGTTTTTTCAACTACGTATTATCAATTGCCAAGTTTACAGTAATTATTTGTCTCTTTTCTCCTTAACTTCTGATAAAATTTTTTGTTCCTTTTAAGCCAGGTTTAGTAGTTCAGCAATTTCTTGTTCTGTTCTGTTTTGTCCAATTTTCCTTTTTTCTCTTTTGGAACGAAATATCCTTTTGGTCCATTCAAAAACATTGTTTGACCCAAGCCTTTCTTTTCATTTTTTAAATATTTTTGCAAACTAAATTGCTTTCAGTTGCTATTATGATAAAAAGGAAATAATTGATAGGAAGTAAATCTTTATTGTTTTCAGTTTCAGCAACTGTTATGAAATTATTAATAAAATCAAGAACCTTAGCTTCGAAAAGTGGAATTGACGAAAAAAGTATTTCTAACTCTATCTCAGCATTTGCTAAATGATTTATTGAGTTTTTGATAAAATTGTTGATTCATTTGATTTTCACTTTTTGTTTTTGATTGACAAAGTCCTAGATTATAAATTATTACATTTAAACGATCTCAAGAATTTTTTTGTAAACTTAAAAATTAAAAACACTATAAAATTCATTTCCGTTATCGAAGCAGTTTTTTAAGTTTTTATAAGTATTTGTCATGTTAAATAGATTTTGCTATGTTTCTCAACATTTTTTCAAAATATGAGTACATGTTCTTCTGACGAAGGTTTTTGGTCTGTGATCCACCATAAAACCGACTTTTGCAAGTAGATTCTGATATCTTTAAGATTTTTTTTAAAGGAGTATTATTTCATGCTTGTTCCTAAAATTAGCGCTTATTTTTACATAGATTTTCTTAAAAATTTTTAGTGTGCTTATGTTTAAAAAATGTGCTTATTTTTTTATTCAAGTATTCAGTTTTCACCAATTTTGTTTTAATTATGAATAGGAATTTTTCTTTATTACTACTTGACGTTTTCAATAAAAGCAGCTCTAATAGGCCTATAACTACGCTTTGTAAGTTTTGTTTCCCCCTAATTTTGGGTAATTATCCGTGCTTATTTTTTGGTCAGTTTGAATAGTAATTTTAGTTGTAATGGTTACTTTTTCTTAAAAAATAAAGCTTTAAAACAACACTTTATTTATCAGGGGCTTTCCAGTTTCTCGTCCGCTTATAGGAAGAGTGATGGTTTTCTATTTCTAAAATTTAAATGGCTTGGTCGTGTGCTTTATAAAAATTTGCAAAATAAGATAATTTGTCGACAGTTTAGCAATCCTTTTAATTTTTAAACTTTATCGTAAAAAATCAGTTTGTAATTGCTTGGAATCTTTTGTCTGACATAATGTTATAATATAGAATACGCTTAGTTTTTTTCTAAGTAACTCTGCAGTTAAATTGATAATGTGATTTGCATAAGATTTAGTCATGTTACTTCAAAAAAATCAAAATTTTTGTAGATCGACTTGGATACGAACTGGTAGAAAGAATTTAAAAATTAATAAAAAAATGTTTTTGGTTGTTGAAAAGAAAAATCAAAAAAATTCTTAATCTTAAATCAATATGCCAAAAGATACACAACACAACGTCAATTATCGTAAGCATCAACATTAACAAAGAACAAAAACCGATTTTGAAGTTGGCGAAGAAAAAATAAAAAACTAGAAATATATGAATTAATGCACGCACTCCTTGAAGTTTTTTAATTCCTTTTTGGAAAAACCACAATTGTTAACAATGCCGTATTTAAAAAGAGAAAGGTTTGCCATTGTTCTTGAATTTAAAATAAAAAAACAATCACACTTTTTTGAATGGACATAAATATGTAAGCTATAAATAAAAAATCGGGTGTTAAATCTGGCTTTTCTAACTTTAAAAGGATTTTAGGTTTATCAGTTCTCACTTCATGTTTGACAATTACTGTTTACTAGCAGCTTCCAATAAACCTCAAGTTCCTATTATTTACACCAACAAAGTTCTTTGAGGCAATTTCAGAAGCAGCATAAACGTAAACAATTAACCTTTAAAGCTTAACGGTTAAACTTATCATCATTTTTTTAGTCTAAAATGTTTCCAAATTATTTTTTCAATTTTGATTAAAAGTGTAGCTTCCATTTCCTATAAAGTAGAGTATAAAGCCATTATTGATTCTATGATTGACAAGCTAAGAATAGAGGAGCTTTCTTACGTAAAAACTGACTTGGTTGAAAACCTGATAATTAATACACATTGTTATTTGACATCGGACATAGACATGCAGTCTCATATCTTTTAATTCGACCTAAAATCCATTGCCATTTTTTTATGACCGTTTGGTTTTTTGCTTCCTGCTATTGTACATTGGTGATGGTCACAGTGTGCTATATAGATTGTTTTCATCATTGTTTTTTGCGTGTGGGCTTGTGCATTAACTGAATTAATAACTCTCTCTCACTCTCTCATTTTTTAGTCCTACCTAAATCGACTATTTGGCAATTCAAGCAAAACATAATTGATGCATTGAAATGGTACGTCTTTAGTAGTAGCATAGTAAATAAACATATGTTTTTGGTTTTGCAGGATAGCTTTCAATACGTTGTTTAGCAACATCAGTTTCACCCTTTGTGAATCAATAAATTTATAAATAGCAGGTGTTTTTGTAATGTTTGTTGCTGATATGACAAGGGATTAAAAGCTAAATAGCACCAAAGCATTTTGCAAACACCTGATTTAGTTTTAATTATTTATAATATAAAACATAATTAGATCACTTTGATAAAGTTTTTTGCGGAATTGAATGTTTATATTTTGTGATTTGTACGGTTGTCGATAAGAGGGTAATTTTAAGAAAATCCCCTTAAAAAATATTTCTGTATGTAGAATGTTTTTATTAAACTGCCAATAATTAATTAATGCTTTCAATTGGTTAATTGGTTTGGTTTATTGTCGCACAGTTTTTGAATGATTGTTGTAACTATTTTACCAAATCAATGTTGTTTGGCCTGTACTTTAACACGAAAAATTTATCATTTTATTTTATATCTATATTTATCTTCCTGACTCGCAGAAAAACAACATTAGGTCATATGCACGTAATTTGTTGCATAATGACCAAATAACACAGGAACTTACAACTGTTCGAGTGAAAAAAAAGATGTAAAGTGTCTAAATCGCTCTATTGCGAGATAAATCTATTGTCCATTTATCAACTTCTTTCAGTTATGCTTTTCTTAGATGTTTAAGGTCATCCAGTTGAAGTGGCTAACGCAAAAAACAAATTAAAACATTAAGATTAACCCAAGCGTATTGAGTTTTAATTCTCTATTTTCTTGATTGATTAATTTGTAGCTTTCTGGAAACTTGTTTCTATTTTTATCCTGATATACTCGGTAACGATGTCAATTTTGACCAGAGTTAGTGAACCTATTGCAATTGCGTGACTTATAAGAATCAAGCCAATATGTGTTGATCGCAAAAACCTCTAAAGTATATTTTACGAACTCTTGTAAAATCGCAATTTTTCTGCAAAATGAGAGTAATGAGAAAAATAAAAATTATTCACGCATAAAATCGATGGGTAATAAACATAAAACAAACCGTCACTGTATGGACGTTGAAAAGTTTGGGGTTTAACGTGTTTTTGCGACCGTTGTTAAACTCTAAAAATGTCTCTCCAATGACCAGTTTTAGTGTTAACCCAGGTGGCCTCATTTTTTATGAAGCAAAGTTAACAAACACATTAAAGTCAGCAATTTGAAAATCATTGTAAATTATCATTTGTATTGTAGAAGGATACTTATCAACAATTGAATTCGACTTTATTTTGTTAGGTCACAAAAACCTTGACTCTTTGTTTCACAGTATATCTTGTTTTTTTTTTATAAGCAAGGAGATGGAAAATATCTTTTTTTTTAATAGAACTGAAAATTGAGAACGAGCCGGTAATTTGGGGTCAGAACTTTTTGATATAAATAATAATTTTTTTATAACCTGCTCGTACCCGGCCCGTAATTTTTTTATTTTTGAATATCGCAGAGGAATTAATTTGGTTTTGAACTTTAAAATATACAATCTACCTTTTTTAATTTTGATATTTTGAAAGTTCTTCTTTAACTCATCCAAACTGTTGCTCAATTTTGTAAAGTTTTCTTTTGTCATTTCAGTAATATCTAAACAAAAAAATTAAGTTATTAAGTTATTTGAAATATGTAATAGAAAATTTGGATCTTTTGTAGAAAACCTCCGTCAGCGCAATCTGCAGTACTTAAAACGTGGCGGGGTTTTTTTTCTCAAATCTCACATTTTTACATTAGTGGCAGGGGTTTTCTACAAAAGATCCCGCAAACAAAGTAGGTCAGAAAAACACCCCCCACGTTTTAAGTACTGCAGATTGCGCTGGCGGGGGTTTTCTACAAAAGATCCGAAATTTTTGCAAACAAATTTTAAGCCTAGCATGCAAATAATGCATCATGTAATGTTTTGAATAAACTTGTACGAAATAAATTTTTTCCAACATTTTGATCATTCCACTAATTTCTCGTTCAAAAATTTCGACTCATCTTTAAAAAGTTTTTTGTAGTAATCCTGCATGTTTTTTTCTTGTAAAGATAATTTTATTTTTTGAAATGACTAGACGCCAACAACAAGTTAACTCGAGACAACAAAAAAATGATTAGTTCAATTAAATAAAATCATTTATTTGGACCTTAATCTTTTTCTTACCATTGTTCCTTGTATGAAACATAGTTGAATTGCTCAAAATATTTAACAACATAACATGTAGTTTATATAATATATAATTTACAAACGTGATTTAAATTACCCTTTGTTTTCATGGCACTTTGCATGAATACTATAAACGGTTGTTCTTTTAAAAAAAATTTACAATTTATTATTTTTAACACAAGATTAAGTGCAGCTAAAAGACCAGTGATTAAAAGCAATATCATTTTTTTGTTGTTGTTATACAATTACTGCAGAAAAATTGTTCCGTTTAATGAACATGGGAGTTTCCTGCACAGGTTTCTCTCATAAATGTCCCACAGGGCAAAAACACAGTGGCGTGTAGTTTATTTGATTTATGCTTTTTTAACTTTGATTTTGAATAGAAGGGGTACGAAATGTAAAATGTGACAATGGGAACTCTAAATATTTTACATCAGACTAGTTTTTTGCCATTGTAGAAAGATAAACAAATAATTAACAATATAGTGGGCATTATTTACCCCAACTCTAATTATCTACGGCAAAAATAAATTTCGACAAATTTTTATCGGCTATAATAATGCAATTATCAAAAAAACAACTTAGCGCAACTGAAACACCAATGGAAACATGTCAGATGATGCAAACATACAAAAATTTACTTTAAATTTTTGCCATGAAAAATAAAGGCATAACAACTGGCAGAAATCTAAGTTTTTTTAAGTTGTAAAATGGCAACATAACTTTGCAGTACCATTTGCAATCCTTAGAATATTTATATTCTTCTCCATAAAATAAAAAAGAGAAATAAAAGATATTGCTAAGAAAGATGAACAGCTTCGCCTGATAAATTCACACTACTTAAATTCTTCTCCGCATGGCCTTGTTATCCAGGTGGCTGCTTTTCATTTAAAGCAAAGTCACCATGGTGGGTAAGAAAAAAGTACCTATTACGGAATTTGTTGTCAATTACTATTTCTGAAGGCGAAAATGTCTTAGTTAGGCTGAAGATCGAACTTGCGTCTTTCTGTTCGCAAGTCAGTTTTATCACACTCAGCTATCCCGCAGACAAAATGCGACAATAAATTAATTAAAAGGACTTAACTAAATTTCCTCCAATAAAAACAACAAAATAGCACTTTTCTAAAGTTGGTTTTTAGAAATTTTTATATGGGAACCTGCCATTGTTCTTTATGTGAAACATCACTGAACGTAACTTTCGTCTAAAACGTAATGCATAAACTTGAAATGCAGCTGCATTTAAAAAATTTATGTGATCCTATATATTTCCTATACGCGGAAAGCTAAAAATTAATTTGTTTATGAAAGCATATCATCTTGGAAGAACTCGTTTATTTTTTTATTACAATTGGTGGAGGCAAACTCTTAAAAACCGGACAAACTAATTTAGCTGGTTGAATTTTGCCCGCAGATATGATCTGAACTGTGGCTGTATTTTCATAACAACTTTGCTAAACTAAGCGAATGATCAAGCATAACCGCGATGAATAATTAAAACGAGAAAAATAATTATTGCTACTGTTAAACTTGAAAATGCCGGAATTTTAGCAAAAGTTTTTGTAGATTCAAATTATTTTTTGTGATTACAAATATATTATTCAGATAATTGCAATAATTTGACATTTCAACATTTTTATTACACAGCCTAATTTAAATTTAAAACTAATTAACCTGATATTTTGTGTTTCAACTGGTTGATTTCTGTTTGGTTTATTTGAACAATATCTCCTCTTTCACCTTTTGTTCCATTCTTTCCTTTTTCACCTTTTGTTCCATTCTCTCCTTTTTGACCTTTTGCTCCATTTTCTCCTTTTTCACCATTTGTTCCATTCTCACCTTTTGGTCCTTTTATAGAATTTGTTTTTTCAATAAAAATAAAGGATTTATGATAATCTTTGGAAACATTTTCTGATTCTTTGTTGGAAGTGATTCTTTTGCAAACTGCCATTTTGGCAAAAGATACTTGCAGCAAGTAAAACATCAAGAAATACAATAGCAAACTTTTCATAATCATGTTTAACTTAATAAAAATTATGAAAACATGTTTAAAGGTTTCTAAAATTTCATTTAAAACAATTTTTTTTATGTTATCGATAAACATCAAAACAGCAAAGTTTAAACTATTTTACAACAATTTAAAACTTCAACCGCAACATTATGATTGGTTTTAACCAATTTGTTATACTTACATCAAAAATTGATTAAATTTTTGGAATTATAATGTTCAGCTCGACATCCACTCGAAGCGATTACAAAAATTTTAAATATTTACAAAAAAAATTTTCCACCCATACCAATCCAAACTTATGCAATGCATTATTTTACTGATAGATGAAGCTGCTCTATAAAGCTCATAATTTTGTTTTTTTTTAAGTTTTTCAAGTGTTTCTTTTTTTTTATTTTGTTGACGTGCAGAGGATTTGAAATGTTCTCGTATATTTGTTTAAAGAATTAAAAAAACAAATTGATAAATTCGTAAATCATATTTTATGTTTTTATAAGTTTCACTATAATTTGACCTGATATATTACTGCGACTGCTAGCTAATTATTTATTACTTGAAATTTTTACATAAATATCAAAATCTATTTTAAAACTTCGAAGTAAGCCAGAGCGTATTGAGTTTTGATTCGCTGTTTCCTGGATTGATTATTTATGACTCGTATAACCTGGTTTCGATTTTCATCCTGGAATACTCATCAATGACACCCGACCCGGACCACGGTTGGTATACTTATTCGTAGTCATTGACCGGATGATGTTAATGAGGAAAATAATTGCGATGTCATTGCCAGTGATGCCCATGCAAAATGGAGTTGTCTCTTTTTAAAATTTTGCAATGATAATAAAGTTAGCCTAGTTCATAACAAAGGTAAACTTTTTTTCGTCCAACTACAAAAAAGGTAATTGCTTCCATTTAGTGTTCAAAATCTCCATTTCTGTCCCAAAAACGCAGTAAACTCTAAAAAAATGGACATCCCTTTGAATCGACTGCATGATTACTGCTTTCGTATTAAAGTTAAGGCAGGGGAGCCACCGTAGTCGTGCTACTATGAAAAATTAAAGCAATAATTTGTCTAGGGGCAGATTTCAACATTTTTAGAAGGGGCAGTGCGGCCGCTCCGTTTGCTCCTTATCAAAGCTATCACTCACTGGTCATTGTTCCGATTTAATAAAGTGAGAATGCATCTTCTCGACAACATGGAGGCACCAGTTTCTCCACTTTTTTTCAGGTTTTCTTACTGATATAATAATTATCTAATATTTCCAATATACTATCAAGAAGAAAATTTGTTTCGCTTGAATCAAAAAAACTAAATGTTATGGAAACAAATCTGTTTAAACAAAAACTAAACTTGAGTGCGTATTCTTTGATGAAATTGAGTCATTGATCAACCCATCTGTTGAAATTTTTGTAATAGTAAAGTTGTAGGTTTGAGGCGTGACTAAGATGGTCGTAATCGAGTCATCAATTTTATGGATGTACTTTTTTTACTTAAAAACCTTGGATCAAGTGAAAAAAATAACCCTATATTGATTAAATAAAAACGACTCTATAATTTTAACAAGTAAAAAAAGTGAACCCAAATTTTGATCAATAAAAAAACGACTCTGAAAAAAATGCTGGGAAAATACTATACATTTTATTAATCAACTAAAAGTTAGACAAACTATAAACTAATTAAATCAAGAGTTTTTGAAAACTATCTGGGTCGAATTTTTTACCCAGTTGAGAGTTTTTTTACATTCACCCCAAAACATTTCAGATTTTAAAATCCCTTTTTGCTTAAATATTAATACAATATTTTCTATTGAGAGAGCTAAGAAAGGAACAATTGTTGCCTCATATAACGATTTAGTTATGACAAAACACTTTAAAACCTTCTGTAGTATATTGGTTGTAAAAATGTGATTTAAAAAGTGTTTAACTGTTAAATACAATAGCTTTACAATTATTAAAACAATATTCACTCATTATTCAATACAATACTGTCACAGACCTTGTTGGGAATCCCAAAGGACCAGTTGAGCTAGGTAACTCGAATACCTGCGCTGAAACAAATCTGTGTCCAAATTTTAATTTATTCCGGCTCAAGAAGTAGTCTTGTTATGAACCAGAAGCTTTTATACAGTTGGTTTAACGACAGCTCGGATTGGTTTCGTTGAAGACTCTTCTTCACAACAAACAGAGACCACTGTCTCTAATAAGAACGAAAGTATTTTAAAAATCACGACCGAGGAAACTTCTATTCCACGCTTTGCCAAACTGCAAAGCGAAATCAACACTATAACTTGATTCAATCAACACAAATAATTCTATCTATGTAGAACACAACTCCCAACCTCTGGCGCAAAATAAATTCAACAATCGTCAACCGATACAAAATCTAACGGTCCATCTCCTGTGGCCAAACAAAATCACTTTCACTCGAGCCGTCCCTCGAGTTGCTTCAAATTACCTTACAATTATACTAATACTTCGCTACGCATCGGCTTTATATAGAAAAAAGATCACGTGACGCAAATTTCTCGTAAACGCTAGACAATTCTACAGTACAACTCACTTCAAAATACGCTTTTTCTCGAGCCACCTAGTATATACGCAAACGTTCTATTACAGTGACGTTGATCAAAAACATATTACGTCAACACGGTCGATAAAAGAGAAAAGATGATACACGTATCGAGCAATAAAAACAAATCGGACGTTATATGAGAGCAGCGCTCAAAGAGACAATTATTATCTTATAATAAAACTACAAATTACTTTTAACGGGGATAAACTACATTGTTAATGAGTAAAATTATTAGGAATGAAGTGTGACAAATACTAACAAGTAAAAATGATGACCCTATGAAATTACTAGTCAAAAAAATGACGCGGGGTCATTTTACATTTTGATTTTATTTCGCATTGTAATTGTTTGAATGAAAAAGCTATTCAAAAATCTAATGTAATTAGACCTTGGTAACTTTTCAAAACTCAAAGTTTGTCATAAAATAATTAATCTATCTCCCACATCTGTTATAATAACCAACATCTATTATAAAAACAACTATCATCGTCATTATCAAGTCATCAGATCAACATCAAAATAAATGCAACAATAAAACCTCGACATTTCAATTTTGACTTTTCTGCTAATGTTGTCAAGTTAAAAAAGATGTTGTAAAAATTAAAAACAAAACAATAGCAAAAAACTTAAAACTTATTTGTTTAAAAATAGACATATAATGAACTGGGTAATCAATTTTGGTCAAAAATCAAGTTTATTTACTAAATAAATTTAGACAATTGATTTAATCACAAAGTGTAGTTTAGTTTTATTTCTATTTTGTTAAACTGCTTTTATTTGTAACTTTATCAATCAAATATCCGTGCCAGGCCTAAAAAACCTATTCAAAAGCAAACTGTAACTTTTCATTTAAAATATAACTGTAACTTTATTTTAACAAATAAACTTAAAAAAAATAATTATGTTTTTTGTCTTATTCTTATGTCTGTGTTCCTTTATAAGATTTTGAATTTTTTTGTTTGGCAATTTTTTAACTTTGAGGTTTTCATTTGATTTTTGCAATAACATGCTATTTGCTTATTTTTTACCAACAGACTTTTTTACAAAACCATCATCGCTTAATAGAAATTTTCTCCTGATAATTAGACCTGAACAAGCTAAACATTTTTCGTTAGAATAAAATTAAATCTCTTTGTTCTGCTTTTTAAACATTGAATTAACTAGAAACATATGCTTTACAAAATTACTAAGTAAACTTAGTACAACTGCGTAGCAGATCCTGACGTTTTATTTTACGTCATAATCAGAGTGAAATTGTATTTTTGTTTAACACTAGAACGGCCGGAGTTGCGATAAGCCTTCAACGGCCAGCAGCGGTCATTTTGACCGCTTCTCCAAAAATGCATTTTTACTAGTTTATGCGCGGTGTGGTTGCAACTTAAGTGTTGAACAAATAATCAGGTAACATAACTCAATCAATCTATCCATAAAAACAGTTTTATTTGAAGGAAGGAGCACAAAGTGGACATAAAATTCAAAAATGTTCCATATTTGCGTTGTCGCACACACTGTATAACGCATTCGAAAAGCTCTGTGGCGGTACACTTGCCACATACAGTTTTCTTGCACTTAAAACAAAGTTTGTTGGTTTCGTTTTGAGTGCAGTTTGCAGTTATTTTACATTGTTTACGCTTCTCGGCTTTGGTGTTTCTAGGAGGTGTCGATAGTTGGTGAGGTTTAGCAATAGTAGTGTTTCTGCTTGATCTTCAACGATGTATTCTTCACGTAGTTCTGTAGCAAGCTTGAACAAGAAATCTCGTCTTGAAACCTTGTCACCTGTTTTTTTTTATAAAGCACAAATGCATTGGTGCCTGCCAAATCCAGAATGTTGTAGAAAACAACAATGGGCCACCAATGGATGCCTGCTTTGACTGAATACTGCCTGGCCATTTGATCAACCACGTCAAGACCAACCACATTTGCTCTTGTTATAAACTTCCATTTTTTCCGGTTTCTTTTTCTCAGATTCGCTAAGCTCAACAGACATATGCAGAGAACTGAGAACACAAACGTTTTTCTTGGGCTTACACTGATACACTGTTAAAATTGCCATATCGCCTGTCTTCGTGAGCTTACTAGAACAACGTTGTTGCAAGCATTTTGCAGATGCAGATAGCTTAAGTCTAACCTTGTTCATACGTAGTTCCAACAAGGTGGCTTTCTTCTTTTTCAGTTCTTTAGCAAGTAGCGTGAAAAAGTTATTGGTGGTAACGTTTCTAACTTTACTCATGTGTCACAAACTTTGTTCGGGAATCCAAAAGGACCAGTTGAGCTAGGTAACCCGAATACCTGCGCTGAAACAAAGCTGTGTCTAAATTTTATTTTATTCCGACTCAAGAAGTAGTTTTGCTATGAGCCTGACGGTTTATACAGTTGGTTAACGAAAGCTCGGATTGATTTCGTTGAAGATTCTTTTCCACAACAAACAGAGACCCTTGTCTCTAATAAAACAGATGTATTACAAAAATATCACGTCCGACGAAACTTCTATTCCGCGCTTTGCCAAACTGCAAAGCGAAATTAACACTATAACTCGACTCAATCAACACAAATAATTCTACCTCTGTAGAACAAAACTGCCAACCACTGGCACAAAGTAAATTCAACAATTGTCCACCGACACAAAATCTAACGGTCCACCTCCTGTGGCCAAACAAAATCACCTTCGCTCGAGCCGCCACTCGAGTCGCTTCAAATTACCTCACAACGATAATCATAATTCTCGCTACGCATCGGCTTTATATAGAAAACAAAATCACGTGACGTAAACTTTCTCGTAAATTCGAGATTCAGCCAAAAACCCCTGGAGAGATCGTTACGCGAAACAAGTGGCATATACGCGAACCTTCCAGTACAATGACGTTAGTCAAAAACATATTACGTCAATACAAAGAGAAAAAGATACATGTATCGAGCCATAGAACAAATTGGACGTATATCGCAAACAGCGCTCAAAGAGCCGCATTTATTCTCTTATAATAAAACTACGAATTGCTTTTAACGGGGATACACTACATCGTTATGATTAAAATTATGAATGAAGTGTGACATCATGAATGGTTCCATGAGAGTCATGAGAACCTTGTCAATAACTAAGCCTTTGGGTAGATGGACATGACTCATCTTTTCCCAGATATGGAATGGCATTTAGGATATACTTGAATTCCACGTCAACTGCTAACCAGAACTTTATGCCAAACTTATCTGATTTGTTTGGCATATACTGAATAAACCTACAACGAGATTTTGTCGGGAACAGCTTCTCATAAATCGTAATATTTTCTCCAGGTTGGTAACAACTGATGCTGCTACCTGCAAACCAAATACCTGAAATAAGAGCAAATTTGTCAGTTTGCCAGCGTGCTGACTTTGTGCTACGCAAGTCGAACCGTAGAAAACGTATAACTTCACGACAACGATTTCTTGACATGGTATGTTGAAAAAATGATACACCCCATTCTTCATTCCAAAAATTGTAAAGGGGAAAGTTTTTGCCACGATACGCTGCTCGTACATATAGTAGAGCAATAAACACATTGAACTCACAAAGTGAAACCTCCTATTTTTCATTGCCTAAGACTCTTCGAGCTTCTACATTGGTACATTGTCGAATGCATTTGAGCATATGGTTATCAAATATAATTTGAAAAGCACCAACAGGGGAGTCTGCCATTCTAAGGGCAAAGCGTGATAAACTTAATTGCTCAGTTAGGACAGCAACGTTAGGACATAAACATTAGGATCTGAGCTGCACGCCTTCCTCGTGCTTCTAGACCGAATTTTATAAATTCCCGTTTTGTGCCATCTCTTGCTGTCTCGTTTGTGCTCTAGCTTTCAGGAGCTCCCGGACCAGAATCATCATTATAACACGTAACAGAATAGATTTCAACGTTAGTATCAGAAGTTTGTAAATCACCTATATGAACAATGGGTTGTGCATCCTCAAATTGCTCAGTTTTTTCATCGTCGTTCATCTCATTTGAGGAGCAAAGTTGACAATCTAACACGTCGCGTTCTTCAGTTTTACTTTTCTTTCCAGAATCGTCCTTTTCTATAGATGTGAGCATATCAATAACTTCAGTAAAACGTCTTGGTCTTTCAGGCATGATGTAATAGATTTCACTATGTTAGTATTTGTTAGTCAAGTAGCTTACTTCACCTGTGAAACCAGAATGGGTGAGCACTAATTGGGCATGAACATCATGCTTTTACTACAAAAGATGATGATCAACTTACTAAGTTATGCTAAAGGCTAACTGCCTGTGTGTTCCACTGCTTTTTCTACCTGAGTAAGTGGGATGGGTGCTGTTTGGGAAGAATATCCGACCATCACCGTGAGCTGAAAGTCAATGAAAGCCTTTAGTCGTCAACAATATAGAATAGCCTATTTCTGTTTCATAAACTCTTTTGTAACCTATTTCTATTTTACAAACTCTTTCATAATCCGAAGTCAGTATATTTCCAGTGCTAACTGATAATTGGGAAATTTTTTTATAACTGCTTTCTGAGTTCTGCATTTCTTTCTGGTAACTCTATGATGTCATAAAATAAAATTAATTTATCGGAAAATAGAAAGACAATGTTTGAAAATGAGTCGTACGTGTCATAGAGACGATACGGTCTCATAAAGTACAACAGGAGGTTCAGAAAGAATGGTTTTCGTATAGCGGTCAAAATGACCGTTAATGGCCGTTGGAGGTAAACCACCTTTTGAAATATTTGTGAAAGCAGTTTTTGGTTTGATACTCAGCATTACAGTTCCTACCAATTAATTAGGAAAAGTCAAGAAATTTCACACCAATGCGATTTTCGTAAAAAAAAATAAGCCACCTTAAAATTCCAAAACGGTCAAAATGACCGTAGCGGCCGTTCTAGTGTTAACATTTTTTAAATCATAGCTAAAAGAACAAAACATGTCACAGACAATAAAGGTATCTGTACAACAAAAATCTTATTTAAAAATCGGGTTTGCCTCAATGGGTGCTCTTTGATTACATTTATGCCATGCAGTCTATATTTACACTGAAGAATCAAAACTTGAAACTGATAAATTTGAATAGCGTCTGTTTTCTAGACGCCAATTGAAGATCATAAATAACATTTTGCAATAAAACATAAAATAAATAATTTTAAATTGACAAGAGAGTTAGTTTATAAGTTCGTTCGTATTTTCTGTTCAGTATCCCTATTGACCCGTTTTCTACTGAGCAAAAGAAAAAAAAAAAAAACAAGAAAAAGAAAACGAAAAAAGAACTCGATAAAGAAAATTTAAAGAAATTATAAAATTCAAGCTAAAAAATTACAGGTTCTTAAAGTTTTCTTATTGTTTCAATTCATTTTATTGTTTTCTGTAAAAATGTTGACGTTGCATTGACGTCATCCGATAAGCAGTGAATATCCCTGCAATTTCCACTCAATCGCGATGTTGAGTAAGTTTTGAATGCATTGTTTATTAAATGTTTTACATGAAAAAAAACAACAACAAAACAGCTACTTTTGTTTCTCACGAAACGTTTTTGCTTTGTGTTATGATTGGTTAAAAAAGTTAGATTGCTAAAATCATAATGGGTTGTTCTTACAAAACAAAAAAAAATTTGCAGCGCTTCAATTGCATGAATTTAATTTTTTTAAATATAATTTTAACGTAAAATCGGTATTTAGAAATATGATTCTGTGACTTTTTGTTTAATTTGGGTAGGGCATTTGTTGATTTACAAAAGGTAGAAACTTTCAAAGTGTTGTTTCAAATTAAGTGTGTTTTATAATTGATTTTGCATGACTTGTATTCAGCTGCTAATAAAAGATTCAATATAGATATTTTTTTAACCAAATCTTCTCCTCAAATCATAAATATTAGAAGCATCACTGACTTTAGCATTTCCAAACTGTGCCGAGCTTTTTGAAATTTTTTGAGGATGGACTATGATACAATAAAAGACAAAGAAATCGACTCAACAAGTTTCTTTATTAACGTTGTGTTGGTTTGAACCACAGCCAGCTACGAGATTTCCTGTGAAACGTTGAATAATTTTAAACATTTTTTTTCTTGTTCATTCATTTTTTGTTATCACAAATTTTATCGAACAGTTTTAGGAACTTGCTCAGATGATGCTTATTCGTTTTCATTATTGACTTATGCTATCAAAAACTGTTTTGAATCATATAGCCTATTCACAATTGATAATTGTTTTTTGATTTTCAGTTGTCTTTCAGGGTTTGAAACGTAGCAAATTCGATAATGGTTTAAGGTGAAAATTTTTTTAGACACAGACCTAAATGCCAATAAAATCCTATAATGTTTTCCTGTATTACGTTTAGATATTACTGGAAAATATAGGGCTTTATTAAATTATAATTTTCATAAAGTTTAGATTACGCAGTTCTGATCGTTTTTGTTCCTCCGATTACATCACTTGGAAATTTGGAAAACTGGGTGATTTAAAACAATGGATTGATATTGACTGATCGGAAAATTTTGTTTGTAAACATTTTAACTAACTTAATCAAATTTAATGTTTTAATTAACAATAATTTTACGAAGGACTTTGTACGCTTTGTCTTGTCATCTTTAACTTTATGTTTTAAATGTGTCCCTTGTAATCAGAACCAAATATAAACATATCGTTCTATTTTTTCTGGAATTGTTTCGTCGTGAAACACAAAAAAAAATCGTCCCAAAGTTTACTGTTTTAAATAAATTTCATAAGTTAATGGAAAAATTGTTTGTAAGTAACTTAATATAAAATTTAGTTGTTCATTTAATTTTGATCTTTAATGATTTTTAACGAATATATTAAAAATTGAATCACATTTTTTAAACGAAACAATTTATTTGTTCTAAATCTAATACAACAAACACTAAAAATGTCTTTAATATTGCTTCAAAATTAAAATCAGTATATTTAACCTTTTTATTTGTTAAAGCCTTTGACTATGTTTTAATTTCGAGAAAGAAAATCAAATTTAAACTTGCCCTGTGCTTAACATGTTTGAGAGTTTTTAATTTTTTTTTTGAAAACAGTTCTTAAATTTCACCGATCATTAGAAAAGCTACAAACATTTGATTATAGCAATCTTATAAAGAAATATTTATTAGTTACCTAATACTATAAAATTATAAATTAGAAGTTTTTACAAAATTTTGTTCGGTGTTTATCAGAAAAGTGCTCAATGACGTCACGTCAGAGCGATAAAATTAATGAAATATTCCGACCACAAAATTTTATTTTACTCGTAACATTAGTTTTATTGGCCAAGCAGACTATTTCGCCTTCCGGGCAATGTTTTTCAGATGTTTACCCGCGCCTTGACGAGCCCAAGCTAGCTAAACAGTCTATTGAGGTAAATAAACTTAAGGTTGAAATAAAATTTTGTGGTCTAAAGTTTAATTAATTTAAAAATATAAATTATATATTAAACACCGGAATAAGATTAAAAACATAAATAAAAAACTCTATATTCCTGTTATATGTGAGGAGTATGTTTTTAAACCGTTTTTGGCCGTTCTTATTTACGACTGCAACGGGTTGTCGCTTCAACTGGGAAACTTTGAAAAAGAATAAATTTAAAGCTGAATTGATTTTATATGAAGTTTCACAGGTTTCAAAAAATTATCTCAAAATTTATTAGGAGAAAAGTGTATTTAGCAATACTAATTATTTTACAAGCAACGGCTTTCAGGAGTTCCATAAGTTTTTTTTAACTTGCTCCAACCGATATGTAAATTGCCACGTATTTAAAGCTGTGATGTCTGGTGTAGTAGGCTGTTGTGTTTGATTGAGTGATAAACATGTTGAAGAGTTTGTGTTTAATGTGATGTGATTCTGGTCATTCCAATAGTTGCCCTCTATTATCTTTGGTCGGCGACAATTATAATGGCATTAACATTTGAGGTGATAATTGTGTTTGAAAGATTTATTATATACTGTATGTAAATGTGCTGGATATAATCGAATCTTCTTTTCTTTGAGAAATAGAATTGATCCTAGGGCTGTAACCTAGGATAGAACCCATGAATAATATAGAACTCTACCCATTGGACTTTGGATAATATATAATTGATCTTAGGGTTGTAATGAAGTACAAGTTAATGAATTTTGGAGAATTAATTAATGATCTAGCTATCCTTATTGACCAATATTTAAATATGTATTGTTAAATTAGAGCCGGAGTTGAAGCTAAAGCCGGAGCAGGAGCCGAGCTAGAGTCAAATATTGGCTCCGGAGCTGGAGCTGAAGCCTAACCTAAATTAGGCTAGTTCCCCAGACCTGGCCACAAGGTTCTTGTTTATGTCCTCTATTTTGTTGTTATGTGTATAAATAACTTACATTTGGCCTCGAGTTTTATAATTACACTATTGACAGGTAACAGATTTTTGTCCTTAGCCCATAAAAATTTACCTAATTCGGAATATTATGCTAACTACTGTATATATTATGAATTAAAAAAATTGACCCGTGATTTGAACTAACTAATTATCATCAAATTATGAAAAATAAATTACATCATTTTTAATAATTATCCTCAAAAATCTTGTAGCCAATCAAATGATCTATTTTTGAATTATAAATTATTCAATTGAGCAAAAACGGTCAAAACTAATTCATGCTTTATAGTTGTTTAATATACAGTCGAGTACAAATTTAAATAAAATTAAAATTAGATTGAATCAGATTGTTAAGAACATTAACTTAATGCAAATTCTAACTCATCTGTCGATCGTGGTAAATTGCCCATATTGACTAAATGACATATACAAATAGGAATTGGCAAAATTTATCCTTAAACTACGCAATAAAAGATCTTTGACTCTAAAGTTACTAAATATAAAGTGGTTCATAGGTGAGAAACAAGGTATGCCAGAAGAGTTAGCAATTCTATCATCAAAAATTGTAGGTCTCTTAGAGCAGGAACACACAAACTTTTTTGTTTTAAATTTAAAAATTTAAAAAAAAAATTAAAAAAAAATTTCTAAGCGACCCTATTTTTTAGGATCTTCGCGTAAATAACATAGATGATTCATTCGTGAATTATACAAGAATTTACATTGCTGTTTGCCAATTTCAAATATGTTGCTTCATATACATGTATATACGTTCCTATTCTGGGCTACAAGTGAAGAGTTTGTGAAGGGCCGTTTTGAAAAAGGTTGAGCATTCATTTCTTGTTCTTATCCAAAAATCATATTAGGTTTGTCTAAAAAATTCCAACACACTTGTTCAGCATTGCCTGCGCCCCATTTGGGGTTTTTCCATTCTAGAACTACAGCTGTAAAGATTTATCGACTTGAAAATATATATCTTCACTTTTGGTGTGATTTTTCAAAAGTCGAAAAAAGCAATGGATCTTTAATTTTTTTCTTTATAAACGTACGGCACTTACCGTTTATTAGCTGTACATTTTATAATGCATTTATCATTTCATCGAAGTGAATTGTATAGTTTGGACTTTTTCGAAGTCGAATGAATAACTGGTGAAATTGGTCCTTATTAATTTTGGCAATTAATTTTGTCAAAAGCTCATTAAATAAGGAGATTTTGCAAATTTTGTCACCATAGTTTTTTTCACTATTTCACTATTGAGTCCACTTATTAGTCTACTATTCAGTTCACTATTCACTATTTCACTATTCAATTTTACTATTCAGTCCACTATTGTTTCTGACATTTGAACAGCTGCAAGAGAAACAAGATTTTATCAATCGCAGACTTTATTCATATTTTATCGAATAACTTGCTTTACAAAAGGCGCGCAAATATCTGTCATGGACAGTGAAATAATTTTCTTCAAATGTGTTCTTGGGAAAGGCACTTTCCTCTGCTTGGTAGTTTTAGCAAAACCTTAATCATATTTTTATATAAAAATTTAACTAAAAAAGAAAACAAATGAAAACTTTCAACCTAACAGCATTTTCGTAATTTAACACTTTTTACGTTTTCCTCCAAATCTATAAGATAAATATATGGTAAGTGATTTATTTATTTATTTTGAAAAAAAGATTTTTAAATTTATCTAGATTTTCTTGGCATGTAAGCTACTCTTAAATCACTTGCGTCATCAATCGAACAACATCAAAAATACATTTGCTCACGCTGTAGCTTTAGTTTACAAGCGGCATGTGACGTAACATTTTTGAAAAGACAAGAAGGCTGCAAATTAATTACAAATAAAGCAATGTTCTAAAAAGAATATTAGTCGCAAACAAGTCCTGGGTTACATCAAAAATTAGCACGGCAAAACTTTTTCAAATTATGGTTTACAAAAAATTCATTCAAACACTAGAAAATTACAAAATTGATTTTGATTGAATAACAATCATAAGTCTGTGAAAAAAAACATATAAAAAAGTATGCAAAAAGAAATATTGCATAAATATTTTAAATTTTGTTTTCCAATCTTTTACTAACTAGTATATTTAACTCCGTACAGTCGAAGCTGCAATTACATTTTGTTGTTGATGACAATCACCCGGTTTCTACACGGTGTTTTCTAAAGAAAAATTCGATATATTTTGAAAAAACAATCGCTTTTTGGATTATTGTATTATATTAATGGTAAAACACACACGCGATGATCAAAATGGTCTTCATAAAAAGGAGCCGATAAATAGGCAAAAAAATAACAAAAAAAGTGCTCAATTTATACGCAATTTATAACCTGAAAAACAATAGGTCTATATAAAAAATTAACAGCAAAAACCACTATTTACTCTCAAATTGAACACAATACGTAGTCATTACATAAATCTCAAATAAATACAATTATTTTGTTTATTCTGATTGAACAAATTTAGGAAAATATTGAAGCATGTTTGCAGGGCTACAAGTGTGGCAAGGTAAAAAAGCTTGCACTTTTGTGCATTTTTTACTTCAATCTTATGAATAAAAATAAATATTAACAAAGAAGGAGTAAAAGCATGTTTGCTTTGTAATAAAAAAAATTAAATTGTTAGTTGTTAAGTATCTGTTGTTTGTTGACTGTACATATTTGCTGTCTCTGTTAATACTTTGCATTGTTTTTGAAGTTAGTATTTTCTTTTGTTCATTGCCTTGTAATTATAAAACACTTACTTAAACTGGTGGTTGTTAATACAGTATTGTTGTCACAGTCTTTGTTTGGGAATCCTAAAGGACCAGTTGAGCTAGGTAACCCGAATACCTGCGTTGAAACAAACTTGTGTCTAATTTTATTCTATTCCGGCTCAAGAAGTAGTCTGCTACGAGCATGAAGCTTTTATACAGTTAGTTTAAACGAAAGCTCGGATTGTTTTTGTTGAAGACTCTTTTTTACAGACAAACAGAGACCATTGTCTCTAATAAGAACGAATGTCAGTCTCTAATTACAAAATTCACGACCGACAAAAATTCTATTCCACGCTTTGCCAAACTGCAAAGCGAAATCAACGCTATAACTTGGTTCAATCAACACAAATGATTCTACCTCTGTGGAACACAATTCCAAAACACAGGCGCAAAATAACTTCAACACTCGCCCCAAATTCTACTTTCTCTTAAAGAGACACTTTTCGCTTTATGCGTCTCTCTCGTTTTCGTCTCTCTTTCGTCGTCGCACATCTCTCGCTCTCGTTCGTCATATCTTTCGTCTCTTTTTGAATCGAGCGAGCGCATATATATATAGGCATAAGGTCACATGACGACAAGTTACTCGCATAAGCTAGATCAGGGTGGTCCAAGGTTGCCGGCATCGCGGGCCACGAAAATATTTTTGTGTAGTTCGCGGGCCACATTAGAGTTAATAAGCAGTAAACACCACAAATCCCATGACAAAAAAATTTTATTGCAGAAACACATTTAATGACTAGACATTATTGATGATGATGATGATGATGATGATGATGATGATGATATTTTATTTATGCTTAGTAACATTATTAAGCATATACAATGCACAATACTATGAAGCATGAAAAGGAAACGCGACTCAACGACGAACGTTAAACATGCAGAAAGTATAGAGAGAGTTGAGAAAGAGAAAAAATAAAAAGCACGGCCGCGTTACGTAATTCAAACTAAATATTATTATTTAAAAAGACAAAAAAGACAAAAAAATGACAAAAAATGTGCAGTGCAGGAACGGTTATGTAAATCATTGGGAGGAACAACCGCCCTATATTGGTAACTATGAATTTAGCTCAACTGAGCATGGTGAGTAAAGAAAACCTCCCAAAAAGAAACCTCCCCAGGTCCGGAAACGTTTTCTGGATGCACTGCAAATACACAAACATGGAAATAAAATAAAATATACTTATATATATACAGTTCGAAGAGAGAATAAAGAAGTATAAAGTTTAGAAAAGAATAAAACATGCCAACTGTGTAAATTGATTTGAAAAATCAGTTAAAAAATAAGGTTGATTGTCCATTCAACGGTTTGAATTTGTTATATCAATTGATTCCAATTCTCTTGCGTAGCATACACCCTTTCTTGATAGAGATTGAAACTGTTTTAAAGATTGTGGCCTGATTGAGATTTGATAAGAGAGCCAATGTTGATGATTGCTTTTTAGAAAGACATGTACTTGAACTTCCTGAATTCATTTTTATCTGAAATAAAAATGCTTTTTCGCAGTAAGTAGCTCACTAAAATTATTAAATTTAGATCTTATTGAACATTTAATTATACACTATTTCTAGTCTACAGATTTATAAAAGCAATACCTTCATGCACTGTCAAGTTATGGCGCCGAAAAGACAAAGTGCCATTAAGACGTGGTCATAGTTTTATAACTTAATTTGTAAAATCTTTTATTGATTTTTCAATGTTTCAAACTTATTGAAGTAATCTTTCAATGTCAACATCAATATTAGTTGTTGATAATCGCAAACAAGCGTCCAACGTTTTATGTCAGTCTGTTTCTTGTACTTGATTTTAGCCTTTTCATGACGGACAAGGTGCTTTCACAAATATAGGTGCTGCCAAACATTGACAGCATTCTCAAAGCAAAATCTCCTAACTTTGGAAACTGTTCAATGTTTACAAGCTTCCAAAATGCTTCATATCTCTCATTCTTCTTTGATCAGAGAAAGGGATCTGATTGCAAATCACGTAATTCTAACTGAAATGCAGCAGCTTGACTTTCGATTTTTATTTCGACGGGATTGATGAAGAGCTCAATTTGTTTTTTAATCGAATCAAACTCAGCGAATTTTTCATCAAACTCATTGCTCACGTTATCAAGCATATCTGCAAAAGCAGAAAACTCTACGTTTTTCCCTCTGTGAGTAGCTCTTTACAAGATGGAAAGTGAGTAACAACATTGTTTTGTAAGTCGACCAATAGTAGCTTCAGCTTATTTTGAAAAGCTTCAATATGTCCAAAAAGTTGACATATGTTTTGATCTTTTTGTTGTAGCTTTTTGTTCAAAATATTCAGTTGACTTGTGAAATCGATAATAAACGCTAAGGAAGCGATAAACTTTTCATCGCTCAAAAGGGTTTCATACTTTTCCATTCCTTCCACTTCGTCCTGCAGAAAGAATAAGATTTCTTTGCGCAAAGCAAAGAAATGCTGTAACGTGTTTCCTGCACTCAACCATCAAATTTTTGAATACAGTGGCACATCTTCATATTTCGCGTTCATATCATTCAAAAACTGAACAAATTTTCTATGTCTTTAGGCCTGAACTGAACAAATTTTCTATTTCCACCTCTGATGACATTCACTATTCCCATTACGCTCCTCATGATGTCACTCATTTGCAAGGTCTTAGTGCACAATACTTCCTGGTGGATGATACAATGGAATGTTGGGCAATTCACACCATTATTTTTTAACAGGCCAACCAACCATTGCCGGAGCGCCATCTGTCGCGACACTGGAACACTTTTCAAAGCCACCATACGCAATGACGACAGACACAAGACTGTTATAAATGTCTGAACCTTTTGTTGTACCATGAAGTGGAATTGTCTGAAATAACTCTTCATTAATCGTAAACTCTTCATCGATGGTGAGAATAAAAATTAGAAGCTGGCTAACTTCGCAAACATCGGTGCTTTCGTCCAAAGCCAGCGAGTAATATTTACACTGCTGAACTACGTCTTTAGTTTTTGTAGACACAGGTTCACTTAATTTCATCACCCTTCTTGCAAACGGTTTGGTGAGAGAGAGGCACAGTTTCAAATTGTTTTGCCATTTTTTCATCACCAAAGGCAAGGGCCATCTTAATTGAGCACTCCTTTATAATTTCACCATCTCTAAACGCTTTTCCATTTTTCGCTAATATTAAAGAAACTTCGTAAGATGCTTTTTGGTCAGATAAAATAGTTTTGGTAAAGTTATTCATACAACTTGTTTGCCTGTCATATTTACTTTTCAGATCTTTTACAACCGCTTCCCTTGCAGCTCTCTCGTATTTTTCAAATTGATTTTTATGGCATGTTTCGTAATGCCGCTTTAAATTGTATTCTTTTGGCACTGACACAACTGGCAGACATACCAAGCATTGCGTCTTACCCTTGTTTTCCATAAACAAGTACTTTTCCTCCCATACCAAGTTAAAAAATCTGTTCGAATTAGTTAGCGTTGCTTTCTTTTTAAACTCATGTTTACAAAACAACTTACAAACCACTGCAAAACGATGGTGAATAAATTACATTTAGCGTTATTTATTTAAAAGTAATTCAAACAAACAAATATAAACTCAAATCTATATTTTAATTAATTTTTATCTATTTCAAAGTTAATTAATTTTTATCTGTTTCAATTACTTTTAAATAAATACCGGTAATTAATTAGGTCTAACTGTCTAGTTATCGCGCATCCTTCAATGCACTATAACTAAAGTATCGTTGAACACACAGTAATATCTTTATACTACTCAAATAACAAATTTTTTTATATTATAATCACATGATTGGAATTAACCTAGTTAGGCTACTCTCAGTTGACTGTTTCAAATAGCCATGACACACCGACTAGTAGCCTACTATAATAAAACAAAGACGCTAGTGATGTAACAATAAATCAATAGGAAATTATGAGAAAACTACATCAAAAAGCGATGCTTTTAATTATGACGTTCACCGATTGTTACCTATTCCAAAAAATGTAAAGCGGGTCACAAAAAATGACGCCGCGGGCCACATGTGGATCACCTCGAGCTAGATTATTCTACAACTCTCTATGGAGAACTCCTCTCGCTCGAACCAAATCGTGTATCCGCGAATATTCCACAACTAGCGAGATATAGTGACGCTTGGACAAAAACATCTTACGTCGTCATTACTGTCCGGCGAAAAGAGAAAAAAAGGATACATGCATCACGCAATAGAAAGCGAATCGGACGTTATATCACATAATACGAGAGCAGCGCTTCAAGGCGACGCGATTATTATTTTATAATATGTCTACGAATTACTTTTAACGGGAATAAACTACATCGTTATGATTAAAATTATTATGAATGAAGTGTGACAATTGTTAATTATATATATACGTATACATATATATATTTAATTACTGACGAGACATTCACTGCACTGACGAGACCCGTAAGGTCGAAACAGTACTGTCTGCAGTTATATATTTAATTATATATGTAATAATAAAAGTGGCAAGACTGTCAGTAAAGAGCTCAATGAAAACTCAGAGCATTAAATTAAATTACAAAAGTCACAAAAGAGATTTTATTAAAACCTCAACAGTCTGTTTCGCCTTTTCGGCTCATCAGGAGGTGATTCTAAACGCAGACGAAAAGTTAAGAATAAACGCACGAAAAAGCTAATTATTATAGTTAAGAACCAAAAGTAATAATATTACGGATAAAGTAAATATAAGTTAATTAAAATAAAATAAAATAAAATTGAAAATTTAAAGTTTAAAAATTTAAAAATATTTGAGTAAGCAAGCTAGTTGTAAGGCTCAAAATTTAGAATTTAGAATTTTGTAATCAAACTAAACATTTACGTATCTGACGCTGCAAAAAACTGACTGGCGATCAAATTACAAATGCGCGGTAGATAGTGGGAGAGAAAGAACATTGTAAAGGAAGGAAGTAGCGAGGCGTGAACGGACAGCGAGGAAATGGCTATAGAGGAGATCAGGGGGTGCAGGAATAGATATAGTGGGAACACGACAACAATGAGTAAACACGGCGTAAACGGGGGGGTGGGGTAAAGGATTGCAAAATTAAAAGTTTAAACATCGGAAAATCGAATTAAAATTAAAATTAAAATTAAATAAAATTTGAAAAAATTTGAAAAATATTAAATCAGGCTAGGCTTTCTTTAATTTAAATTTGTTCCGGTGTCGGCATTTGGAGACAAACTCGGATCGCTTGTTCAAGAGAGTGCGCTGGTCGCCTTGGAAGATGGCGAGTTTTTCTGCTAAGCAGAGATTGCAGCGTTTGGCCCCGCTGGTGTATGCAAATGATTTGCAAACAATTGACCAAGTTATTCGTGGTTTGATTCCTTTATCTTTATATTTCCATAATGTTTTGGAGAGTTCGGTGGCGTTTGCTTTGTCTCGGCTTGTTAATTATATATGTATGTATATATATATATATATATATATATATAAATAGCCTCTGTTGCTACTTTTCTTTGTTTGGGTTCTAGTTTTTGTTTGTTTTTTTCTTTTCTTTCTCCTTTTTTATTTTTGTGTATTCATTGCTAAATTTTTTCCTCCTCTACAACTTCCTGTCCATTCGTAGATAATATTCTTTCAGAAGAAACTAAATCGTTTACAAAAGATGACTCTTTTGTATTTATTTATTTTTTTCTTAAAAGTTTTATGAAGTGGCAGCTGACCTAGATGACCTGATGGTCTTTTGTTATCTTTTTGTCAAGTGATTGGTTGGACAATCACAAACTGATTTAGAAATAGACTCTGTAAATTGTATTGTCATTTCATTTGGATTTACGTATAGGTATTTTTAATTTTAATCTTTAATGATGTACCAGTATTACTTGACAAACAATATACTGAACTGAATGAAATTGACTGAACTGCATCTAGCAAAAAAAAGTGCTTACAAAAAAACAAAAAAAAAATTAAGCATCAACATATAGATAACATAAATGTATAATTTCTTTAATTTGAAAAGAATCAAACTAATTTATAACCCTTTTTCTATAGGCTTATAGGAAGCGCGGTGGAATGGTTAAGAGTTCCGTTACTGATGGCAAACGTGATCGACACGATTGCAGTTTAAAATCTACTCGCGCCATTCTGAACTGTTTTTTGAAAAGACAATTTACAGCAAGGTTGACAATTTACAGCAGGGTTTTCATTTCGTGCTGTTGGCCATATTTGCGCACTTACATTTCTTCGCGAGCCAGACAATTTTTTAAAATAATTACACATTTAATATTTTCATTTATTGTTTATAGCAGGGTTTCTCAACCTTTTTCTACCTTCGGCACATTTTGGGACTTTTTCAAAATGCGCGGCACACTTAGACCAATTTTCTTGATTCTATTTTTTGTTCTGTAAAAAAAAAAAAAGGTCTTCACATTCAATCTGTCTCGGATTTATCGATTTCAAGGCGCGGGCCACAAAATAGAGCATGGCGGGCAGATTTGGCTCGCGGGCCGCCAGTTTGACACCCCTAATTTACAGCATTTTTTCCTACTTGGCGATCACAGTAAGAAGCTTTAAACTTTAGTCATATTTTTTTAGAAAAACCAAAACAAAAATTTCAATTGGACAGCAATATCTTGGTGTCTTCGGAAGCAGGTTGGAGTGATTGTTTGCTCTATGTATAGCTCCTCTAATGATTTCCTGAGAGTCAGGAAGATAAATATAGACATTAAGTAAAATAAATAGTACTATGTAAACTTTTAAAATTATTGTAAGTATTATATTAAATGTTTTGATTGGGGGTAACTGTCACAAACTTTGTTCAGGAATCCCAAAGGACCAGTTGAGCTAGGTAACCCGAATACCTGCGCTGAAACAAAGCTGTGTCTAAATTTTATTTTATTCCGGCTCAAGAAGTAGTCTTGCTATTAGCCTGACGGTTTATACAGTTGGTTTAACAAAAGCTCAGATTGGTTTCGTTGAAGACTTTTCTTCACAACAAACAGAGACCACAGTCTCTAATAAGAACGAATGTATTACAAAAATCACGTCCAACCAAACTTCTATTCCACGCTTTGCCAAACTGCAAAGCGAAATCAACACTATAACTCGACTCAATCAACACAAATAATTCTACCTCTGTAGAACAAAACTGCCAACCACTGGCACAAAATAAATTCAACACTCGACGACCAATATAAAAACTACTGGGCCTCCCGCGCCCAACCAAATTACTTCCACTCGAGTCGTCTCAAAATCACATCTCATCATATAATTCGCTACGCGTTGGCTTTATATAGAAGCCAAAATCACGTGACGTAAACTTTCTGGTAAATTCAAGATTTAGGCAGAACTCCCTGGAGAGATCGTTACGCTCGAATCAAGTGACATATACGCGAACCTTCTAGTACGATGGACGTTGGACAAAAATATATTACGTCAATACAAAGAGAAAAAAGAGAAAAGAAGATACATATATCGAGCAATAGAACAAATTGGACGTATATCGCAAACAGCGCTCAAAGAGCCGCATTTATTCTCTTATAATAAAACTACGAATTGCTATTAACGGGGATAAATTATATCTTTACGATTAAAATTATAAATGAAGTGTGACAGTAACAAGGTAACATAACAAGCCAAATTCGCTTTTGCTTTAGCTGAATAAAAAACCAACTCAAATAATAATAATAATCTAATTTAATAAATTGCTAGTTTTAGCTTTTCTTATAGGTTAGACACTCATCAGGAACACTGCAATATGCTTCTCCATATTATTCAGATCTGTTCATGGTCATTGCCACTGAGTAATCTTGTGGACATTCGCACTTTGTTGCGATGTCTTTGATTTCCTGATCAGAAAGAACACGAGGCCAAATCATCAAGTTAGTAATGTTGCCACTGAAAGTTATTTAAAAGCAATCAAAAAACTTAAAGCACTTTATATAAAAATAAAAACAAACCAAATAATGAGATGGTACAGTAATTTTTTGTATATACAATCTTAAATACTCGTAGATTTCATTACTTGTATTTTTCTGAAATAGCATTACAAATGAGCATTATCTTACTTGAATGATTGTTTGGAATTGAAAAATTTTGCATCCATTTGATCTTGCTCTTGTCCAAGAACTAAGCTTCCTCCTCCTTTAATGGATTTGAAAAGTTTTGAGATTGTGTTTACTTTAATAGAATCAACAAAGATTGGCCCAGATGGTAGGTGCTTTCTCGCAGCCTGGGCCATTAGTAAGTCTGTTAATTGGCGTTAAATATGACAGACCGAAACCAAACCTACCAAAATAAAAGGGTATCCACCCATTCCGATGTTCAGTTTGGGTCTGCTAATCTGCAAACGTCCTTTTCAGGACGTGGCAATGCCAGGATAAAACTGTCCTTTTCAGGGCATATTGCCAACAAGTTACGAAGACTATTTTTCAGCTGAACATCGAAGGCCTCACTGCAAGCAAGATGAACGTTCTTTATCACCTCGCTATGCAGTCTGAGGCACTCGTCATCCTACTGCAGGAGACCCACTGCACTGATGCATAGAAGTTGGTACTTCCAAACTATCAACTAGCTGGGTCTTTTTTAAGCAGGAAACATGGCCTTGCCACGTTTGTCCATGAGCGACTGAGATACACGCTTTTGGACCAATCTCCACCGACATCGGAGATCGAGTGGCTGTGTGTGGACGTTGATGGCTATAAAATAGTCAACGTCTAGAAACCACCGCCAACGCGATTGCGATCCCTGGATCTCACAGTGTTTCCTCACCCCTGTCTTTACGCTGGCGATTTTAACTGTCTTTATGCTGACTGGGTTACGATGACAACAGTCCGGACAATGAGTTCTTGGTTGGATGGAAAAGTATTAATTGTCTTGCCCTCCTATATAATGCCAGTTTTTATTCCGGCCGCTGGAACACTAGCATCAATCCGGATCTAGCTTTCGCTAGTGTAGGTCCAAACAGTCGCTTACCAGATAGATGTGTCCTTGAGAAGTTCCCCAGGTCACAACATCGACCTTCGCTTATTACACCACTAAGGTTTGCTATGGCAGTGCCGAGCATGTCTGTTAAGCGATCAAACTTCCGCAAGGCCAAATGGAGTCACTACATTGCTTTGACGAATAAATTCGCAAAGACTTTGTTGCCGCCTGAATCACTTGATGTGGATGCGGCTTACCAGGACTTCTGTAACACCACTAAGAAAGCAACCAAAAAGACTATCCCACGTGGATATCGAAATAACTATATTCCGTGTTGGGATGCAGAGTGTGAATCCCACTATAAAACTTTCCTGCAGTCTCCTCAGGAAAACAACTCAAGTTTGGCTGCTACAGCTCTGCTTGCCAAGCTTGACAGGAAACGGAGGGATCGATGGTCCGAGGCAGTTCGGAGCATTAACTTCTCATACTCTAGTCGAAAATCATGGAGTATTTTGAACAACCTTACTGGTAGGTCACGACACTCTCCTCGTCACTGTCCCGTTTCAGCAGATGCTATTGCATCTCAGCTGATTAGAAATGGGAAATACAAGGCTGTTGACCGAAAGTCATCTCGACTTGTCTATCAAGAAGTGTCTGACCTATAGAGGGCCACAACACCAGACGCAGTAAATATCTCTGTCAATTTTTCACAGAGAGAATTTACTGCTGCCCTTCAACATATAAAACCAGGTAAGGCTCCGGGTCCTGATTCCATCTGCTCAGAGCTTATACTCCATGCTGAAGCTGCTTTGAAGTCCTGGTTACGTGACTTCCTTTCTTCCTGTTTGCGCCGACTCAAAATTCCCAAGATCTGGAGAAGAGCGCTTGTAATTGCAATCCCAAAATCAACTAAGCCCGTGGGGTACCCAAAGAGTTATCAACCGATATATCTGCTCTGTGTCCCCTACAAGATCCTCGAGAGGCTCATCTACGCCCGCGTTGAGACATTAATCGATCCACTGCTCCCTAAAGAGCAGGCTGGGTTCCAACGCGGGAAGTCAACCGTTGATCAAGTTGTTCTGCTAACCCAGAACATTGAGGATTTTTTTGAGGCTAAAAATAAAGCCGGTGACGTATTTGTCAATCTAACAGCTGCTTATGACACTGTCTGGCACTGTAGCCTTACCTCTAAGCTGCTGAGATTTTTTTCTGATAAGCACATGGTCAAAATGATTATGGAGATATCAGAATAATTCGGAGTTTCACCCTTACCACCGGTGACAGCAAGCAAAGCAGGCTACACCGCCTTAAAAACGGCGTTCTTCAGGAATCGGTCTTGGCTCCCCTCCTACTTAACATCTATACGTACAATCTTCCTTCCAATGATTTCCAGAATGTTTGCTTATGCTGATGATTTAGCATTGTTGCATTCTTGTGGAAACTGGAAGGAGTTGGAGGGGACTTTAAGCCAAGACATGTCTACACTTTCAGCGTATCTCCAGACTTGGAGGTTGAAACTCAGTCACACTAAGACGGTGACGGCAGCCTTTCACTTAAATAACCGAGAGATCAAACGTGAGTACGAAAATTCACCAACAACAGTAGACTTTTACCGTTCTGTCCAACCCCTACTTATATTGGGGTAAAACTGGTAGATCGCTCACGTTTCGTCACCATTTAGTGGCATTGCACAAAAAACTATCCTAGCGCGTCATACTGCTGAGGCGACTCGTGGGCTCGGAATGGGGTGATGATGCTAAAACACAACGCAAAGCGACCTTATCTTTGGTCTAGTCAACAGCTGAGTACTGCGCGCCAGTCCATTGTTGCATTGCTCACACTCGCCTCATCGACAGTGTTTTGAACGACGCTTTGCGCATAGTTACTGGATGCCTGCGTCCCCCTCCAACGGACCACTTACCCATACTCTCAGGCATCCAGCCTGCTGAGCTTCACCGACTGGGAGCGACACTCTCCTTAGCTCACCGTGGATATCTGGACCCTGATCACATCTTGTATGGTCTTTTAAGTGAGTCCTCAGATACTCTCCAAGTGAGACTAAAATCCAGAGTAAGCCCGTTTGTGCCAGCTGCGCGGAATCTTTTGAACAACCGTGCCAGACTTGGCATCCGCGCTTCTGAACGGAAAAATCACAAATGGAAAACGGAGTATTGTGGAACTGCTTCCAGGCTCCGTGCTTTTGTGCCTGGGACCGGTGCCAGGCCTGTTGGAATGGGCTTAACCTGAGCAGCTTGGGTTAATCTCAACCGCCTGCGGACTGGTGTTGGGCGATTCCATTCGTCCATGCACAAATGGAATCTTGTTCCTTCACCAAATTGCGAGTGTGGGGCCTCTGAGAAAACCGCAGACCATGTTCTAACAGCCTGCCCTAAACATCGGGCACCACATGGAGCACGAGGTCTGACGGTTTTGGATGAAAAAACTCGATGCTGGCTTAATAACACCACTGCTAGCATCTGATTCAGGCAGTGCAGCAGTCTGGGGTAGTAAAAGAATAAACCCTCAGCCCCAGTCCTGTTTGTGTCTGATCTGGAGTGGATGCCTTTCAAACGACGACGACTACAACGAACAAAAATAGCAACCGTATTTTTCACAGAGAAAATCAAAATGCAAATATTAAACTGAAAAAAATCACTTTTAAATCTTTCAAACGTTATCTCATTGTGACATATAGATTATATAAAGAAGGTCTTTAGGGGATGAAGCAAGTTTGAAGCTTTAGATTATAGTTATTCAACTGGGCATACTCTATATTCGAGTGTATACCAAATTAAATCCAGAGATTAACAACTAAGAAACAGCATATAAATAGTATGCATGAGTACTGCTCAACTCTTAAAGCTCTTGGAAAGAAACTTGTAATCAGATGCTCTACTAATCTTAATTAACGCAGTGCTTCCCAATCTTTCTGTTATCATGCATTAAAAACTCCAAACACAATCGCTTTATTTAGGAGAAAAGCATGTATTACAAAAGCAAAAAGTTTTTTTTTTGTTCTTCAATTAAATTACTGTTTTCAATTCCGTTAATGATTTAAAGTTAAGTTTGTTAAGTTTGATCTAATTTTTAGTTTTTTTTTAAAACTTTTTGTGTACCATTAAACATTGTTATTTGCAAGCTATACAAAGTTTTTAATAATTGGTAAAAGTGTATCATTGAACGGGTTGGAGGGCACCACTGGTTTTACAATCAAAATTACTCAAAAATTTAAAATTTAAAGTTTTTATCCGTTTGTACAAAATATATTTGGGCGACGTTATATTTCTTATCTTATATTTTCTTAATTTATAATGCTTATTATTGCATTATATTTGAATAAAAACATTTTTGGTAAAATGTTACCCTTAATTATTCTTTATAAGACTTATTATTATTGTATTTATTCGAAAAAACTTCCTGGCAATTTCTTAATCAGATTTTTTACTTGTTGCTATTTTTTATTTTATTTCTATATTTATCTTCCTGAATCGCAGGAAAGCGACAAAGGTGCTAATATAGGGTAAGCAATTACTCCGACCTGCTTCCGGAAATGCCAAGATATTGCTGTCCGCTTGAAACTTAATAGAGATATACAGTAATTGAAATTTAAAACTGCTTGCCAAGACCACTAAGCAGGGGAAATTGCCGTAAACTGTCTTTCCCAAGGACACAACAGAATGGTATTAATAAAAAAAAAGCAAACACCAAATTTAATGATATTAATAAACTGTTACACGGAAACTTACTTGATAAGCAAGAATTGTAAAAATGATCAAAACGTTCACATCAAAGCTAAGCTTGCCATACGTCTTAGTTTAACCAGAATAGTTGCGATTTTGAGTCTTGTCTCAGAGTCCAGCCCGGTCAATACTTTGTCTCAGAATTTTGATTTGAATCGATTATTTTTTGGTCTTCACTTGTTTTTTAGTTGTAAAATGGAGCAGAAATGATTGGTTTTGCTCAGAAAAGGTCTTCATATTAAAGTTGAGTTGTTTTTGCTCACTGAAATTAAGTGATGACATTTTAGTTTTATTTAATTTTGAACGTTTTTAACAAGCGTTCCGATTATCTATCTCAAACTTATGGTATGCCTAATCAAAGCTAACCTTTGTTATACATCAGTAAAACAGAGCGCCATTAATAAAATAAAAACAAATTAATGTTTAATTGAAATACAACTACTATGTAATTTAAACAAAAACAATTTTGAAAGTTAAAAAATTTTTATTATCAGAAACTTCAAATCATTAATCACACTTTTACAAACTTTTATTAATTGTCATGTTTAAAGCGGCTGTTTCTCCAGCTTCTCCTTTTTGTTCTTTACTTCCGTTAAATCCTTTTGTACCATTTAAACCAGGTTCACCAATTTCTCCTTTTGTTCCGTTTTGTCCGATATCTCCTTTTTCTCCTTTATTATCGGTATGTTCTTTTGGTTCATTCAAAAACACTGTTTGGTCCAAGCATTTCTTGTCCATTTCTTTAATATTCCTGCAAACTAAATTTTTTCCCGTTGTGACGGTGATAAACAGAAACAAAATAATCAATAAAAAGGTATTCTTTATAGTTTTTAGTTTCACTAAGTGCTTTTAGGCGAAATGATCTTTTTTTCAGTAAATCTATTGAGAAAAAAGTTTTAAATAAATGTCTATATTTCTTTTTGTTTTTAATTTAATTGTAAAAAATTATAAAGTAAATAAAATACTTATTCTTTTCTATATTTTTATCTAAATACCCTAACTCTAACTTGGTAAAAAATTAATCAAATTTTTCTAACATTAAAAATCCATCTAAAACAGAAATGTGGGATCGACGGAAAAAGCATTGCCAGTTTTACTTGAACATTTGCTGGGTGATTTATTGGGTTTTTAATGCGTTTGCTGTTTAGTACTTAACGATCATAATTAAGCGATCTCTGCAATTTTATTCGTAAACTTAAAATTAAAAACATTGTAAGATTCATTTTTGTGAGTCAATAAGTTAAACACAATATACTTCAAAGTGTTTCTACTAAATTCTTATTAAGTATTTGACAACTAAATAGATTTTAATATGTACTTTAACATTTGATTCAAAAAATACGATTTTTTTTATGTGACCGCAAGTTCTTCCTATTGAGCTGTTTGTTCTGTATCCAGCGCTAAACAGTCTTCTACATGTAGATTTAAATACATTTTAGAGATTTGAAAAAGCATTTTGTCAGTGACTTTCTTGTTTACCGTTTTATGGGGGGAGAGTAACTGGCCCGATAAAGTTTTTTTAAACTTAATTGACTTAAATATACATTTCAGAAAATATTGAAAAAAATGATAATTCTTTAAGATTTCAGCAAACTTTATAATTTATCGGAAAAAATCAGTTTGTGATTGCTTGGCTTGTTTTGCCTAAAATAATGTTATAATACAACTTATGCTTTATTTCCTTCCAAATAGCTCTATGATTTAATCGATAATGTGATTATCACAGAACGATTTAGGCACGCCGCTATAAAAATCAAAAGCTACGAACATCAAATTGAAAAAAGCCCCAAATAGCAATCGCTTTCTCGTAGCATGGGCCCTGAGTAACTCTGCTCGTTTTATTGCACATGACAGATTGAAACCAAAACTGCCAAAAAGGAAGGGTATTTACCTATTCCGATGTTCAGTGACGGTTTACTGATTGGCAAACGTTCTTCTTAAGACGGGAAAATGCATCGAAAAATTTCCTTTTTCAGGGAACATTGTCAGCAAGTTCCGAAACTATTTTCCCGCTGAAAAACGAAGGTCTCCCTGCAAGCAAGATAACCGTTCTTCATTATCTTGCTTTGCAGTTTGAGGCATTCGCCATCCTACTAGAGAAGACCGACTGCACTAATGCGGAGAAACTAGTACTTCCAAACTTTTAACTAGCTGGGTCTTCCTTAACCAAGAAGCCTTGTCCACGAGCGACTAATGTGTACTCGTATGCCTTTGGAGCAATCTCCACTAACATTGGAGTTTGAGTGGTTGTGCGTGGATATTGATGACAATAAATTAGTCAACGTCTAAAAGTTTTTACCAACGCGATTGCAATTCCTGCATCTTCCAATGTTTCCTCACCCCTGTTTTTATACTGGCGATTTCAACTGTTGCCACGCTGTTTGGGTTTACAATTATAACAGCCCGGACGGTCAGTGCTTCGTTGGCTGGACAAGTATTAATAGTCTTGCCCTTTCATACAATGCCAAGGAGGCATCCAGCTTTTACTCCGGTTTCTGGAACATTGGCATCAATCCAGATCTAGCTTTTGCTAGCGTAAGTCCTTACAGTCGCTTACCTGATAAATGTGTTCTTAAAAAGTTTCAGGTCACACCATCAACCTTTGTGTATTACACCACCAAGGTTTGCTTTGTCAGTGCTGAGCATGCCTGCTAAGAAAAATTCTTTCACAAAGACAAATGGAGTCACTCAGTCGTTTTGACAGAAAATTCTCAACACTTTGTTGGCAACTTATTTACTTGAGGTGGATGTGGCTTGCCAGGACTTTTGTAACATCACCAAGAAAGCAGCCAAAAAGACTCTCCCACTGTCATCGAAACAACTATATTCCTTGTTGGGATAAAGAGAGTGAATCCCTTTAGACAACGTCCCTGCAATCTCCTCCGAGAGACGACTCAAGTTCAGCTACTACAGCTTTACTTGCCAAACTTGACAAGAAGCGGAGAGATCGATGTTCCAAAGCAGTTCGGAGCATCAACTTTTCACACTCTAGTAGGAAAGCATGGAGTATTTTGAATAAACTTACGGATAGGTTACGACACTCTCCTCGTCACTGTTTTGTTTCAGCTGATGCTATTGCATCTCAGCTGGTCCAATATGGGTGGTTGTTTCGTAATCGGCTTTTTTTTGGTAAAAAAATTCAATTTAGTAATTGGTCATTGTTTCTGAAAATTTGATTAACATTGTTTGGCTTCAGAAGATTGAAATTATTTAAAAATCGTCCTGAATCCTATTAAAGTCTCATTGTATTCAATTCACGTTCTTATGTGTACTCAGTTCGCGCTAAATTAGTTCGCATTTTTTTTACTATTGCTAAATGCAGCGACGCAGGATTCTTTTGTTCTTTTTGTTATTGTTAATCGATAGAACCACGTGTTGCGTCACAAATGCTTTGTTAGCTCGCCATAACTTTTTAAGCGTCTCTATAAATTGGAGAGCTGACCTAGAGGAATTCATTCAGTTGAGGTCTTTCGCGTAAAACAATGTTACGTTGTTTGCAGAGGGCATTTAATAATTGTTTGAATCGGCCGGCAACGTATTTGCTATCGTTATAATTTCATAATTGGTTAAATTGGGGAAAATTTTTATCGAAAAATCTACACTTTGTGGATCTATACACTGACTAATTTTGCTTGAATAAAGATTGTGTTATATTCAAGTCGTAAATTTAGTAAGTTATAAGGAAGAGGTAGGATTGGAAAGATTCATCCAACGAACTCTCCTGAAGACATTCGCCAACCAGAAGATGGAATTTCTGAAGTGGTGCAGGATCTTTGTAAAAAATGCATTATTATTTTTGATGTCAGGTCATTGATAGCCGTAATCTTGACTAAGCCGGTCAATTTGACGTACGTTGGCAGTGAGGTCAACATAATTTTTGATAGTTCTTCTTCCGATTTACCACCATAATTTTCGATAGTTGGATTATATCGAAATATCTATAATTTTCGATATTTCCTCTCCCAATTTGACAAGATAATTTTCGATATTTTAACTTCGCATTTAAACATAATTTTCGATAAAAATAACTTAAATAAAGTTATAAATTGAACTTTGTTGAAATTGAATAAAGAAATTGTTTCTTTGATTGAAGAAGAAGAAAAAGAAAAAATTCATCACAAGGAAATAAAGTTTGTAAATTTCATTGTTTATTTATCTGTTTAACTTTTGCTTGTTGTTATTTGAATTAATTTTTGTTTTGTGATTATGAGCTCTGTTGGCGACAATTGTAGTGAGCAGTTCCTTGAGTTAAATTTGCAAGATTCTCCGGGAATAATTGATTTTGTTATTTTTTCTGATAATAACGACGTAGAGAAGCATAAATTAACGGCGCCTTGTGATCGAGACCTTCGCCTACAGAGACGAGATCTGCTCGGCCGTATATCTGCTTTATCAACACAGCTTGGCCGACTTAACAGCCGGCGGGAAGTGTTGACGTTTAAGGAAACGCTAGTTAAGGCGCTTGATTGGGATGTTAGAAATTTTTCACAACTTATGAGAAGCCCTGAGAAAAACCCCAATGATCCTGTAGAAAAAGATAGGGAGGCCGAAGAATTCAAGTCACTCGTAACTAAGTGTAAGACTGTAGCCGAAAACCTTCTGGAAATTTCTTTAAGTACTTGCCGGCCTCCGGATAATGAACTAGGAAAAATCCCGTCTTGCGCACTTCACGCCGTAGCAGACACTCTGTTGTAATTATATGGAAGAAATTGAGATAAAGGCAGAATTAGAAAAATTGCGTATAGAACGGGAGGAACGTGAGATAGCAGCAGAACAGAGAAAAAAGGAAATGGAATTAGTAGCTAAACTCAAGAAACAGAAAGCTCTTGAGGAGTTCTTTTTGTGAAGAAGTTCAAGTAGGGCCAGCTCTAATTTCAGAGAGTTCCAAGGGTACACAGAAAGAGTATATATAAGAAATAAAATGAATGCTAATGTTAATATTCCTGGCAGCAACAAGATAGATGGCAATGCTAGGGGCGTTACTGAAACTGCGTCTCCTTGTGTTGGTCTACCTAAGCAAGCTTACCCTAATAATCCTGGTCCATCCACATGCATTGACCCGGATGAAGACACTATGATAAGTAATCACACATTCTCGAAAATGCGTAGGAAACCCCCTGGCTTTGATGGTAAACGCCAAATAAATGACTTTATCAGTTTTAGCAATGTTCGCGAATTCGATATTTCGCTTGATGAGGTTGACCACTCAGGTGACCACAGAGCTTCACAAAGAAAAATCAAGAGAAATTCTAGTGAGTCGTTCGATTTTAATGCTTCGCGTAAAGATTTTCTTGATGAAGTTGCTTTGTTAGAATATGACGGTAAAAATATGCTATTTATAATGTTTGAGAATCAAATTGTAAATCTTATGAAGAAGTGTCCATATGATGATAAAAAATTTCCTTTGTTAAGAGCGTCTTGTGTCCGTGAAGCTTTGCAAACAATAGCTATCGTCATTTCTGATAGCCCTGCACTTAATAGTACTGCAAAGGTAAAAATGGCATCAGATAGACTTCCTCAACGTTTCGGTGTAAGCGGAGGTTTTTTAAATGAGCCAGAAGTTAGGCAAATAAAATATGGTCTCAGACTTACTTCCACTTCAGCAGGAGCTTGGAGAGAATTTAGGGATCAGTTGACGCAATGTTATGTCTTTGTGCATTCGTATAACCATCCCGAGAAGCTGGAAGGTCGTTTGGTTATAACTTAGCTAAGAGAATTCCTTTTTATGCTAAACAGCGCTTTCTCAATTTTTACTTGAAAGGTCGGACGAAAACAGTGATCCGTTCTTTGATGACTTGTATAAATTTGTTTTATGGGAAGAAAATATTAAAACTTAGATTTTGCTTTTCAAGTAATGAGTGAGGAAAAAGGTGAGAAAATAGATAAATCAAATAATAATCGAATGTCTGTCAAGAAACTCTAGTGTTGAACATGCGATACTTCATAAACCTAGTTCTCTCCATCGTGATTTTGTGAGTAAAAGCGCTGAGAATAAGAAAATAGAATGTTTTTGTTGTAAATTGATTGGTGAAAACGAGTATCATAATATTTCTAGTTGTTGAGAATTTCATGGAAATTCGGTATTAAATTTTGGCTAGCTGTTGATGTGAAATCTAAGTATATACTGAACGCTATACCATATCTTGGCAAATATGAAACCAGACCAGCTACACAAAGATTGTCTGAGAGTATGATAAGAAGTTAGTGGAGCCATACTAAGGCAAAGGAAGGAACGTCACAATTGATAATTTTTTTACTTCGACTCATCTTGCTACAGAGCTCCGAAAAAAAAGACGTCACTTGTCGGGACCCTAAATAAAATCCAAAAGGAAGTTCCACCACTAGTAAAAGTTTTATAGCAGAGCACATATTCATTTTTCAAAGGTGTACTGTATTTCAAAAGTTACTGAGAAAACGTGAATCTACATGCAAACAACCAAAAAATAATTCACTTTTTAGTACAGTACAGATCTAATCAACAAACATATACGATACCGTATACTTTTGTTGATTTGACTATAAGAATTCAATTGACTGTTTATTTCTCTCTTTTTTTTTGCTTAACCGCTCATATTTTTGAAACTAACCACCCAATTAGACCGGATAATTGAAGTACTGTAATGCGTTTTAAGAGGGCGGGTTTTCCAGTTACTGTATATGCATATTATGTTGCATAACGTTCGTTGGTGTTTTTTTGATCATAGTTTATATTTTTGTGTAAAATATTTTGTCGTTAAATCTTTTTTCGAACCTGAAGTAAATTAATAATAATAAAATTAAACCAAATTAAGCCGATTAATTCTAACATTCATCTCAGCAAAACTCATTGCAGCTATTGCCATCAGACAAGTGAAAACTGATTTTCTAATTTTTTCTTTCTAAAGACTGGTTTTTACTACGAGCGTGGAATGGAATATTCTTTGGTTGTTTTATTGATTTTCTTGCTTCACTTGGTGCTTAAGCTAAAAAAAAAATTTAAAAAATCAATAAAACAAACAAAGAATACTCCATCCCACGCTCGTAGTGGAAACGGCCCGTAAGATAGACTTTTCGACCGTGTTGTAAAGTTGTACATATAACTGGCTCTATTTATAATAAATATTATGATAACAATGATTGGTTGAACAAGAGCTTTGCTTTCATATCTACCATCAGTTTACTAAACTATAGATATTATGCAATTCAAGTCAACGGTATCGATCGTAATCTATAAGTTTGTCAATGTAAGTAGCTGCTGTCTCTTTAACAAAAGCAGATGAATTCACAAATCTGTCTAAGATTGTGTTAGTTGTAAATGCGTTTAAAAACTCCTGAAATCGCAAATGTTTTAAAACAAAGTAATACATTAACAGCACGAAAGATTTTTTCAATATAATGTTTAAAAAGAATGTTGCAGATTTTACAACGCGCATTGAAAAATATTTGGCTGTGTTTTACGCCGGATGATCTTCCTGTCGCAACCCTCTATCACAACCAAAGGCAAAGGAGAAGGTGGATAGATTTAGTGAGAGAAGACATGGAAAGGGTTGGAGCTAGGGAAGGAGATGAAGTAGACGAATTGAAGTGGAGATTACTGTCGCGCTGTGGCGACCCCGAGTAGGGAGAAGCCAAAAGAAGAAGAAGTTCAAAAAGAATGTTGCAGATAGATTTTGTTCTTATCTCATAGTGACGTTGATTTTTTTTATGGTGCTTCCGTTAATTCAATAATATTTGAGTTTGACTATATTTAATCGCCTTGATTTCACCAAAACAAATTAATACCCTCTAAATAAACTGAATATTTTTGTTTATTTTACAGCCAGTCAATGCGAACGAGATTAAATTTTTGTTTCATTTTGGACATAAAAATGAAACTCTCGTTTCAATTCTATCTTTCTTCATACCAATCTACCGCCAGTGACGTTAAATTGACGCAGACAGTAACAAATTTGACAAATACTTGACCTGAAACAAAGTTTGTTTGATAGGCTAACTGCAAAAAATTAATTCATTCAGGCTAATTGTAAAAAAGTCTGAGCCAGACTGAGCAATAAACTTATGCTTTTGTTATTTGAATCGGTCGCTCAAAGTATAAAATTTACTCAAAATAATATAGCATATTGATGCAATAATTTTTCTGTTTATATTAATACATTTTTAACCCATAAATCCAACTCAAAATTTTGTGATGATATCTTTTTTTTTGATACATCAGGCCGCAAAATTAACATAATCAACAAAATTTTTAAGAAAAGTTTTTTAAAGTTTTGTAGGCAAAAACAGTTTGTCAGTTTTAGCTGACGCTGGTAGTAGGTGAATACTTGCAATTAATAACTTTGACTTGGTTCATCTAAAAGTATTTTCTTTAGTTATTGGACAAGTAAAAGTTTTTGTAATTATTGATGACTTTTAGTAATTGTTCATCATCAGTTGAATAAGTGATCAAGGCGACGACTACTTCCGTCAACTACTTTTTGTTAGTTCACATACTCTATCTACATTTTAATGGTAAATCCATTTGTTTCAAAGGTAATTTAGGTTGGCCGCAGTAGTTAACTCTTTCTTTTTCCGAATTATTTTGTTATGTTATTCATTTGACCGATTTGTTAGGGATTATAATATTATCACACCGCGGAATTGCTTCTCCATCATTATAAAAAAATATAAAGCGAATGCTGAACATTTACTTAAACGCTTTTAAAATATTAATCATTTACAATCCGGATGTAATCCAACATGACAGTTAATACAAAGAAAATTAATACAAAAGATGTCCCATTATATTCTTTTTCAGCATAATAGGCCTACTTTTTTTCCAAGCCAATGGTGGTTCTTTTCAGCTACGCAAACCTGATCTTGAGAGATTGATTTTGAAAACAATATAGTTGGTGTGACATCTGCAGCAAAGTTTTTGTAGGCTTCGTTTTAACAATCACTTCTTGAAACTCTTAAGCAATCCGTCCTATTTATTCAATTTTTTCATTCAATAAAGTTAAAAACATAGCTGAGTGTCACATTTATGTAAAAGCGAAACCACTGCCATAACCAATGTAATTTGCAAATCGTCTGCTTAGTTGTGGTCTTTATGATTAAAGATGTGGTCTCTGTAACAACATCCTTTCATGTGGTGGTGACCGTTGTTTTGCTTTTTACCTACATGTACGCCGTACGCCGTAGACAAAAAATTACGTAAAAGTTGGGGACTAATAAATCTATCAGAGTTAGAACAAATTTCTAGGTTTTTATTAGATATTTTTGAACTTGTTTTTCTTTACGTCTTCGGTGCAGCTTTTGAATGGCGTGTTGGAGATTGAACAGGTGAGTGATAATAAATAATAAATACAAGAAGCGCATTTGACCATAAAATTATATGTAGTCAGGAACTGCGAAAATAATTAAATAAAATTTCAACTATTCCAAATTTATATAATAAACAGCAGTACTGTACATATATATCTAATGTTAATTTACTCACGTACACTGTGTTTAATTTTACAAAAACGCCGGTAGTACAATGTATAAGCCATCAATAACGCCGAACAAATAATTTTTATTTGCTGGTTGTTAGAAATATTAATTTGAAAGTTTTTTAGGCGTTATGAAAAATATGAGTCTAAAATTGACTGTTTCTGGCTTATTTTTTTTTCTCATTGGCGATTTTTGTTATTGATTTTAAGTAAATATTAGTATAATTCTCGTTTTAATTTGCCTCCCCGCTCACAATCTAAAATGGCCGTTTGTATATTGGCCTGTAACTTTATTATTTATTTTAAATTGCCAGTAAGCGTAACAGAAAAAAGAATAAAGTTGTGTGGGAAAGATGTGCAGGCGTGATTTAAGAGGGGAAAATATTAAGTTCCATGATCTAACAGCATTAGTGTTAAATCGGGTCACGTTGTATCTAATAACGCTGCTGAATAAAAAAAATTTTTATTCTTGCATGGACTTTGAGAACGGAGTTAGGGTAACTTTGGGGTGCTGAATCCAAATCTGAGTTCAAGATTATCTCTATCACATCACGTTTTTGTGCAATTTGCATGTTTTGTAGTGCTGCATTGTGTAAACGTTGCTTATTCGCTCAGATGATTTGATGCCACTGTATTAGCAAAAGCAAGTAAAAAACATAAATTTTAAATTTTATCACAAAAGCAAGACGAGTTTGAAACTTAGAAATCTGTCGCTGCACAATAACTGTATTCAAAAGTTAAAATCTATTTCGATCACAAGATCATCATCAGTTAAAAATTCTATCAATTCTGTGGAAAATAAAAATATAAAAACAACAAATTTGGGTAAAATTGAGCCCAATAATTTTAGCTTATTCTAGACGTAAATTTAAAATAAAGCACAAAAATTTGTTTTGTAATAATAAGATTCGGGCTCCATTGACCATCGAAACTTGAATATATTTATAATCTGATGCCATTGATTTTTACATTTTTGAGAATCAGTTTAAATTGACCGAGGGCGACATGGTTAATTAAGAAATATATCAATTTGAAATACCAAATGGCAGTGTGCTGCAAAAGACATAGCAGTAAACCTACATCTATCTTATAACATTTATAACTTGAACGGCAAAAGAAAATACATTGTATCAAGGGCCCGTTAAAGGCTAAACTAAATAAAGACAAAGTTTTTTCAGAACTTTGTCACATCATAAAACTTACATAATGATAATTTCGGTTGCTCAATCTTTTTTAATGAGTTTTATAGCTCAAAATAAAGTTAAAATTTGAATAAAGTCTAAATTTCTCAAGTTTTTATCTCAATAAATTTTACGCACAATATCTTATTTCTTTTTTCTTTGCATTTTTTTTTTTTTTTTTTTGAGCAGCTATAAATAAATATTTTGAATATTTTGTTTCTTCAATTTAGTTACTCTGTAATGTTTGGGGCTACAACTTCTTCGCATCACTCTTAGAACTTTTACTTCTTTTTTTTTAGGTTCAAATTCAGCAATATAAGTCTTACATTTTTTTACAATGTTTCATTTACTTTGTACCTGGAGACTTTTCACGCCCCCACTCTGGAGTGCACAATTTTCAGTTTTGGAATCCTTTTGAGAAGTGTTTAGCAATTTAAAATTCATTAAAAATAAACTATCATCTCCATGTAATTAAAACAAAAACGAATCTCTTTATATTGTTTTAATTTTTAAACGCATGTCAATATTTTTTAGAATGCAATAAGTTTTCATAAGCAATAATGATTTGGCAAAAGAACATTTTTTGTAGAGTTCGTAATCGTGGACCACTAATGCACGAGATAAACTAAAGTTTTTATTTCACTCTTGACGAAAAAATGCAATCATATTTTTCTAAACTGATGTAAATTCCCCAAATTTTATCCGATAGTGTCTATAATGTTTCAATTTTTATAAGGCCCGTGGATTAAATTTATAACGATAGGCCTATATGATGTCATTGTCACACTTCATTTGAAATAATTTTAACTTATGGCAATATAGTTTTCCGTCTTAAAGTAATTTAAAGTTTTATTACGTCGTAGAAATCGCTTGGGCAAGTTAAAATCGCTTCTCTACTATGTGAGTGAATTATCCGCTGTTTGCTTTTGTTCGAATGCATCTTTTTTTCTTTCGCCAGACGTTGATGACGCAATGCGCTTTGTCTGTATCGCATGACCAAGTTCAATGCAGTTCTCGAATGTTCTCCCTTACCATGGAAAAAGCGTTCTATGTAATTTTAATGCACGTGAGCAAAACGTTTTTGATATAAATCTAGCCGATTTGCGTCATGTGACCTTTTGTCTATACATATGTACGCTCGCTCGATTGAAAAGGACGACGAAGATGGAGAGACGGACGAATACGAGAACGACGAGAGAAGAGAGTTGAACGTTGGTTCGGCGTAGAGCCCGGGCGAAGGATTCTTTGATTGTATAGCATTGATAAGTGTTATAATTGTTTTTGCGCCAGTGTTTGGATATTGGTTCTACGGAGGTAAAATTATTTGCGTTAAACGAATTAAGTTATAGCGCTGATTTTCGCTTTGCAGTGGCAGAGCGCGGAAGAGTATTTTTGTCAGTCGTGAGTCGTAAATTTTATAATACATTCGTTTTAGTTAAATAAAGAGTGGTCTCTGTTTGTTTGCTGAAAAAAGTCTTCGACGAATCAATCAGAACTTAGCCGAAACCAATTGTATAAAGCTTCAAACTCAAAGCAAACTACTTCTCGAACCCGAATAAAATAAAATTAGACACAGCGTTGTTTCAGCGCAGGTATTCCGGTTACCTTGCTTAATCAGTCCCTTAGGATTCCCAAATAAAGTCTGTGACAGTCATGTTTATTAAGTCAGAGTAAAGTCAACATTTAACAAAAAGAAAATCAAAAAAAATTGTTTGATCAAACAAAATAGTTCTAGCTATATCCCATACTTTAAGCGCTACAATTATGAAAGTATGATTAACTTCTGTAAATCTAGGCATACCATACTTTTATCACAAAAAAAGAGTACACATCTTTTTAAAAATTAGTTAAATCTTTACTTGTTGCTCTGCATCATTTATAAGCTACCGGACAAAGAAAATTAACAGCAACATACATTTTAGCAAAGTTTAGCGTAAAATTAATAAAATTCAGTGAGGGTCAAGTTTTATCCAAAAGCACAAAAAAGTCCGATCTCCTCCACAAATACTCCGACGTTCTCTCAGCTTTTTCGCAATAACTTTTCCAATAATCGATTAAATAAAAGATGTAGCATGCAATATAGAGCATGTAGCATATAACAAAAAAATAGTAGCAAGTAAATTTATTTAAATTGTATGCGAGCATCACTAATTTAATATACTAGCAATTATTTACCAGTGAATTCAAATAGCAATCTCTCTCTTTTGACCATTGTGGCTAGATCAAGAGAAAAATACGTTTAACATGTTGAAGTAAGCGATAATGCGAAAATAAATCTGTACCATTTTTATCAATAGATTGCAAAAACCAATCGTGAAAGTTTTGAAATTTGTCAAAGCAATGACCAAGTGGAGCCTCACAAGATTACAAGGTATATACGTCACAAAAATTTTGCTGCAGCCTACCATAAGGTTACTTAAGCCATTGACCACAAAACGGTTTTATAATTCTATTACCTCTAAATTTGACGTATGTAAGCAATGATGTTTCAAGAATCAAACTACATGAGGTAACGTCATATTTTAATTGTTTAAAATGTAAAAAGACGAAACTCAGACATTTTTGAACGTGCTCTGAAGACAGATTATTTTTTATTAAAAAAAATGGTGTGTCCTTTGAAAAAGGTGATATGGTCACCCTAAGTAAATATGACCATAAATTTCTGTTTCTAATAATTCATAACTGTCAAAATAATTCTTTTATATTCATTTTGCTGCTAATTGCCAGAACCATTGACCTAATCTTTGTTATGCTCTTTTTATAAATTTGTCAAATATTTTGTTCCAATTCAGCTGCGTGATCGAGTAAATAGAAGCGATGTATGACGAAAGCGATTGTCACGGTCTTACTTCCAGATTACTGTTGCAATAACTGGTTACTGAATAAATAGCAATGATGGCAATGATGATGATGATGATGATGATGAAATCGAGCGTGATTCAATACAAACAAAAAAATAAGTTTCTTTTAGATCGTTTTATCCAGTGAAAACTTTTATAATAAAATTACATATCGCGAATAATTTTTTCTTCAAAATTTTTAACGATCTACACGAAAACGAGTGTAAATTTACAATTACCACATTTTGATCAACATAAACAAGATTGAAAGCGTTTTAATGGCTCCTAAGCTTTTTGAATAGGCTAAATATAGTTAGTGAGCCGTCCAGTCAAAATTACTTCATAAGTAACTTGCTTCACCTTTTTCTTGCTTTTCGTTGCTTTTTATCTCGCGTTTTTGAAATGATCAAAAACAAGTGACTAGGTGTTACAACTTGGGCCAGCTAAGATCAATACGAATAAATTTTTTTCAAAACTTGGTTACTTCATAAAAATTGTACAACGTTAATTTCGGTTGCTTATAAGCCTTTTTATCGGATTATACATGTCAAAATAAAGTCAAAATTTGCCAAACTTTTGACTTATCAAATATTACATAGACAACACATGTTTTTTGCATATTTTTCCAACTTTTTAAGCAGCTACAAATACTTTTAACATTTTGTTTCTGCACTTTATAGCAAGCAAACTTTAAAATTCCCTTAACGTGAATCTAAAAACTTTAAACCTCTTCTTTATAATTATTCATCATCAGCATTTTCAATATCAATCATCATCACCTGTGATGTCTTTACGCTGGCAATTTTAACTGTCGTCATGCTGACTAGGATTATAATGACAAAAGCCCGGATGGTGAGTGCTTGGCTGACTGGCAAGTATTAATTGTCTTGCCCTCCTATATAATGCCAGTTTTTATTCCGGCCGCTGGAACACTAGCATCAATCCGGATCTAGCTTTCGCTAGTGTAGGTCCAAACAGTCGCTTACCAGATAGATGTGTCCTTGAGAAGTTCCCCAGGTCACAACATCGACCTTCGCTTATTACACCACTAAGGTTTGCTATGGCAGTGCCGAGCATGTCTGTTAAGCGATCAAACTTCCGCAAGGCCAAATGGAGTCACTACATTGCTTTGACGAATAAATTCGCAAAGACTTTGTTGCCGCCTGAATCACTTGATGTGGATGCGGCTTACCGGGACTTCTGTAACACCACTAAGAAAGCAACCAAAAAGACTATCCCACGCGGGTATCGAAATAACTATATTCCGTGTTGGGATGCAGAGTGTGAATCCCTCTATAGAACCTTTCTGCAGTCTCCTCAGGAAAACAACTCAAGTTTGGCTGCTACAGCTCTGCTTGCCAAGCTTGACAGGAAACGGAGGGATCGATGGTCCGAAGCAGTTCGGAGCATTAACTTTTCACACTCTAGTCGAAAATCATGGAGTATTTTGAACAACCTTACTGGTAGGTCACGACACTCTCCTCGTCACTGTCCCGTTTCAGCAGATGCTATTGCATCTCAGCTGATTAGAAATGGGAAATACGAGGCTGTTGATCGCAAGTCTTCGCGACTTGTCTATCAAAAAGTGTCTGACCTATAGAGGGCCACAACACCAGACGCAGTAAATATCTCTGTCAATTTTTCACAGAGAGAATTTACTGCTGCCCTTCAACATATAAAACCAGGTAAGGCTCCGGGTCCTGATTCCATCTGCTCAGAGCTTATACTCTATGCTGAAGCTGCTTTGAAGTCCTGGTTACGTGACTTCCTTTCTTCCTGTTTGCGCCGACTCAAAATTCCCAAGATCTGGAGAAGAGCGCTTGTAATTGCAATCCCAAAATCAACTAAGCCCGTGGGGTACCCAAAGAGTTATCGACCGATATATCTGCTCTGTGTCCCCTACAAGATCCTCGAGATGCTTATCTACACTCGCTTTGAGCCAGTAATCAATCCACTGCTCCCTAAAGAGCAGGCTGGGTTCCGACGCGGGAAGTCAACCGTTGATCAAGTTGTTCTGCTAACCCAGAACATTGAGGATTTTTTTGAGGCTAAAAAGAAGACCGGTGCCGTATTTGTCAATCTAACAGCTGCTTATGACATTGTCTAGCACTGTGGCCTTACCTCCAAGCTGCTGAGATTTTTTTCTGATAAGCACATGGTCAAAATGATTATGGAGATATCAGAATAATTCGGAGTTTCACCCTTACCACCGGTGACAGCAAGCAAAGCAGGCTACACCGCCTTAAAAACGGCGTTCTTCAGGAATCGGTCTTGGCTCCCCTCCTATTTAACATCTATACGTACAATCTTCCTTCCAATGATTTCCAGAATGTTTGCTTATGCTAAAGATCTAGCATTGTTCTGGAAACTAGAAGGAGTTGGAGGAAACCTTAAGCCAAGACACTTTCAGCGTATTTCCAGACTTGGAGGTTGAAGCTTAGTCACTCTAAGATGGTGACGGCAGCCTTTCACTTAAATAACTGAGAGACCAAACGTGAGTACGAAAAGTCACCAACAACGGTAGACTTTTACCGTTCTGTCCAACTCCTACTTATCTTAGTGTAAAACTAGACAGATCGCTCACGTTTTCTTCACCATTTAGTGGCATTGCACAAAAAACTATCCTTGCGCTTCCCACTGCTTAGGCGACTCGGGGCTCGGGATGGGGTGCTGGTGCTAAAACACAACAGATAGCCACCTTATCTCTAGTCTACTCAACAGCTGAGTGATGCGCGCCAATCTGGTATTGCAGTGCTTACACTCGCCTCATCGACAGTGTTTTGAACATCACCTTGCTCATAGTCACTGGATGCCTGCGTCCCCCTCCAACCCACCACCTACCTGTACTCTCGGACATCCAGCCTGTTGAGCTTCGCTGACTGGAGCGACACTCTCCTTGGCTCACCGTGGATATCTGGACCCTGATCATATACTCATGGTCTTCTAAGTGAGCCCTCAGATACTTGCCAAGCGAGACTAATATCCAGACTAAACCCGTTTGTGCCAGCTGCGCGGAATCTTTTAGACAACCGTGTGTTCCGTTCCTAAAAATCGCCCAAATTATGTAGATTCACAATCTCATAAAAAATATCTTTGATTTCGCTTTGGTCCGGCTCAAATAGCCGAAGAAATAACAGTTTTATAAGTAATTTAAATATTTATATTTATTTACAAGAAAAAATGGCAACACTGCATAATTTCGCTTTATTGAGAACATTCTGGATTTCCGCTTGACTTGTTTTTGCATGTGACGCAATAATGCTTATATGTGATTGGCTTCATTGAGATAATTTCAGAACATTCGAGCAACCTTACCAATGGTATAAATACGATTCGCTGAAAAGCAGTATTATTAAATAAGTCGATGTTTCGTTGTGGTAACTAAGAATTAGAAAATTGTTAACTGTGTGAAGTCATAGTTTTTTGGTCGCAAGTCTTTGGTGATCTACGTGATTGTGAAGAATTAAGCTATTGAGCTTTAACCTGTTGATTTGATTTATACTATTCGGGCTCCTAAGTGGATTGGAGCATATTTCTTAATAAAGAAGATATTGTGGTAGTCTGAGCTGTGATTTAGCTAGACTATATTTTTGCTGTCGCTGGTTCGAAGGTCAGATCCAGCAAGAAGATTAAGAATTATCGTTTAGTAGACACCGAGATTGTGTTATTGGCGAGGCCTTCTTAACAGGCGCCAAAAAAGGTAGACGATTAAACAACGTACTAAGTTACCAAATAAATTCTACAAAATTTCAAAAAACTTTTTAACATCGGAACAAAATTTAAAAAACTTTCCAAAATTTAGAAAACTAAAATTTGTGGAAGTAACACCGTGCCAGACTTGGTATCCGCGCTTCTGAATGGACAAATCACAAATGGAAAACGGAGTATTGTGAAAATGCTTCCAGGATCCGTGCTTTTGTGCTCGGGACTGGTGCCAGGCCTGTTGGGATGGGCTTCTCCCGAGCATCTTGGGTTAAGCTCAGCCGCCTGCAGATTGGTGTTGGGCGATTCCATTCGTCCATGCACAGATCGGGTTTCGTTCCTTCACCGAATTGCGAGTGTGGCGCCTCTGAGCAAACCGCAGTGAGAAAACCATGTTCTAACTGCGTGCCCTAAACATCGGGCACCACATGGAGCACGAGGTCTGACGGCTTTGGATGACGAACTCGATGCTCGCTTAATAACGTCATTGCCAGCATCTGATCCAGGCAGTGCAGCAGTCTTGGGTAGTAAAAGAATAAACCCTCAGCCCCAGTCCTGTTTGTGTTTGAGCTGGAGTGGATACCTCTTCTAACAATGAAGAAAAAAAAGAAGCATTATGCATCACGCACGCCAATGACCAGATGCCAGAAATACATCGAGTTAAAGAAAAGATGGCGCTAAAGAGTACCGTTTGTGCCACAGATGGTACTCTTAGTGCCATCTGTCCTATAGAGGGAGAAATTATTTTTATGAAGTCATGCATTAAAATTTTTCAAGGTAAGTATTAATAGTTACGCAGCAAAACACATTATAGTAGGATACTTTATCGTGATCCCCAGATCACTAATACACAAGTAAACAAAAATTTTTATCTTACTGTAGAGAAAAAAATATATTACTTTTCTCTAAATTGATTTGAATTATGGCTTCTGCAATATTTTGCAGTCGACAGCCGGGTCTAGTAATTAAGAGCCCCGCGCAGTAGATGGGAAGCGCGATCGACATGGTCGCGGTTCAAAACCTACTTGTGCATTCTGTTGTATCCTTGATAAAGTCAGTTTGGGCATTTTCCCTTGCTTGGAAGTCTTTGCAAGAAACTCTAAACTTCAATTTTTTTCTTAATAAAAACAATAAAAACCAAAAAAAAATTCCCAACCGGACAGAGACATTTTGATTTCTTTTAGCCCTTTAAGAAATATAAGAATTGAATTATAAAAAAATGACAATGGTTCAATAATGATGTCACAAATACCTAAAAATTAGAATTTATAATGCCTTCACAAAAGTGCTTTTGTTACATTACAATCACAATCATGGTACACATATGTACCATTGTCCCTTAATGGGTCATCTGATGAACACCGACCAAAAATTTTGAAAAGCTTCTAAATAATATAATGATATATTTAATTTCCTTAAAACTGATTTTTTAAGTTATGTAGTTTTTCTTGGTATTTAGGCTACTTTTAAACCAGAGATACTTAAAAAAATGGTTGTTTAGGTATCGCCGTTTTAAACCAAAGCGTCATCACACGAACAACATCAAATACACATTTGCTGTAGTAGCTTTAAAAATCATGTAATATATGTGACGTGATATTTTCAAAAAGCAAGTAGGTCGCAAATTAATCACAAAGAAAGCAATGTTTCAAAAAATATATATTAGTCACATACAAGTCCTGGATCACACCAAAATCAGCACGGCGAATTTTTTACAATTATGGTTCATTAAAAATTTATTAAAATATTATACAATTATAAAACCAATCTCGATTGATTAATTGTCATAAGTTAGCAAAAAAACATACAAGAAATAAATACTTCCAAAAATTTTTTTGTAAAAGAACTTAAAAATGTTTTAAATTAAAAAACCAAAAAACAAAAACTGATACTTATATTTAACTCCTTCAGTCAAAGCTGCTATTACATTTTGTTGCGGTTGAAATCCACACAGTTTCTAAACAATGTTTTCTAAAAGGAATATTCAATATATTTTTAAAGAACATGATCATTCTTACAATGTTGTATTATATACGTATAATGGTAGAACAACAGACTTGACGATAAAAATAGTCACAACAAAAATTAGTAAAAAAAAGCAAAAAAGTCCCATAGAAAAGATCTTTCTTTGAGTCGAAAAAAGCATTTTAGTGTATAAATAGCTGAAAGGTACAATAAGCATCAATAAGTATAAATATAAATAAATGTAAAATAAAACTTTTTTTTCTTTTAAATAGAATCAAACTATTATATACAATTATTCTATGAGCGTACTTCTATTAGCCTATAAACAACTTCTATTAGCCTATACAGTATAAATAGCCTGGTCGAGTGGTTAAGAGTTGATGGCTACAGTGATCGACACGGTCACGGCTCAAAACCTACTTGCGTCATTCTGTTGTGTCCTCGAAAAAATATTTTACAGCAGTTTCCTTTACTTGACGGTTTCAGCAAGCAGTTCGAAATAACTAAAGCAAATTTTAACCAGAAAGTAATACCTTGGCAGCACCGGAAGAACATTTGCTTGACTGTTGCTCTAGGTATAGCGCTTTTACCGCTTTCCTGCAAGTCAGGAAAATAACTATAGAAAATAAATAAAATAAATAATACTTTTGTAAACTTCTGAAATTTTTGTAAGAAATGTAGGAAAGGTTTAATTGGAGTAGCAGAGTAAACAAATAAAATTTACATTTTTTGCAGAATAGAAAAACAACTCAAGTAATAATCTAATTTAATCATTGGTAAACGAGTTATTCTTATAAGTAGGACACTCATCAGGAACACTGTAATAAGCTTCTCCATATAATTCAGATCTGTCCATGGTCATTGCCACTGAGTAATCTTGTGGACATTCGCACTTTGTTGCAATGTTGTTGATTTCCTGATCAGAAAGAACTCGAGGGCAAATCATCAAGTTAGTAATGTTACCACTGAAAATCATTTAAAACCAGTTAAAAACTTTAAGTAATTTAAATAAAATATGAAAGCAAGCCAATTAAAAATCATAACATTTTGTATAGACAATATTATTTCAATCGATTTCATTGATTTTATTCGGTTGAGATAGCGTTACAAATGAGCATTATTTTCATCGACTTACTTGAAGGATTGATTAGGGTCCATATCTGTTGCATTCACTTCATCTTGCTCTTGCCCAATAACTAAGCTTCCTCCTCCTTCGATGGATTGGAAAACGTTTGAGATGTTGCTGATTTTAATCGAGTTGAGAAAGATCGCAGTTTTGTTTTGCACAGAGGAAACCCAAACACAGATATGATTCTGGAAAAAAATTTTTTTTTCAATCTCTTTCCAATAGTTTTATTGTGACAAATCGATTAAATAAAAAAAGTTTTTTAATCTATTCTAAGCCGATGAACCGATTGTGAAGTTTTAGATTAGCGCTATTTAACAGGTATATTGTCTATCCAAGTGTATACGGATTAAAACCTGGTCATATAACTGGGAAATGGTATAAGAAGGCTCCGCGAGAAGGCGGAATGTTTCGCTAGAAATGGTATATGAAATGGTATATGAAGGCTGCGCGAGAAGGCGCATTTTGCGAAGTCTTATGGTGCGGCTCACAAAAAAAATTTTTAATCAGGAGCTCAATTAACTTCAATTAATGCAGTGCTGCTCAGCATTTCCAATAATCTACAATAAAATTTTTAAATACAATTACTTTATTTAGGGGGAAACTATCGAAGTGTAGCAAAGTGTTTTCTTTTTTTTTTTTTTTTTTTTTATTGTTCTTTAACCCTTTCATGCTCAAAAGTACTTAAACTCGAATTTTATAATGTTTTTTGTTTAATTATACTTAAATGGATCAAGTAAAAGTAAATTTGTGTTTAATTCAATTTTTTTGTAATGTATTAAAAGATAGAAAGTTGTGTTTCAATTAAACAGTGGGCATGCCAAGTATACAAAAAAGGTAAAAAATCTACGGAAATTAAAACTATTTATTATGGTACTTCACAAAACAGTTTCTCTGAGGTGTAAAATACAGATTAATTTGCTAAATTATTATATCCTAAGTAATTCACTTACCTAATATACTAGGTACGACACCACGTAGTGGCAAATTGGGCATGACTTGGTACTGAGCTCATTTAGTGACGAATAACTGCAATATGTTTACCAAACATTCGTATATACGTATGTGCATTTTAAAAGAGTTGCCTGTTCATAATTTAGAAATACGCAAATACAAGCTTTATGCTTTAGCTTTTTATAGGCCAAAATTGCATAAAAGATTGAGGTTTTTTAAAAGATCATTGGGCATGAAAGGATTAACTAAACTACTGATTCAAAGTCAGTTAACGATTTAAACTTGATGAAAGTTAAGGTTGGGTAGGGTTAATATGGTTTTTAGTTTTTTTACTTTTTCTGCACCACTAAACATTGCTATTTGTGAGCAATACAAAACTTTGGATATGTTTAGAAACTGTATCCTGAAAAAAAATTGAAGAGCTTTACATTTAAAATTATGCAAAATCTTCAAAATTTTTTAATATATCTTTATAAGTTTATATAAAATTTATTGGGTAACGTTACATTTTTTATCTTGTAGTTTTTTAATTTAAAAGTGATAAGTTTCAAACGCCCCAATTGTTGGTTTGTTTAATCTACAATGTCAAATCGTATGGGCGCGCACTTCCGTACTGATACTGATACTTGTCGTGATTGTCATTTAAATAGGTTTTTAGAAAGACGTTTTCAGTTTTTAACACTAAGATTACCAAGCTCGTCAAATGACGCTTTTATAATTTTAAAACTTTGTTTCTCGAAGTTTACAATGTAATTTTTTTCTAAACTTCTTTACTTTTATTTTTTCCTCAATCTATACAATTCGTTAAAACTTCAGAAAATTTTAGTCACATTGAAATAAACTGAAATCTACCCACAATTACCAAGCGCATCGTGTGACGCAACAAGTAAACTAATGTGCAAAAACACTCTGTTGTTTCTGATTATTTTGCAAATTATTCTCAATAATCTTTTGTTTTATTTAACTAGACCTTTTTGTCTTATTGTAACACAATCAAATCATTTAAATTATATTTACAACTTACAGTGGTTTGTCAGTTTACGGAAGCTATGTAACTTTATCGCGTAAGGAACTGCAAATTGGTTTGTCTTTTGTAAATATTAGTTCATCATCATAGCTTTTCGTTTGTTAAGTGTTTGTTCAATAACTTTTATGGCTTTGGGTTTTAGCAATATTGGCTTTAGTACGATGCGAACGGAGCGGCTGCACGTGGCCGAAAAAACGACAAAAAGTAAGCCGTGATCAAAATTGTATTATTTCTTCATAGTAACACCATAACGGTGTCGCTTTCTGTCTGCTTAGAACATATTGAACTTTAGAACTATATCTTCTAAACAGACAGAAGGTGACACGTTATGGTATTATTATGAAGAATTAGATTTTCGATTTAGAACAAAAGAAGAGATATTGAACTTGGTTGATAGTGAGAACCATATTTATAGAGATCATGGTAAATTTGGGACAAATACGAAGGTTTGCACATTAATTGAAAGTAAAATTACTTTATCTTGGGACGAAAAACTTAGGCACAAAAAATGACCCCGTTTTTTTGTACCGTCCCCCTTTTGTAAGGCCATTGCTATTTTTTCAGGAATATAATGTCGCGTTGACTTATCTCAACTCAAACATTATAATTGCTAGAAGATATTTTGGTAGATTTCATATCGGGAAACAGTCTGATGATCAGATCAATAGCTTAAAAAATGAGGCCGATCAAAAAGAATCCTCTGATTCTGTAATAATGATGCATTGGGTTTTTGAGGGCGGTTGACTGCCGCTATTAACATGAAAATTGATGCTGAAGAAGAATGATGAACAGATTTTTTGTTTATTACCTAATGTCGGCAGGCTTTTGCGCTAAATTAAGCTTTTGGAGGCGCTTGCAGTAGCAAAATATAATAAAAACTCGACCAAATTCCTACTGCTTATGCTACTTCTGGTATAGTTTTTGACAGTTCTATCTTAGTGTTCCGATTTTTTCAACTACATTCTGCAAAACATCCAAAAAAGTTATATTACTGAAGCTCAGTGTTCCAAACTGGAGAATAACTTTGGAAAAGGTGGGAAAATTTTTTGTCTATTTTTTAGGGGAGTCATAGAGGTGATGACCTCAGTAGGCCTACCCGTCCTCAGCATATGAAATATGAAATAGGTTATAAGAATATCTCATTTGGAACAAACTATGCCTTGGTATGGGTTTCTTGAGATTACAAAATACTAACAATTTACTTGAAGTTTGAAAAACGAATGTAAAAAAAAAAAATTTTGTGAAATCTTTGAATTCTAAGTATTAAAAATATCGAGAATATACTGTTATATAACAGTTCAGATCAGTTCAGTTCAGTTTTTTATATTTCTCCACAGCCACATACTAAAAGTACAAACCATAATTATTTAATAATAAGCATAATGCTGCCGATTAGAAAAAGGAAGACACAACAAAACCTGCATGGATAGTAACGAAATATAGACGTTGAATTACAAGAAGCAAGGTTGCTTTACTTCGGTATGAATTTATTTCTTAAAAAGAAAAAAGAAAAAAAACACAAAAAATTAAAAAAGCTAAAATTGAGTTCATTTAATAGAAAAAAGGCAGTGCATTGGTGGGACCATATAGCAGAGTTTGGCTCATTGAATATAACCAAGCCTGAAGTTTAGTAGAAATTTGAACATACTCTACCAGCCAAACAGGAAAACAAACCACTGAAAGAAATCCTGTTCTGGATCATAAGATCATTTCAAAAAACAAATGCCTCAGTACAACACCCACAAAAAAAAGAAATTAATTGAATAATGTTTCCATTATTAATGATTAATGTAATTGTAAACACGTTGATTAAAGTCAAAACAAATTTTCTACAAAGTTATTCCAATCTATGATGGTATGGTAAAGCAGTTGAATCGTCGAAGTATTCTATTTTTTGAACACAAAAGCATTCAGGCCTAATGCTAGCATAACCTGTGATAAATCTGTACCCCTATGTAAGGTACGGTGCGAGTTTATACAATACATCGCCATAAGATTTTAGATGGCCGTTTGATGTTGAAATGAAAGATCTATTCAACTGTTTTTCATAGTTAAAAAAGATTTAAGCAGGATGACTGATGTACTCGTAACAAGTGATGTTGTCATGAAACTTATGGCACCATTGCTCGATAAAGGCCACAGCTGACAAAGTTGCATGTCTGTACTATTCGATTGAACCGAAGGAAAAAAACAAACAATTTTTAAAAAAGTTGCCAACCATTGCAAGATAGCAAATGCCGCTGTTGCCGCAGTAAGATCAACTATAACTATATATCTGAGCAAGAAGAAAAGATTTATAAAAAGAATAATTTTGTAAAACTTGCTCTGGACGAGAAGCAGAAGTATTTGTGTAATTTACAAAAAAATTGTGGTGATAGACTAAATAATGTAAACTAGCACCTTACTAAATCGTGTTTTTCTGTGTCACAACTTTACTCGGGAATCTAAAAGGACCAGTTAAACTAGGTAACTCAAATACAAGCAATAAAATATAGTTGTGTTTATTTTATTTACTCGTATGTCAGTTCTAGAAATAGTTTGCCGCGAGACTGAAGTTCTTAATACAGTAAGTTCTGGCTAAGTACAATGATTCTTCTATAAAACTTCTTTTAACAGATAGAAAGAAATGACACTTTCTAAGTTCATTCAAATTTGTTTAAGGCGCCACCTCAACGGGAACAAAAAAGTTGCGACTAAGGCGAATTGTCGACAGATAACAGATTAAATATGCATAAGCCTACACAAACTGGGAATTCCTTTGTTTTGTAGAAGCTGAACATTTGAGAAATAAAGAACAAAAAAAGCACATTTTTGATTGCTATACAATAACTTTATAAATTATTTATTTGAACCCTCAAGATACACTTTTAAAAAAACCCGAGATTCATTCTCTGCCGTAATCTTATTTCTTACCCATTTCTTAGTCACTAACTACCGTAATTTATTTTAAACAAGCTGATAGCTTTTGTAATTGTTATAGTTAGGCTGATTGACATGGCAGTAGGATGGCTAACTGAACGGAAACTAAAACTGAAAACAATCTAAAGTGAGGAAATAATGGGGTTATAAAGGAAGTTTGTGATGCACAATAGGGTTATGTGGCATCAGTAAAGATCGTAGACAAATAGGCGAAACAACTTAAGTGTAGTGGTAGCAGACTAAAAGTTTAAAATATAATCACGCTTGCAAAGTTTTTATAAGCCTGACAATTTCGATAAATTTTTCTGCTGAAGGTGAGCAAAAACGGTGGCGAGTTAGGCAAAGACAACTTAGCCAAACTTGATAACACAGAAAACCATAGACCCTCAGTTGGAATCAAGCGATATGTGGTGACTTACGCGAACTTACGACCGAGTCAAATTCTAGTGCATAAAGAATATATTATTTGCAAAATTAAATAAACTTAAACAACTTTCGTAAAAACTAACTTTCAAGCTTCATAAAACTTCCAAGCAATTCACAACGCCAACAAGTCCGAATAATCACTCAACAGTGTCGTTCTGACTAACTGTAAAAATTAGTATCCCGATGGCTAATAATAAACTTAATAGTTCGTCCTCTACATAGGTTAAAACAATTCTATCCCACTATAAAACTAATTTTTCCAAATTTTTAAGAAATATTACATATATTAACGATGGTGCATAAATTTCTTGTTGATTTAAATTGTTGATTTGCATTTTTATATGTGTAGCAGATCAAAATATTTTGGGGACAGAACAATTTTTCCCCAACTTTACGCCACGATTGTCCAAATCATGATTTTACACCACCCCTCGAAAAAACCCAAATATGATAAAGATTTAGTGTGAACACCAACTTTTTTGTCTTTTAATATTTTTAGCTCTAAATGAAATAAAAAACAGAAATTGTACATTTAAATATATTGGTTTTTCAAAAACAATTTGATGACAAAAAAAAAGTTTCACATCTTGATTAAACACTTTTTTTAACTGAATCGTTCTTTGAAAATGGGACAAAAAATTCTTTCCAAAAATTAAATTTAAAATAACTTCATTCTGCTTGAAAATACATGCATAATGCCCGAGAAAATTGAATTCTGCCAAAATTTTTTGAGCGGACAATTACCACTTTCACTTAATACGTTTATCTATATTTTATCAAATACATTTTTTCAAATTTATCCAAATAACTTAAAGTATAAAATTCAAAACTTATAGTCAACTTACGTATTATGGATGCAAGATGTAAAAAACAAATTCAAATTAACTGTTTAAATGTAAGCAACGGTGCGTGATATTTTCCACAAAAAAATTATTTCTTGTTTATACTACTTTTATTTTATCATTAAAAACAAACAAAAAGAAATTTTATGAAAGTGTTTAGTAGATTTAAACTATACACTAATTTTTTGTTTTTTAAGAAACGCAAGATTCTAATAAACTTTTATTGCAAAGCTTTCACATGAATGTAGAAGTGTTTCTGTAAAACAATATTGACAAACAGTTAAAATTTTATACAGAGTATTTGAAAACATAATTATTAAGATCATTTACAACGAAATTTTTAATTTGTAGTGGAAGAAAGATTTGGTTATTGTTTTTCAATTTTTTTTTTAATAGCATTTGTGTAAATGCTGCTGATAGAGCTCTTAATTTATCTAAAACTTGTCGTAAAATTCTTTTTTTTAAATGACGTTAAAAGGTTAAATTTTTAAAAAACTAGTGCGATAAAATAGTTTACTAAAAGACAGATCCGTTGTTTTTTATTTTATGCCTTTTCCACAAAAAAGTGCCTTTTCCACAAAAAAGTGCCTTTTTTACTAAACTTTGCTCCTTCTACCAAAAAATTTCCTGAGCTCCCTGGCAAGGCCGAACCTTTATAAGATCCGGAACAAATGTTTTCTTTTTTCGAAAGCAAAGTGAAAATAAAAACGACTTTTTCTTTACATCGAAGCCACATCGATTACATCGAAAATCACTCAGTTGAAATTTAAAGAAGTATTTTATTTTAGTTAAGTATTGAACAATATCTAAACTCAATATATTTATGGATTAGTTAATACAATAGTTTTGTTAAACAATAAGATTTATTGTCATTGAAATGATAGTTTTTGCTGGTTAAACCTCAAATGATTTTAAAATAATATCAAATTACAGTAAATGTTATGTGTTAACGTCTGTAAGAGGCTTATAAAATTGGTAGAATTCGGGAAATCTTGCTTTTTTACTTTATTGATTCCCGCGTTGTCAGCGGATAATCGACAAAACGATTGAGTTAAAGTAGGAGTGAAGTAGGAGAAGAAGTAAAATAGAAGTGCGGTAGTCGACACAGTCAAAGTTCAATACATAATCGCTTTATTTTATTGCAACTTTGAAATAGACACTTTATAGCACTTTCCTCTGCTTAGGGGTGGTAGAAAGCAGCTTTAACTTTTATTTATATCTTTAGATAAAAACAGAAAAACAAATGAAATTTTAATTTGGACTACTCACTAGAATTCTGGTAGAATTTAAAAAAAACTTAAGATAGTTTATGCTATTGTTAATCGATACTCTAAATCTTTTTGTGATGTATTCAATCGAGCTCCAATTGAAAATTATTATGCAAGTTTGACAAATCAACTGTTTTATCGATCGAAAAACTAAATTGAACTAAATTGATCTGAACTGGGATTTGGTCTGAGGACCATTTATGAAAAAAACAATTGCTTGCGTACCTATTTATATCTTAGTTTATAAACGAATAAATATCTTTGGTCATATTGATTTTGTAATGTTTGTTTTAATGTAAATGGTAAAAAGAAAGTCAATTTGATTATATTAATATCATTAAAGATGCATTTTAAAATGGCTAAGTAATCATTGGAAGCTTGGAGTTAAATTTTGCGATGATTAATTTTGCTTTTGGAAAATATCTGTATGCTGGTATTGTTTACGTAAAAGTTACGCTTTATCATTTTTTAACGTGTATAAGTTTACTTATAAAAACATGTTTTACGAGTGGATTTATAAAATGTATCGGGCAAAATTATTGTGATGAAGACCGGTAAAGACTGCTGCAAGTAAATATAACGTAAAATTTATTAACAATGTTCTTTATCGTTGCTTTTATGTATGATACATGTTTCAATAAATTGAATTTATTCTAAAAAAAAGTTTAAGTTATGCCTTGAGTACTTTTGAAACACACTTTGAGTATGAGCTTGTCAAAATTTTTAATGAAAGCTTATGAATAAATTATAAACGAATAAAAGTTTATTGAAAATGCAAACATTTTCTGCGTACCTAAATTTGGTGACTGAAAATATCTGTGTGCTTAGATTACAAAAATTGTACATAAAACAGTTTCTTCTGTGTCTAAACTTTTTGTACCACGTAAAAAACAATAAATTTTTTTACGAACGAGACGCATAAAATAGGTTACTAAAGGCATCCGTAAAATTTACAGAAATTATACGGAAAATTATTTATTTCTGTTCCTAAACTTTTGCTGCCAGGTCAAACACAGTAAGTTCTTTTTACTGGTGAGATACATCAAATAGGTTATTGAAGATTTCCGTAAAATGTGCTTATTTAGTTAAGTGTATATTGCTGTTTCTGTCACAATAAAAAAATTAGTATAAAAAATTAAATTTAGATCAATTGCTTTTAAAGGCTAGAATTTCTTCAACATAAATCAAGTCATTTTTAGACATTTTTAGGCAACTTAAACATTTGCTCACCTGGTTTGGTGTTGAAAAAGACGGAATTATAAAAACAGCTTTATATTGGTTTTTGATAAAAATACGTATTTTGCTGTTTGGTTTTAAATCAAAACGTATCTCATTATCGCGATCACCAATGGCATAACTAAGAATCGTATTAGCTCTGTTTAATTGTTTTATTTCAATCCAAGCACAAATTGTTTCCTCTTTCATTGAAGGAACGTAACCTCGATATCTTACATAATCTTGGTTTTGATTAGAACGCGGAAAATGAAAAGTTACTCCAGGGCAATCTAGCAAAACAAAGTTTTAAAAACTATAAAACAAAAATTAATTTTTTGCTTCGGATTTTTTTGTTTGAAAGAAAGCAGTTTATAAATTTAATGATATTTTACAAATTTCAAACTTAATAATATTAATAAACTGTTACACGGAAACTTAATAAGCAAGAATTGTAAAAATGATCAAAACGTCCACATCAAAGCTAAGCTTGCCATACTTCCCGGTTTACCCGGAACAGTTGCGGTTTTGAGCCTTGTCCGAGCGTCCAGCCCGGTCAATACTTTGTCTCGGAATTTTGATTTGAATTGACAATTATTTTCTGGTCTTCACTTGTTTTTTAGTTGTAAAGTAGAGCAGAAACGATTGGTTTTGCTCAGAAAAGGTCTTCATATTAAAGTTGAGTTGTTTTTGCTCACTGAAATCAAGTGATGACATTTTGGTTTTATTTAATTTTTAACGCTTTTAACAAGCGTTCTGATTCTCTATTTCAAACATATGGTATGCGCAACCAAAGCTAATCTTTGGTATGCATCTGTAAAATAGAACGCCATGAATAAAATAAAAACAAACTAATGTTTAACTGCAATACAACTACTATGTAATTAAAACAAAAACAATTTTAAAAGTTAAAAAATTTTTTGCCGAATTATCAGAAACTTCAAATTATTAATCACATTTTTACAAACTTTTATTAATTGTCATGTTTAAAACGACTGTTTCTCCAGTTTCTCCTTTTCGTCCTTTACTTCCGTTAAATCCTTTTGTACCATTTAAACCATGTTCACCAATTTCTCCTTTTGTTCCGTTTTGTCCGATATCTCCTTTTTCTCCTTTATTACCGGTATATTCTTTTGGTCCATTCAAAAACATTGTTTGGTCCAAGCATTTCTTGTCCATTTCTTTAATATTTTTGCAAACCAAATTGTTTCCCGTTGCGACGGTGATAAACAGAAACAAAATAATCAATAAAAAGCTATTCTTCATAGTTTTCAGTTTCACTAACTGCTTTTAGGCGAAATGATCTTTTTTTCAGTAAATCTATTGCGAAAAAAGTTATAAATAAATGTCTGTATTTTTTTGTTTTCATATAATTATAAAAAATTTTAAAGCAAATAAAATACTTATTCTTTTCTATATTTTTATTTAAAAATCCTAACTCTAACTTCGTAAAAATTTAATCAAATTTTTTTAACATAAAAATCCATCTAAAACAGAAATTTGAGATCGATAAAAGAAGCATTGCCAGTTTTACATGAATATTTGCTGAGTGATTTATTGGGTTTTTAATGCGGGTTAGTACTCAACGATTATACTTAAGCGATCTTAGCAATTTCATTAATAAACTTAAAATTAAAAATATTATAAGATTCATTTTTGTGAGTCAATTAGTTAAACAGAATATATTTTGAAGTGTTTCTTCTAAATTTTTATTAAGTAATTTAGGAAGAGAGGTAATTTTTAAAATCTACTTGTAAATAATTGCAAGCAAAATCCAATATTTCATTAGTTTGCAAAGTTTATTAAAAAAAAAAGTTTATCAAAAAAAACTGAACGTTTTCGACTACATGTATCATCAGTCCCTTATCAAAGCATCTAAAATATACTTAAAAATTATAGCAAGCAAAATTAAACATTTCATTTAGTTTGTAAAATTTTTATTAAAAAGCTGAACGTTTTCGACTATCATCAGTCCTTATCAAAGCATCTAAAATTGTTCAAAATAATCTAAAAATTTTTAACCATAAACGACAATTACAATCAATTAAAATATATAAAAAACAACAATTTTCTCAAGTTTATGCTGTCACTGTTATTACTAATTCAGTTTATAGGCAAAGACAATTACACAAAACAACGTCAGAATTCACAGAAAAAAAGGAGAAAAAAAGAGAAAAAAAAATAATAATAATGCAAATCACATGACTAAATTAGAAGAGTTGTAGTAAAAAAGACGAGCCATTTTCATACATTTGTTTATTTAATTTAGGTTGATGTTTTTTAATTATTAACGCTTCGTGAATTTTACAGTCGTAATCTGATGAATATTTCTTTATAACACTAAAACGATGTATTAAGTTATCCATATCTTTTTTATTACATAAATTGCATTCAATAATATGATCTTTTATTTTGCTTTTGACCGAAGAGCCTAAATTTAAGTGTTCCTTTGCTCTTGTTATCACATGACGTGTTGACTTACCGATGTAAGTCAGACCCGCATCACACTACAAGAAATCAATCTGAATTCAAATCAAGTAATGGTAAGCTTCGATGTCAAATCCTTATTTACAAATGTTCCCTTACAAGAAACTATCGACCTTATTTCAAATAAAATTTATGACAAGAACTCAAATGCTAATCGCCTACCAATAAAAAAGAAAATCTTTAAAAAATTATTAAATTTAGCAACCAAAGGAATATTTTTATACAAAGACAAATTACAGTATATCAGCAAATTGATGGTGTTTCGATGGGTTCACCACTTGGTCCTACTATAGCTAACTTCTTTCTGGCTGAAACGGAAACTCGCCTTTTACAACAGCAACTCAATTCCGCCCCAAAAGTCTATTTTAGATATGTAGATGACATTTTTGCAATATTTAACAACGAAGCATACAGTGTGGAATTTTTAAATAGATTAAATTCACAACATAAAAACTTGCAATTTACAATGGAAAAGTCTACTAATACTCTCCCCTTTTTAGACATGGAACTTAAAATACACAACAATAACTTACAATCGTGGATTTGGAGAAAACCGACTCATACTGGTGTTTTTCTGAATTTCAAAGCAATTTGCCCGTTAAAGTGGAAATCAAACTTAATTAGTTGTATGCTAAATCGTGCCAAAAATATTTGTTCCGATTGCCATCTATTCAAAAATGAAGTAGAAAAATTAAGATCAATGTTCTGTAATAATGGATACCCAAATTATTTTTTCGATAAAGTTTTTTACCAATTTATGAATAGTAGACAAACAAATTTAAATCAGACGCAACCTACCAATAAAAAAGAAAACATTACAGTTGAAATTCCATATGTGGGGAAACAGTCTCACATATTCGCAAAAGACATTTCGAAACTTATTTGGAAATTCTCTGCCGTGCACTTAACACCTATATATAAAACTTGCAAAGTTGGAAACTATTTCAATTTAAAATCTAACACACCTGCGCTTTTGTTGTCAAATGTTGTTTATCGCTTTTCGTGCCCGTGTGATGCGGGTCTGACTTACATCGGTAAGTCAACACGTCATGTGATAACAAGAGCAAAGGAACACTTAAATTTAGGCTCTTCGGTCAAAAGCAAAATAAAAGATCATATTATTGAATGCAATTTATGTAATAAAAAAGATATGGATAACTTAATACATCGTTTTAGTGTTATAAAGAAATATTCATCAGATTACGACTGTAAAATTCACGAAGCGTTAATAATTAAAAAACATCAACCTAAATTAAATAAACAAATGTATGAAAATGGCTCGTCTTTTTTACTACAACTCTTCTAATTTAGTCATGTGATTTGCATTATTATTATTTTTTTTTCTCTTTTTTTCTCCTTTTTTTCTGTGAATTCTGACGTTGTTTTGTGTAATTGTCTTTGCCTATAAACTGAATTAGTAATAACAGTGACAGCATAAACTTGAGAAAATTGTTGTTTTTTATATATTTTAATTGATTGTAATTGTCGTTTATGGTTAAAAATTTTTAGATGATTTTAAACAATTTTAGATGCTTTGATAAGGACTGATGATAGTCGAAAACGTTCAGCTTTTTAATAAAAATTTTACAAACTAAATGAAATGTTTAATTTTGCTTGCTATAATTTTTAAGTAGATTTTAAAAATCACCTCTCTTTCCAAATCATCTAAAATATTTAGCACAATTTAGCATTATTTTTTCTCTTTTTTCTCTTTTTTCTCTTTTTTCCTTTGTAAATTCTGACGTTGTTTTTCTGTAACTGTCATTGCTTTTAAATTAGTTATAACAGTGACAACATAAACTTGAAAGTCTTGTTGTTTATATTTTAGTTGATTTTATTTGTCGTTTATTGTTAATTGTTGAATTGTGCTAAATCTTTTACATGCTTTGATAACGACTGATGTAGTCAAAAACGTTCAGTGTTTTAATAAACTTTTTTTGTTGATAAACTTTGCAAACTAATTAAATATTGGAGTTTGCTTGCAATTATTTACAAATAGATTTTATTAAGTACTTTAACATTTGGGTCGATAAATACGATTTTTTCTGATATCATTGCAAGTTCTTTCTATTGAGCTGTTTGTTCCTTACCCAGCGCTAAACAGTCTTCTGCATATAGATTTTAATATATTTTAGAGATTTAAAAAAGCATTTTGTCAGTGACTTTCCTGTTTACCATTTTATGGGAGGAGGGTAACTGGCTCGATGAAGTGTTTTTAAACTTAATTGGCTCAATTTTACACTTCACAAAAACTTTTAAAAAATAATAATTCTTCAACATTTCAACAAGCTTTATTATTTATCGGAAAAAATCAGTTTGTAATTGCTTGGCTTGTTTTGTCTGAAATAATGTTATATACAGTCTATGTTTATTTCTTTCCGAATAACTTCATAATTTAATCGATAATATGATTTTCATAGACGATTTAGGCACGCCGCTGTAAAAATCAAAAATTATAAACATCAAATTAAAAAAGCCCCAGATAGCATTTGCTTTCTCGTAGCTTGTACTGTGAGTAAGTCTGCTCTTGTTATTGCACATAACAGATTGAAACCAAAACTGCTAAAAAGAAAAGAATTTATCCATTCGGATGTTCAGCGAAGGTCTATTGAACGGAAAACGTTCTTCTCAGGACGAGGAAATGCATGGAAAAGCTTCCTTTTTTAGGGCACATTGTCAGCAAGTTCCAAAAGCCCACTAATCTGCCGCTGAACATCGAAGACCTCCCTGCAAGCAAGGTAAACATTTTTTATTATCTTGCTCTGCAGTTTGAAGCAATCATCATCCTGCTAGTGAAGACCGATTGCACTAATGCGGAGAAACTAGTACTTCCAAACTTTTAACTAGCTGGGTCTTCTTTAACCAGAAAGCCTTGTCCACGAGCGACTAATGTATATGTTTTTGGAGCAATCTCCACCAACATTCGAGTTTGAGTGGTTGTGCGTGGATGTTGATGACAATAAATTAGTCAACGTTTAAAAATTTCCACCAATGCGATTGCAATCCCTGGATCTTCCAATGTTTTCTCACCCCTGTCTTTATGCTGGCAATTTCAACTGTTGTCACGCTGTTTCTGATTACATATATAATAGTTTGGACGGTGAGTGCTTCGCTGGCTGGGCAATTATTAATATTCTTGATTTTCTATATAATGCCAAGGATGCCGCCAGCTTTTACTTCGGTCTCTGGAACACTGGCACCAATCCAGATCTAGCTTTTGCCAGCGTAAGTCCTTACAATTTTATACCTCGTCGTCGTCGTCTTTTGGATAGGTATCCATTCCAAGTCAGACACAAACAGGACTGGGACAGAGGGTTTATCCTTTTACTACCCCAGGCTGCTGTACTGCCTGAATCAGATGCTGACAGTGATGTTGCTCAGCTAACATCAAGTTTCGTCATCCAAAACCGTCAGACCTCGTGCCTCATGTGGTGCCCGATGTATAACGCAGGCTATTAAAACATGGTCTGCGGTTTGTTCAGAGTCGCCACACTCGCAATTCGGTAAAGTAACGAGACGCCATCGGTGCATGGACGAATGGAATCGCCAAACACCAGTCGGCAGGCGGTTGAGATTAACCCAAGCTGCTTGGGGTAAGCCCATCCCAACAGGCCTGGCACCAGTTCCGGGCACAAAAACATGGATCCTGGAAGCATTTTCACAGTTCTCCGCGTTCTATTTGTGATTTGTCCATTCAGAAGCGCGGATGCCAAGTCTGGCAAGGTTCCGCGCAGCTGGCACAAACGGGCGTCTGGATCCTAGTCTCACTTGGCGAATATCTGAGGGCCCACTTAAAATACCATGTAAGATATAATCAGGGTCCAGAGATCCACGGTGAGCCAAGGAGAGTGTCGGTCCCAGTCGGCAAAGCTCAGCTAGCTGGATGTCTGAGAGTATAGGTAAGTGGTCTGTTGGAGTGGGACGCAGGCATCCAGTGACTATGCGCAAGGCGTCGTTTAAAACACTGTCGATGAGGCGCGTCTGAGCACTGCGACACCAGACTGGTGCGTAGTACTCAGCTGTCGTATACCTAACAAATGTGTTCTTGAAAAGTTTAAGGTCATAACATCAATCTTTGCGTATTACACCACCAAGGTTTGCTTTGTCAGTGCTGAGTATGCCTGCTAAGTAAAAAATCTTTCACAAGGACAAATGGAGTCACTAAGTTGTTTTGACAAAAAATTCTCAAAGACTTTGTCGCCAACTGATTTACTTGAGGTGGATGTGGCACTTTTGTAACATCATCAAGAAAGCAGCCAAAAAGAGTTTCCCACTGTCATCGAAACAACCATATTCTTCGTTGGAATGAAGAGTGTGAATCCCTTGGCAACGTCCCTGCAATCTTCTCTAAGAGACGACTCAAGTTTGGCTGCTACAGCTTTACTTGCCAAACTTGACCGAAAGCGGAGAGATCGATGTTCCAAAGCGGCTCGGAGCATCGACTTTTCACACTCTAGTCGAAATGCATGGAGTATTTTAAATAAACTTACTGATAGGTCACTACTCGTCACTGTTTCGTTTCAGCTGATGCTATTGCATTTTGGTTGATCCGATATGAGAGATACAAGGCTGTTGATCTCTAGTCATTGCGACTTGTTTCCGGAGAAGTGTCTGATCTTTGGATGTACTCAACATAAAACCCAGTGAATATCTGTGAGAATTTCTCACAGAAGACTTTATTGCTGCCCTCCAACATTTAAAACCATGAAATGCTTTGAGCCCTTATTCCATCTTTCCAGAGCTTATAACCTATGCTGGTGTTACTTTGAATTCCTGGTTACGTGAATTCTTTTCTTTCTGCTTGCGCCGACTCAAAATTCCCAAGATCTGGAGAAGAGCGCTTGTAGTCGCAATCCCAAAGCCAATGAAACCAGTGGCGGACCCAAAGAGTTATCGACAAATATCTCTGCTCTGTGTCTCGTACAAGATCTTAGAGAGACTTATCTACGCCCACGTCGAGTCAATTATTGATCCATTTTCTTAAAGAACAGGCTAAGTATCGACACGAGAAGTCAACCGTGGATCAAGTCGTTCTGTTGACACATAATCTCGAGAATTCTTTTAAGGTTACTAAAATGGCCCGTTCCAAATTTTCAATCTGACAGCGACTTATGGCACTGTCTGGCACCGGTCTTACCTGCAAACTGCTGAGGCTTCTTCCGAATAAGTAAATAGTCAGAATGATCATGGAGCTTGTCTGAAACTGAAGTTTTACTCTTACTATCGGTGACGGCAAGCAAAGCAGACCGATTCCTGAGGAACGTCGGCTGAAAAGCGGCGTTCCTCAGCAATCGGGTTTGATTCTCCTCCGTTTCAACTTTTATATGTACAACCTACCCTACACGATAGTCAAAAAGTTTGCTTGTGCTGACAATCTAGCATTATTACACTCTTCTGGAAACTGAAAGGACCTGAAGGAAACTTAAAGTCAATACATTACTATACTTTCAGTGTATCTCCAGACTTAGAACTTAAACTCAGTAATAATAAGACGGTGACGGCACTCTTTTATTTAAATTACCGAGAGACCAAACATGAGCTAAAAGTTTACAATAGCTATAAATTTTTACAGTTTTGTCCAACCCTACTTATCTAGAGGTGAAGCTGGACAGATCACTCACATTCCGTCACCATATAGTGGCATTGTAAAAAAAAACGCAGGTTACACTGCTGAAGCAACTTGTAGACTCAGGATACGATGCTGGTGTCAAAACACTACACAGAGGTGCCCTATCTTTGGTCTACTCACCAACTGAGTACTGCGCACTAGTTTGATGTTGCAGCGCTAATGCTCTTCTCAGTGTCTTGAATGACGCCTTGCACATAGTCACTGGATGTCTGCGTCCCACTGCAACGGATTACTTACCCATACTTTCAGGCATTAAGCCAACTGAGCTTTTCCAATTGGGAGCAACTCTCTTCTTGATTTACTGTAAATCTCAGCTGGACCCTGATCATATCCTATATGGTTTTTTTAATTGTTTTTCAGATACTACCCAAGATGGACAAAGATCTAAACGCCCGTTTGTGCGAAGTGCGCGGAATCTATTAAATCTTGCCGTACTTGGCATCCGTGCTTCTTAGTGACGAATTACAGATGGAACGCGGAGTACTGTGAGAATACATCCAGGCTGCATGCTTTCATGACCAGGACCAGTACTAGGCATTTTCGAATGAGCTTGCCACGAACAGCTTGGGTTAACCTTAATCGTCTACGGACTGGTGTTAGGCGATTTCATTTGGAATGCACAAATAGGGTTTCGCTGCTACATCGAATTGTGAGTGTGACGCCTTTGAATAAACCGCAGACCACGTCCTAATAGCGTGCCTCAGACATCAGGCAACACATAGAGCACAAGGTCTGACGGTTTTGGATGACGAAATTTGATGTTGGCTTAACACTACTACTGGCAGCATCTGATCAGTACAGTTCAGCAGCCTGGAGTAGTAAAAGGATAAACCCTCGGCCCCAGTCCTCTTTGTGTCTATGCCCTTCCAAACAAAGACGACAACATTAATCAAATTGAAAAAAAATCGTAAAAATAATTTAAAAATTGCTTAGAAATATTTTTCTCTTTGAAACCAAAGACAGAAAAAATGCCTTTATCTTAAATCGAAAGAGAACATGTTACAGTACTAAACGACAGCTATCGCAAACTTCAGAATTAGTTTGAAACAAAAAACAATTTTAATCAATTATTAATCAAGTTGGCATTTTAATTTTAATCGGCAATTTTAATCAATTATTAATTATTAATCAAGTTAGAAAATAAGAAATGATAGCTAGAAATAGGTAAATTAATACTCGCACTTCTTGAAATGTTCAACTCCTCTTATGGAAAAACCACAGTTGCTAATACGGCAGTGTATTTAAAAAGAAAAAAAAGGGTTGCTTTATGACTCTCAATAACTTTCGTAATAACTAAATTAAATTAGCGAGAAGTTAGTTTAAAGTAAAGATAATATTGGTCATGTTAAAAAACAATAACATTTTATAATTAGACTTGAATAAATAAGCCATACTAAAAAACTTGAGTATTGACTCTGTGTTTTCTAACTTTTCCAGGATTTTCAGGTTTGCATTAGTTCTTATTGCATATTCAACAATTCTTATTTACCAGTAGCTACCTTTGAATTTAGAGTTCATATTATTTACACAAGTTCAAAGTAGTTTGAGGCAATTTCAAAAGCTTTATAAAAATAAATAATTAACTTTTAAAGCTTAACGACTAAACTTGTCATCTCTTTACAAATCTAAAAAATTCCTTATTTATTTTTTTATTTTTATTTTAAAATAAGGCTTATGTTTGCTAATTCCTATGAAATAGAGTGTAAAGCTATTATAGTGTCTTACTTTAACGCAAAAACTTATGGAAAGTAGATTTGTTTTAAAAACTCATTAAATATTATTTTGTTGGGACATCATCTTAACCCATCACAGATTCATATCCCGAAAAACTGATTGTCTTAAAACAATTCCTAATAACAACCCCTTGATCTACACAAAAAATATATGCAACGGGTCAATTTGCTTGCCACTGTTACAACACGAAACCTTGTCATAGATTTAAAAGCTATGCTAGTCACTTAGATAATGAAACTGCTCTATTTCCAGAAAAACAAACAACACTTTTTTGATTGCGAGAACTGGTTTTTCTTATTGTACTGTTTAAAATACAGTATGTGGTATGCGCTGTTTTACAGCATAACAATATCCTATGATTTGCTAGAAAACGTCGGAAGCATTATGCGTTAAGCAGCTGTCAGACAATTACCCAGACCTGCTTTGGGAAAAACAACATATAGCTGTCGTATTAAAAAATTTTATCTTGTTTTTTTCTTATTTAAAGATATGAGTACACCTAATCAGAAATTTATAGAGCTTCCTCCTGTCAGCCGTCAAAAATCGAATAAATTGAACAGACTTTTATTTTAGGCAGTTTGCTAAAACGCAAGCAGTTCTTCAAATCCCAACAATGATATCTTACAATACGACGGTGTACCTAAATAAATCGCCAATGTTATTTGGATATTTTTGAATTTTGATATTTTTAAACGTACTCTAAGGACAAATTATTATACTAGAATAACCAAGATTTTAAAATAAGCAAAGCAATCAAGTGGCGTTTTTGACGCATTAAATTTTTACTTTAAAAAGTAAAAACATTGTTTATGCGTTCCAGGCAAATTATTTGATCTCTTTATAAGTTACATGAATCAAAGATTTCAATACATCAAAACTTTAAATTGCTAGTCAAATAAAGTAAAAATATTATCCTCGGTGTAACATAACCTTGAACTTGGGAGAACTTGGGTAGAACTAAGCAAAACTTGGGAGCCGGAGCCGGAACCATGAAGCCAGATAATTTTGGAGGAGCCGAAGGCATCAATTTTTTTGCTGTCTTCAGCTTCTAGCAACATATTTTTTTAATATTTGGGAGCCACTTAATTACTTTGTGGATCTGAATGAGCATTAAGGAAATGTAAAGGGTGTAACAAGTTTTTGATTTTTATTTTATGGCCCATGCATCTGTTGATTTTGTCTTGACTGCAAGTGATGTTCATGAATTGTTTATAAAAAGCTTTTGCTTTTGCTTCTGTTCTGTTGTGTAGGTAGTTTTTTGTCGGATAATTTTGCTATAGTGTCCACTGGGAGTCGGATTGTGTTTGTGATCAATTTTGTCAAGGGGATGTTTTTGGGTATTTGTTTTGTGTTTATGCATATGTTTATGGTTATGTAATTGTGAAGATAATGGTTTGTTAGTTTGATCTGATTTGTTTGCCTATGTGATTACGGTGTTGAATGAACTTGCAAATATGTATGGGTAAGTGAGTTTAATTTGTGCTGTTTTGATTTCCTTTCGAGATAAAGGATCTGTCGGCATTGACCATTGCCTTGACAAGATGTTGTTTGTCTCATATACATTTGTGGGGTGGGGTCTGCGGGAGATGAGATCTTCTAAATATTGTTTAAATGATGCCCAATTGCCTTTTGTTAATTTGTTATTGTTTTAGTGAAGTGAAATGGAGTTGCTTTGGTCTGTGAATGTGCTGTATGTTGAGAGTGATGAATAACAGTAAATGACCTGATGCGAGGGAGGAGATAGTCTTCCAGCTAGAGCCATCATGCCAGTCTGCTAAAGCTGTGATGTCTGGTGTAGTAGGCTGTTGTGTTTGATTGAGTGATAAACGTGCTGAAGAGTTTGTGTTTAATGTGATGTGATTCTGGTCATTCCAACAGTTGCCCTTTATGGTCTTTGGTCGGCGACAATTATAATGGTATTAACATTTGAGGTGATAATTGTGTTCGGAAGATTCGTTATATACTGTATGTGATGTGCTGGATATAATCGAGTCTTCTATTCTTTGAGAAATAGAATTGATCCTAGGGCTGTAACCTAGGATAGTATATAGGACCCATAAATAATATAGAACTCTACCCATTGGACTTTGGATAATATATAATTGATCTTAGGGTTGTAATGAAGTACAAGTTAATGAATTTTCAATAAATAAAAAATGATCTATCTATCCTTATTGACCAATATTTAAATATGTATTGTTAAATTAGAGCCGGAGTTGAAGCTAAAGCCGGAGCCGGAGCCGAGCTAGACTCAAACATTGGCTCCGGATCCGGAGCCGGACCCGAAGCCTAAACTAAATTAGGCTAGTTCCCCAGACCTGGCCACAAGGTTCTTGTTTATGTCCTCTATTTTGTTGTGTATAAACAACTTACATTTGGCCTCGAGTTTTACAATTACACTATTGACAGGTAACACATTTTTGTCTTTAGCGGATAAAAATTTACCTAATTCGGAATATCATGCTAACTACTGTGTATATTATGAATTAAAAAAATTGACCCGTGATTTGAACTAACTAATTATCATCAAATTATGAAAAATAAGTTACATCATTTTTAATAATTATCCTCAAAAATCTTGTAGCCAATCAAATGATCTATTCTTGAATTATAAATTATTCAATTGAGCAAAAACGGTCAAAACTAATTCATGCTTTATAGTTGTTTAATATGCAGTCGAGTACAAATTTAAATGAAATTAAAATTGGATTGAATTAGATTGTTAAGAACATTAACTTAATGCAAATTCTAACTCATCTGTCGATTGTAGTATAATGTCCATATTGACTAAATGATCTGTACAAATAGGAATTGGCAAAATTTATCCTTGAACTATGCAACAAAAGATCTTTGACCCTAAAGTTACTAAATATACTCGTAAAGCGGTTCATAGGTGAAAAACAAGGTATGCCAGAAGAGTTAGCAATTCTATCATCAAAAATTACAGGTCTTTTAGAGCAGGGACACACAAACTTTTTTGTTTTAATTTTAAAAAAATTTAAAAAAAAATTAAAAAAAGATTTCTAAGCGACCCTATTTTTTAGGACCTTCACGTAAATAACATAGATGATTCATTTGTGAATTATTTCTACAAGAATTTACATTGTTGTTTACCAATTTCAAATACGTTGCCTCATGTAAATACGTGCCTATTCTGAGCTACAAGCCACCATTAATGAAAGCCACGAGCCGTCACTGCGTATAGGCATTTTCAATTTTAATCTTTAATGATGTACCACTATTACTTGAAAAATAATATACTGAACTGAACGGAATTGAACTGAACTGCATCGAGCAAAAAGAACAGTGTTTATAAAAAAACTGAAAAAAAATTAAGCATCAATATTTAGATAACATAAATGTATAATTTCTTTAATTTAAAAAGAATCAAACTAATTTATAAGCCTTTTTCTATAAGCCTATATAGACAGCGCGGTAGAATGGTTAAAAGTTTTCTTATTAATGGCAAACGTGAACGACACGATTGCATTTTAAAATCTACTCGCGATTCTGTCGTGTCCTTCGAAAAGACAATTTACAGCAAGGTTGACAATTTAGAGCAGGGTTCTCATTTCGTGCTGTTGGCCATATTTGCGCACTCACATTCTACGCGAGGCATATTTGCGCACTTACATTTTACGCGGACCAGAAAATTTTTCAAATAATTTCACAATTACAGTAATATTTTCATTTATTGTTTATAGCAGGGTTTCTCAACCTTTTTTTTGCCCTCCGTACATTTTGGGACTTTTTCGAAATGCGCGGCACACTTAGACCAATTTTCTTGATTCTATTTTTTGTTCTGTAAAAAAAAAAAAAAAAAGGCCTTTACATTCAATCTGTCTCGGATTTATCGATTTCAAGGCGCGGGCCACAAAATAGAGCATGATGAGCCAGATTTGGCCCGCGAGCCGCCAGTTTGACACCCCTAATTTACAGCATTTTCTCCTACTTGGCGGTCACAGTAAGAAGCTTTAAATTTTAGTCATATTTTTATATAAAAACCAAAATAAAAAATTTCATTTGGATAGCAATATCTTGGCATCTTCGGATGCAGGTCGGAGTAATTGCTTGCTCTTTGTATAGCTCCTCTAATAATTTCCTGAGAGTCAGGAAGATAAATATAGACATTAAATAAAATTAATAATACTATGTAAACTTTTAAAATTATTGTAAGTAATATATCAAATATTTAATTGGGGGTAACAAGATAACATAACAAGCCAAATTCACTTGCTTTAGCTGAAAAAAAAACAACTCAAATAATAATAATAATTTAATTTAATAAATTGCTAGTTTAGTTTTTTGTAGGTTGGACACTCATCAGGAACACTGCAATATGCTTCTTCATATAATTCAGATCTGTTCATGGTCATTGCCACTGAGTAATCTTGTGGACATTCGCACTTTGTTGCAATGTCTTTAACTTTTTGATCAGAAAGAACACGAGGCCAGATCATCAAGTTAGTAAAGTTGCCACTGAAAGTCATTCAAAAGCAATCAAAAAACTTTAAGCACTTTATTTAAAAATAAAAACAAACCAAATAATGAGATGGTACAGTAATTTTTTGTATATACAATCTTAAATAGATTTCATTGCTTGTATTTTTCTGAAATAGCATTACAATTGAACATTATCTTACTTGAATGATTGTTTGGGATTCAAACCTTTTGCATCTATTTGATCTTGCTCTTGTCCAAGAACTAAGCTTCCTCCTCCTTTAATTGACTTGAAAAGTTTTGAGATTGTATTTACTTTAATATAATTAACCAAGGTAGCAACTGTATTTTCTATATTTCTTATAGAAGAAATCCAAACGCAAATATGAAACTGAAAAAAATCACTTTTAAATCTTAAAAGTTTCTTATTTATTGTTTTATTTTTATTTTAAAATAAGGCTTATGTTCGCTAATTCCTATGAAATAGAGTTTAAAGCTATTATAGTGTCTTACTTAACGTAAAAACTTATGGAAAGTAGATTTGTTTTAAAAACTCATTAAATATTATTTTGGGACATCATCTTAACCCATCACAGATTCATATCCGAAAAAACTAATTGTCTTAAAAAAAATCCTAATAACAACCCCTTGACCTGCATAAAAAATATATGCAACGGGTCAATTCGCTTGCCACTTTTACAACATGAAATTTTGTCATAGATTTAAAAGCTATGCTAGTCACCTAGATCGCGTCTATTATTGTTGACGAATTGTTAACGGCTTCCTTTGCTTCAGTTTCACTTATTTCAGTTGTTTCACTAATTCAGTCATGCAATTTTAGTTTATTTCAGTTGAAATTAGTTTAAATTTAGTTCAATTACATTCGGTATTGAACATTTGGTATTGTTTTCTTGTGTCGCGTTTTTTTTTCAGACTCTTATTTGAAGTTTATTAAAGCTAATAACGAGTGATCTATTTGTGTTTTTAGAACATTAGTCTATTAGTTGTAAAACCTATGATTATGCGTGGACCCTTATAAAGGTCCAGGTTTTGAGTATTATTGTTTAAAACAATGACTTTTAACCGGTGTTCGGCAAAAAATTATTTTTTGCACAGCAGGACGACTAACTTTAATGTGTTGGGTTCTCTTATTCAATAATAAGAAAAATAAATTATGTGTTTGTTGTTTTAAACGCAGTAATTGTATGCAAGGTTACAAATACTAGGTTAGTATTGTAGCAGTGGCGTGCGGTGACCTCTGAAACTGGTCATGCAATCGACATGTCGAAATCGGGTCATGCAATCGGGTATTTTATGGTTAGTCAATGAGTATGGCATACAATATTTTACTGGTTGGAAAAAAATTCTGTGTGAGATTCTAATTTTTAGTCCTTATATCTTGGTGTTCAAGATCAATTTTTGTTCTAGATTCAAGGTGATCTCTAAAAAAAAGGTCATCACTTAAAATCGTTTCCAAGTAATGCACTTTTTGTTCTCGAAATGCAGTGATTTCTAAAAAAAAGAGATCTTCCATCTCAATTACTCTCCACTTTTATGCTTTTCGTCCTGAAATTGCAGCATTCCCTAAAAAAAGGTCTTCGCCTCGAATCAGCCTCAAATTTGTCTAATTTCATTCCAAACCAGTACCATTTCCCATTAAATTACAAAATATATGCCTCATCGCGCAAAAGTTTGTCATGCAATCAACGTTGCCTCTAAGCAAGACATTCTTATGTGCAAAGTATTTTTTAATCGGGCGTATTCTTAAACCCGCGTATGCAAAAAATGCTTATTTGATAAGTTTATCTGAACAATAAAATGTTAAAGCAACTTTAAAGCAGTAGGATCAAAAGCAGACCAAAGTTTTAGTTCATTGTCTGGAAATCAATCATTTAAATCAGGGGTGGGCAAATTTTTTAGCTTGAGGGCCGAATTCGAAAGTTGAATTTATTGGCGGGCCGCAGTATAGTAATCTCTAAAACTATTGATTTTTATTATGAATTTCTCTCGGATTTTTTACTTGTCCTTCTAAAAAACTAAAAAAAAAAAAGAAAGGAGGTCTTGTTTTCCAATTGACCTCAAATTTTGTTTTTATTAACACATCGCGGGCCACAGTTTGCACACCCCTGGTGTAAATCATTAGTTTTACTGCACTTAAATACAATTTTATTCGCATAAGAGGGGGCGACTTAAATTTACACGCTGGACCAAATTACACAGCTTTTTTTTTAGCACAGTGCGCGGGAGAAGTAAAGCGCTGCGCAGAGGCTTGCGGAGGAGCCTCTAAGCTGCGCGGCCGCGCAGCCACGCAGCTTAGAGGGAACATTGCATGCAATCCCTAAATATTTGGTCATGCAACGCATGGCTTGCATGCCCTGACCGCACGCCACCGTATTGTAGTTTGTTATTTTATAGCAACAGTGATGTAGTGACATTTTAAAACAAAATCTTGACGTGTTTTCTCTGAGCTAGAAATGTCAAAGAAATCTCAGCACTGCCTCTCTAAGGAGACCATGCAAAAATCTTTAACAACTTTTAAGACGAAATTATGTTTTTGTTTCTCTTGTACTGCCATCAACTCTTATGATTGGCTCAAGGGTCCTTAACAGCTGAATCACAAAATTTTAAAATACTCTGATTTTACTGGTGCAGAAAAACTGATTTAACAAAGGCAAGACCGTGGATTAACCCATTATGTCCCACTGTCCTATATATAGGATGATTAAAAAAAACTCTAAATTCTTTAAAACTATGTTTTTTTTAAAAAAAACTTTTGGAGCTTCGTAAGTTTAAGAACCTTTTGCCCTCGTTTTTTTTACAACTTCTGAAGCAATATAAGTTTTACATGTTTTATAATATCTTACCAATTTTGTGCTTCTCCTGAAGACTAGTAACGCTTACTGCTATAGAGTACGTAATTCTCAGTTTAAGAATCTTTGATTTAAATATTAAAAATGTTTTTCAATTTAAAATTCGGTAAAACTCAAAGTATTGTCATTTTATCTCTATATCTATCCTTTTGAGCAGGGTTGCGGAGTCGGAGTCGGTCGGAGTCGGAGGTTTTAGGGAGGAGTCGGAGTCGAAGTCGGAATATTTTATCCGACTCCGACTCCTCATGTCAAATTTCTTTACATATTAGTGATGTTAACCGCGCAACTTACACGGCCGCGCGCGCCAGTGGAGTGTAGTGCAGTAATCTTTTTAAGAGAACCTTGCCGCGTATCGCGCGACACAGCGTCAGACTCGTAAAACATTTACATTTTAATTTGTAAGCAAATAGTATTTTGCGTAATGCTATGCTCGGGCAGCCGATTTAGTTGCTTCCCTTTCTTCAATCAAATGAGAGGAAGCAAATGCCAGGTGCACAATCAATTTACTATCCTAAGCAGCCTCTTTCTATAATACGTGGTACCATGACATACGAGTTTAGTTCGTTCCGTGACCGAGCTCGTACCTCAATTTGCTCGTATGACAAAGAGAATTTTTCCACTGAAATTAATGTACATGTAAATGCCATTAATCCGTTTCAGCCCCCAAAATGCCCCCTTTTTTTATTTTTGCCCAAAGCGTTATTAAATAAGGAGATTTTGCAAATTTTGTCAATATAGTTTTTTTCATGTAGACCACTATTATTTCTGACATGTGAACAGCTGCAAGAGAAACAAGATTTTATCAATAGCAAACTTGATTGATTTTTTTATCAAATAACTTGCTTTACAAGAGGCGCGCAAATATTTATTATTCACAGTGAAATAATTTTCTTCAAACGTATTCTTGGGAAAGGCACTTTCCCTGCTTGGTAGTCTACTCTACTTTCTTGGGAAAGGCTCTTTTACTCAAAAACTAGAAAAATAAATCGTGTGTTTGTTGTTTTAAACGCAATGATTAAATGTGTGCAAGGTTACAAACAGTAGGTTAGTATGGTAGTTTGTTATTTTATAGCAACATTGATGTAGTGACATTTTAAAACAAAACCTTCACGTGTTTCCTCTTAGCTAGAAATATCAAAGAAATCTGAGTACTGCCTCTCCAAGAAGACCATGCAAAAACCTTTAACAACATTTAAGACGAAATTATCTTTTTGTTTCTCTTCTGCTGCCATGAACTTCTATGATTGGTTCAAGGGTCCTCAACAGCTTAATCGCAAATTTTTTAAATACTCTTACTTTCAGGAGCAGAAAAACTGATTTAACAAAGACAAGACCGTGGATTATGATTACGACTTTTCAATTCACCTTTAGAAAATTTTTGGGTGACAACTTCCAACTTGTTTAGTAAACTTTTCGAATTTATTTAACTTATTTACATTAATAAACAATTATTGAAAATTTATTAAATGAGAAAAACAAACGTTAGAAAATAGTCTACGTTTACTTTAGTGTAAACAGACACTTAATACAAATTAAACATAAATATAAACGCTGACAAATTAGAACGGATTATATTTTTACGTTAGAGTTATGACCAGAGTAGTTTATCAGGAAACTTTTTACGCCAATATAGGAGGTCCTGTAGGAAGTCCTGTAGGAGGTCCAACGGAAGTTGCACCCCCTGCGGAACGGGGGTGCTCCATCCAACAGATCCGGTTAAATCCGCGGAGGCTAAATCCAAAGAGGTTAAATCCACAGAGGTTAAATCCAAAAGACTGTAATCAATATATTTGATAAAGATCAAAGTTATTTTTGAATAACTCCTTAGCATCAGCTAGCGGTGGGTAAAGATCTAGATGAAATTATGTAATCCCTAATTTCATCTAGAAACAGGTTCGGTCCCTGAATGCAATGAATCAAATATTGTTCAACGAAACCTAAAATCGAACTGATCCGAGTTGGTCAATTAATTTTCGATGGAAGTATATTAGATAATATATTTAAAAAATCAGTCAAAGAAATGGACCAAAAACATACTAGTATGACGATTAACCTTATACTCAACCTGGTAAGGGATTATTTAACTGTGTGTTATAACTACAGTAAAAAAACAGCTTTCTAACAGATGCTTTTTCAAAGTCTTATAAAATATGTAGTTATGTTTAAAGACACGTTGTTAAAAAACAACAATAAACTTTCTAACAAATTTGTAACTAATTTAGAGTCTTGTAAAAAGTTTAAAAATAAGAATGACCTTGAAAAACATGTTAGTAAAAAACAATTAGGTTTGTAACTAAGACAAACAAAGTCTTTTAAAAATAAATAGAAGCATATGTTTTTTAAACCGTAATTAGCTTTCTAACCAATGATTTTTTAATAAGTTCATAAGCAATTATCCTGAAAGAGCTATCTCTAAAAATAATTAAATTTCTAACCAGTGAATTTCTTTTCAAACAAATATAAACAAGGATCACGTCACTAAAAACACTAAACCTTCTAACAAAGGTGTTACTTATTGAAAGTCAAACGAGTTCAAAGTCTTGTAAAACTATAATTTGTTATTTTAAAACAACTTTCTAATCAAGTTCACAAATATAAACAACGATCAGGCAAGACATGTAGCTAAAAACAAAAAGTAGCTTTCTAACAAATTATTTTAATTATTATAATGAATTCGAACCGAGTTCAAAATCATCTTTATAAATACATTAGATCGTTTGTGAAACAGTATTAGAGAGCTAGTCATCCAAAAATTTTTTTTAATTGGTTACCCACAAAACTTTGACAAGATCTACCCTCCGGTCAAATTATTAATGTTAAATAGAGATTTTGCTTAAACAGTTATCTTTCATTTGCTAGAAATGACGTCATAGGAAGAGGGTATAAGCGCGGTTACTGGAGCTTTTGATCATTCACAATTTCGTTTACATGTGATATATGTTCTGAAGTGTTCACTGAAAAACGCACTCTGATGAGACATACTGCATCAGTGCATAACAACGAAAGTTATGATTGCATGTTATGCAAAAAATCATTTACGACGACATCAATTATCTCTTCATAGTAGAACGTATGAGGTGACTTGTTCAAAATGTGAAAAAAAAATTGCAAGAAAAGGCAACTTAAAGAAACATATGAAATTTAGCTGTGTCTGCAGACAATGTTCTAAAAATTTTGAAAATATTAAAGAATTAAAACATCATAGCTGTACTAATCTGTCGGGTAAAGAAGCAGTATCTACAAACAAACAGTGTCCAGTTTGAAAGAGGGCTCCAAGACAGGAAGTTGTAGTTCGGAAGCATCAAGTAAAAAGAAGTGTTTAAAAATAAAACGTCGTAGTCACAGCGAAGCAGCAACATGCCCTGCAGCAAAAAAATCGAAACATGATATTGTTGAGGACGAGTAAATGGACGAAACAGATGACCATATAAAATAATTTATGAAGAAATACTGGTCCAGCATTCGCACTTTTAGCAGGAAAAACAAAGTGCAAAATATTTATAATTTTTATTACAACAAAATTTGAAAGAAATGGTTCAAACTATTACAGAAGCAATCATGAAGGAACAGAAAAATTGCTTTAAAATCAACTACAATCTGGCTTATGTTTTAAGAAACGTTTAAAACCAACGAGCTTCGTTACTTTCACGCTTCCTATAATAACCATTTAATGTTGGAAACTGCTGTGCTTATAAGTAATAGACAGGAATTACTTGATTTTTTAAATTCTATTGCGGAAGAAAGTTTTATAGAGAATATAACAAGACCAGACACAAAATGAAAAATAATTCAAATTTCAAACCTTACCTTTTTCATCAATCATTTGCAAGACGCACCATTAGGAGCTCCCATCCCTTTACCCGATTTCATCACGAACAACCACGGACTGGCAAACGTCTCAGCAGAAGACAATCTTTGCGATGCCTAGCTGTGTCCGTGGTGCTGACCGTCGCCGTTGCAATCGACCTGCAAAGCTATTGCTTTTTGAATACTGTACCCATTTTGACGTATGTGAATTTTCCGGTGTAAGTTTATTCGATTTTGTTGAACTTGAAAATTTTTATAAGATTAATATTGTTGCCTATGAATTAGAACATAACAAAGCAAAAGTAATTCAACGTAGCCGCGAATTGTATAATGAAACAATGAAAGTAAACGTATTTAAAAACCACTTGAGTTTAATTGTAGATTTTGAATAGTATTGTCATGTTTATCAGTGTATGCATTGTGATAAGTTGTGGTATCAAAACCGTAATTATTACTGTCATACCAAAACATGCTTGACCACAATTCACAAAAGCTTTCCCGGAGGCGTTTACCATAATTCTTATACAATATTTGAAAAGCTGGAACAAATTGGAATACAGGTTCACAAACAAGATCGTTTTTACCCGTTTTATGCATGTTACAACTTTGAAGCTTACTTGTATCGTGATCAGCTACCTGAAAACGGATCCAAGTTGCTGTTTGAAGCTCGTCACGTTCCGATGAGTTTTGGAACTGCATCCAATGTCCCTGGATTTGACGATGTCCCTGGATTTGACGAAGGAAAATGTTTCATAACTTCTGGAAATGAAAAAGAATTAATTCAAATTTAATAGATTATTTAGAAGCCATATCTCTGTCTGCTTACCGTCTTGTCAAGGAAAAATTTAAACCTGCTTTTGAAGCTTTGGAAAGAAGTGAAAACGTAAGAAAAGAAAATTTAATGAAAGAGTTCGATTCCTACTGCCGTGAGTTGATAGTCATTGGTTTCAATTCTTCTTTGTACGATCTAAACTTGGTAAAACCTGTATTGATTGAACATCTGCTGAACAAAATCGATTTTGTAATTAAAAAGGCCAACACTTATCTCTGCATAAAAACATCCACATTGCGTTTTCTTGACATTAAACATTTTCTTGCATCTGGTTTTTCATACAGAAAGTTTTTGATTGCATACGGGAGGGAATTGGAAAAATTTCATTTTCCGTACGAGTTTGTAGATGGGTTAGAAAAATTAGAAAGTGGTTTACCAGATCACCAAGCTTTTTATTTGTCTCTTACAAAATCGAATATTTTCACAGAAGAATATGCTTTAGTTCAAAAAACATGGTCGGAGAAAGGCTGGAAGAGTTTGCGTAAAATGTTAGTATATTATAACCTTTTGGATTGTGTGCCTTTTATTCAAGTTGTTGGAAATCTGCTAATCCCATAAAAACAGCAAAATTTAGATATTTTTAAACGTTCTTTTTCAGTCAGCGGAATTGCGAAACTAAGAATGATGCAAAAAATTGAAAAAAACAGTTTTTTTGTTTGTTCCCGAAAAGACACGCGGATTTGTATAAAACGTTACGAAATCAACTTACCGGAGGGCTTAGTATTATTTTTTGTCGATATGCTGCAGCAGGAGAAACTCAAATAAGAAACCACAAAATTTCGAACCCGGAAACAACAGAAAAAATTCTAGGTCTAGACGCCAATTCACTTTACCTTCACGCCATTGCTCAAAACAACCCTACAGGATATTTTTGCAGATACAAAGAATCAGAAAATTACAGACCGGACTCCTGCTCTAGATACGGCTTAATGTCATATCAGTAGTTGTGTTTCATGCAAGAAAAAGAAAGAAACTATATTCAAAGCAGAACAACATGGGTAAACGTTTCGTTTCAAAGTACATTTATAAAGTAGATGGGTTTTGTGAAGAAACCAATACAATATATAAATTCTAGGGGTGATTTTGGCACGGTTGTAATGCGTGCAATGTGGATCGTAATGCAGATGGTAGTCTTCGGGAAACACACCCATTCAAAAATATACCTTTTAGCCAAATTAGAGAAGCAACCCAGGAGAAGAAACGAGCTCTTACAGCGGAAGGGTTTCGTGTAGTGTCCATCAGAGAGTGTAAATGGTTGAGAATGAAAAAGCAATCAGAAATTGTTTCCTTTTTAAAAACATTGAAATGTGTGCAACCGAAACATCAACTATCATTTGAAAAAATTGTAAAAAGTATAAAAAATAAAGAACTATTTGGTTTTCTAATTGTTGATATTCACACCCCGGAAGATTTGAAGCATTTTTGTAGAGATTTCCCCCCAATTATCAAGAACATAAACATATTAAGAGAGGACATCGGTGTCTACATGCAGAAAGTTGCATAACAACATGATTTATTAAAAAAACCAAAAAAGTATTTAATCAGTAGCTACTTCGGAAAAGAAATTTTAATCAACACGGAAATGGCGGAATTTTATTTGAATCTAGGACTTAAAATTACCAGAATTTACAAATTTATTCAATTTCATCCTGAAAAGTATTTCGAAACGCTGGCCAACGAAATCGTCAACTCTCGAAGAGAAGCCGATCTAGACAAATCAAAAACAGTCATCGCATTAACAAACAAACTAACGGGAAATTCTTTGTACTCATCAAGTCTAATAAATAAGGAAAAACATCGAAATATAACGTACCACTCGAAAGACACTATTAATAAAACTATCAATGATCCTCATTTTGTTCATCTAGATGAAATCATTTCCAATGTGTATGAAGTAAAAAGTTTAAAACGTAACATCGTCATGATTTACCGATACAAATTGGATTAAACGTATATTTGATTTACAAACTACATTTGTTGAAATTTTTTATTGCTTTTTGAAGAAGTACGTACCTGAACGTTGTTTTGAGCTTCTAGAAAGCGACACTGACTCCATCTATTTTGCCATCAGTCGTCGCTCTCTAGACAATTGCGTCCCGGAAGATGTAAAAGAAGAATATTTTCGAGCAAGACTTTACTGTTTACCTGCTGAGATGTGTCCACAACATACAGAATCTTACATTAAACAAAGAACCGCTGGTAAAGATTGGGAAAAACAGGAATGTTGTCAAAAATATAATAAATACTCGTATACACAAAGAACATTAGGTTTAATGAAAGTAGAGTATTCCGAAAACAAACAAATCTTATTAATGTCCAAACCACATTTCTGTCTTGGGGATAAAAAGAAGCAAGTTAGTAAAGGGGTCTGTATTCACCAAAACCCGTTGACTTTCGAGGAATATCGTAATGTTTTACAAAGCAACCAACCTCTTACCATTACAAATCGTGGTTTTCGTAGTTACAAAAACAGAATTTTTTTATATGTGCAATGCAAAAAAGGTCTTTATAGCTTTTACCCTAAACGAATTGTTTTGGATGACGGTATCCACACAAAACCCTTAGAAATTGAAATTATTTATTTTTCTCAACAAATTGCTGTCTTATAATTTTTACTGTCTTACTCGTTTTATTGTAAATCTTTGTTTAATGCCCAGACATTGCTATATCTAAGTGTTTTTCTGTTTTTGCTCGAGGCTATCACAGAGATTAAACCGAATACAATTCGCGCTTTTCGCTTGAGACTATAACGGTGAATACAATTTTATTGAAAATTGCCTCAAATTGTTTTTTCGCCTTAGAAAACTTTTTAAAAAATTGATATCTTTTTAAACTTGTTACAAGTTTCACTATATAGTATCTGAAGTTTACTTTTACACGATAGTTGAACATGAAACCTTTAGAAATTTAAATTTTTGGTAAATTATTTATACATTTTATCATCCTTTTTCTCGGCTGTTTTTTAGTGTCTCTATAATGTTTTTATTGTAAACCGCTCATCTTTGTTTAATGTACAGACATTGTTGTATCTAACTACTTTTTTGTTTTCACCCGAGATTATTGCATAGATTAAACTGAATATAATTTGTGCTTTTCGCTGTAGTAACAGTGAATGTAGTTTTATTGAAACAGACTGTTTTTGTCTTAGAAAGCTATACCATTTATAAAGTTGTTGAAATGTAATCTTTGTGTTGTGTTATCGTTTTTTCTTGTATATTTGTGGTTACTTGACGAACTATTTCTATCCTTGCAAAAAACAACTATATCACATTTAAAAGTATCATATCTCTTTAACAAAACAATATAACTGTTCATAAAAACTTTTACGAATTTACATCTAACTTTATCCACAACAATTCCTTGTAGTTACTCGTTTGAAATAAATTTTGATTTGAAAAACCAGAATCATCACTTGTCAAAAAGATTAGAATGTCTTGTTGCGTGTAAAGATCGCGATCTAAAACAGTCAATTATAGGTAAACACAAGTTTTCAGAAAAAAAAAAAAAACTGACGAGGTTGTTATGCGATCACGAAAAGTTTTACGTGTTAAAGAAATATAATTTTAGAAGTTCAAACCTTACAAGAAAGTTTTCAACTTAAAAAATTATAGCTGTAGAAAAACTCTACTTTAGAAATTTTTGAGGTGTATAAATACGACCTGATTTGGAAATATTCTCATTATATTTCTGTTCTTCGGAAAAAATTACTATGGTATCCTGTTATCAGAATGAACATAGAAAGAAGAATTAAACTAATCGCTGGTGGATTTCATGTTACCGAGAATTTCAATTTTCCTTACTGCATGTTCTGCGGACTCCAGATTAGGTGGATGAGCGAAGAAGCTTTACCTCTGAATATTCACACATGATTAGTTTTTGCAAAACTCAATGTTTTTTGTTACTTTTTACACAATATTGAATTATTTATATTTTTTAATAAAATAAATTTTAAAATTACTATGTAACAAGTTCAAAATAAAACAAAAGCAAATGTATGCAAGATCTAAATTAGAGTTAATGTTTCAGGCACAACCTTAACTGCCCGCTCATCCAAAACACACTTGGACACAGAGGAGTAATCCAAGAACTACAAAATACACCACCAGAACCTCGAAAAATAGTTTTCTTCCAAGGGGTTCTGTATAGAGATGATGAACCTTTTCCTGAAGCAAAAGATTGTACAAGCTGCAGATGTTGTGTGTGTTTAGATCCGCAATGAAATGCTGTTTTACTCCCTTGTAGGCATTTGGTTGCGTGTATAAATTGCACACAACATCTACACACTTTCCCTATATGCAGGAAACAGATAACATCGGTTCTTGAATGTTTTTTGTGTTGAATGTTTTGCAATAAATAGTTGTGTTCTGTACTTGATTGCTCAGTTGCTATCGTGATGTCATTGCGGTTTGAAAACCCGAGCAGTTTTATTGTAGCTCGACCGTCGGGCGTCAGTAAAACCTTTTGGGTACTACAATTTGTAGATAGTTTGAAAGACTTTTGTCCAGAAATAGAATGCATGATATACCACTGCAAGGTTTGGCAAAAACTATTCAATCAGTACACCAATAAAATCGACTTTAAGCAAGGCATTCTGAACGTAAAAGAATTAAAAGAATATCAAAATGCGTTTGTCATACTTGACAACTTAATGTTTGCCAACACGAAATACTTGACTAAAATGTATAGCGTCTACTCACATCATTTTTGTTTCAGCGTGCTCATGACCGTGCAGAATTTGTTTCACAAGGGTCAGTGCAAGATAAGTTTAACCTTTGAAGAGACAATGGTACATAAGTGTACTATGATTGTGATTATAACGTAACAAAAGCACTTTTGTAAAGGCATTATAATTTTAATTTTTTGATATTTGTGACATCACTATTAACCCATTGTCATTTTAGTTTACAATCAAATTTTTATATCCCTTAAAGGGTTAAACTCTCAATTTGATTGTTCTTTTTCAAAACTGTAGGGACACCAACCAAATCACGCATTTCATGCAACAAATCGATCCGAAAACCTATAAAAGCGCATTGGACGCTTATAAAGACGCGGTTTCCTCGCAAAGAGGTTATTTGTTGATTGACTTGCGCTGTGAAACGCACGATAGAGAAAGATTGCGTACAGGGATTTTTCCAGACGACATTCATTACGTATATCAATGAATCGCTTGCAAAAAAACGGACCCACGCTGCAATTGCTTCAAAACGCTTCCGCACCCTCGCAAAAGCATATTCTAGACAAAGCATCGCCAGAGTTAATATGCTGTCTTTGTGACTGCGCTCATAACATTTTCCAAGGAAACGTTACTTTATCGCGGCATTACAAACAAAAGCTAGGACAGCACAAGACCAAACTAAGAAAGTTGGCTGATTGTAAGGTCGCGTTGAAGACCAAAAAACAACTTGTTCAAACCAGAAGATTTCTTCCACTCTTGCTATCTGCTCTGGCTCCTGTGATAATCAGTGTGGTAGGCAGTCTTATAAAATGAGAAAACTAATTGCGTTGGAACCGGAAGTGTATGCAAGACTGGTCCCTGAAAAAAAGGCGCTTTCCGACCTCGATCAAAAAATGCACGAAATCTTGACTTCAAACCGCCAGACAGCGAAAAAATAACCCTTTATAATGAAGCGTTGCAAAAATCAAAAGTATTTTTGAAAAAGATTCAACCGAAAACGTCCGCAGGAAAACCTTTGTCCGAAAACACAGTTTTAAAACGATACAAGAAACGTGTCAGAGCCAAAAAACTCCTCAAAGACGCGACCAGCAAAAAGAACTTGGACTGGGATGAAAAAGGTTGCATGATACTAGACAATCGCGTGGTACCAGGTTCAAATATCGGCAATCTGTTTCAATCTGCATTAAAGAAAAGAGATCCTACTTTACCCGGCGTTCACGAGTTCGAATCAATGTTATGGGAGAGCGTTTAGATTATTACGACCCGAACAAAAGCAGCTCTTTCTCGGGCGTTCAACGCTTTCCGAAGCAGTGGTTGCAATCGCAAGACACTTACACACTTCATAAACCAGTAAGAAAAAAATTCAAACAAAGAAAAACGATCGTTCCCGGTGCTCGCTTTCAAATGCAAGCCGACCTTGTTGATTTCTCTCTGCTCAAATCCTACAACGACAATTACAAGTACATTTTGGTAGTCGTTGACGTGTTTTCGAAAAAGGCCTTTACTGCTTACTTGAAAAGCAAATCTAGCTCGGACATAATCGAGGCTTTTGAGCGCGTGATGCCTGAAATTGGTAAGTTTTCCAAACTGCAAACGGATATGGGGCGTGAGTTTTTCAACCGTCCCTTTCAAAGCTGGCTGAAGCAACGTCACATTGATCATTTTCATACGCAAAATTTCGACTGAAAACGAGCATAGCAGAACGTTTCATACACACGCTGAAGGAAAGACTCTGGCGTTATTTTACCTACACCAACAGTCGAAGGTACGTGGAAGTCTTGCCTGCTCTGGTCGAGTCCTACAACAATACCCATCACCGATCCATCAAACGTGCTCCGAATTCAGTCAATGCGAAAAACCAAGAGTCGGTTTGGCTCACGCTCTATGCCGATACCGAATTACGAAAACCGGAACTGAAAGTAGGTGACCAAGTCCGACTGTCAATGTCGCGAATGCGTTTTTGCAAAGGCTACTTACCCGGATGGACCGACGAACTGTTTCAAGTTGCTCGAGTGTTCCAAGACAATCCTCCTTATTATAAAATCAAAGATTTAGGAGGCGAGTGGTTGGAAGGAACTTTTTACGAAGAAGAGTTACAGAAAATCTACAGTATAAAAAGGATGACGTGTTTCGAATCGAGCGTATTCTTCAACAATGCGAGTGCAAGAAAGGTGTTGAATTCTTAGTCAAATGGTTTGGGTATCCTTCCTCTTTTAATTCTTGGGTCTCTGAGAAAGACATGGTATGCCTCCTATAAATACTTTCGATATTGTTTTGTTTAGTGCACAAGTTTTGGTAATTTACATTGTGGTTTCGATGAGCTTATACAATTTAACACAAAGCAACGACAACAAAGATCTCTGGATTAGTCTGCTCAGTAGCTCTGTCGGTTATTTGCTTCCATCGCCCTTTCTCAGTAAACATGTTCCTCACCCTCCCCAATAATTCTTCTATGGACATTATTTCTGAAAACAAAGTTTCCGATTACACGGTGCACTTGCCCAAAGAAATCAACTTGTCCGGATCGTGGGAGTTGGGTCTGTCCGAGATTTTGTATCCCAACAGCTGGTACAACATTGACAAGGACAAATGTTACATTTTCTATCGAAGCGGTGCTGTGCAATTTTTTACAGTGCTACCAGCAGACTATTACCAACAACCGCAATACGTTGTGTGTCAGATACTTCACAAAATGAAAGGAAATTTTCAAGCTAGAAACAAAGCGTTGGTCAGCGAAGGAGTTTTGACGAAACTAATCGATTTTCTCTTTGATCTCACCTACAATCCTCAAACGCAACGTACCACCGTATCCATTCAGCACAAAAACGGAGAACCTACAGTGGAACACGAAGGTAGCATGCAACTGGATGTGACAGTGACTTTTTCCGAGCAGTTGGCTTCTCTCTTGGGTTTCAAAAAAAGTATTATACAGAAATCGGAGAGTACATTTCAGAAAACGTTGCCAACGTAGACACCGTGAATGCCATCTATGTCTATTGCGACGTTATCGAGCACAGAACAATGGGTCACACGCTCGCACCCTTGCTTGCTGTCCTTCCGGTAACAGGAAAGTCTGTCTCCAAAAGGTCAACAAAATACAATACCATCCTATATTGAAGAAAAATTTTAGCGATATTCACATCTCGTTTCGTGACGATCAAGCAAAACGAATTCGTTTTCGCAAGGGAAAAGTGATTGTGACTTTGCATTTATGACCGAGAAAACTAAATTCGTTATAAAAACCAAGTCCGAAAGAAAAACTTGTTATTTATCGATGGTAGCAGAAACATGCGGGTCAAATACTGTTGTGATGCAAAAGCTTATGAAAACTATTATTTGTCTCAAGTCGGTCATGGCATGCCTTATTTTGCTGGGCACGAGTACAACAAGGTTATGGATTAGGCAATCTGTTTAGCTCCATTGCCAAAAGTGTTCTTCCTTTGGTTTAAAAAGGTGTCAAAACCCTCGGAAAACAAGTTTTGCAAAGCGGTGTCGACTTTGCTTCCGACGTCCTACAGGGTAAAAACGTCAAACAAGCTGCCATCGACCAAGCCAAAGCAGCAGGTACGAATCTCTTACAAGCAGCCCAACGAAAGCGAAAGGCGGCACCGAGAAAAGTACAAAAGAAGAAACACAAGAAACACCACAACATTTTTACGTGAACCATGGCAACGTTAGTACACCCTAGTTCGGCAGAATCCACCACCTCTCAACTGGACTTGTTTTCGGTGCCCCCGAGTCAAACCAGTTTGGAAGACGGTAGTTTTACCGAATATCATCCTGTATCGGTGCTGACTTCTACAGGTTCTATTAAATTTACAATTAGTGCTAAAAATTCCAACTACAGTGATCTGGACAATAGCTTTCTTTATGTGCGTGCCAGCGTGACTACGTCAAACGGAGCTGATTTGGCAAAGACGGCGAAAATTGCACCAGAATGTAATTTTTTACATACGCTGTGGTCGCAAGTCGATGTCTACTTGAACGGTTCGCTCGTCACACAGCCCAACAACAATTATCCTTATCGAGCTTACATTGAAAACTTGCTTAGTTTTGGACAAGAAGCGAAAAATTCTCAGCTTTCCGCTTTGTTATGGCATCGCAATACTAGCGGACATTTCGATAGTTGTGCTACAGCAAACAAGGGCTACACCCAGCGCAAAGCTTTGGCTGCAGAAAGCAAAGAAATCGATATGATGGGGAAACTTCACATTGACTTGACCTTTCAAAATCGTTACTTGTTGAACGGAGTGGAAGTAAGCTTGCGTCTGATTCGATCCAAGGATCTTTTTTGCTTGCACGGAAACGCAAACCAAGCACAAGACAAAGTGTCTTTGAAAGAAGTGACTTTGTTTTTTCGCAAAGTAAAGCCAAACCCGGCCGTACAACTTGCTCATGTCAAAGCCTTGCAACACGCCACTGCAAAATATCCGCTCCGACGTGTGGAAGTCAAGAGTTTTACCGTGCCAACAGGGAATCGAAGCATCACCAAAGAAAACCTGTTTTTGGGTCAGCTACCTACTCGATTGGTAGTCGGTGTGGTGGACAACGACGCATACAACGGTGTCATAACCAAATCTTCTTTTCATTTCAAGCACAACAACATCAACTTCATGACGATTTACCGGGACGGAGTTCAAATCCCTTCCAAACCGCTGCAACCGGATTTTACCAACGATCGTTTTATTCGAAGTTATCTTCGTTTGTTTACGCAAACGGGTCAATATTATTGCGACACGGGAAACGGTATTTCGCGAGAACAGTACAAGGACGGTTGTGTCTTGTTCGCTTTCGATCTCACGCCTCAGATGGATTCGATTTAGTTCGGTTTCGAATTGATAAAGCACGGCAACATACAGATCGAAATTCATTTTGCTACTGCTACTGCACGCACTCTAACTATGATTGTGTTTGCCGCAAATGACAACCTACTGGAAATCGATCAAGACAGAAACGTTGCTTTTGACTACACGGCATGAACATGCTGCAAATCGAACGTTTGCTCTGAAACGAAAAAATCTTTCAAAAAGTCTGTGCTTTCGATCAGCTGGAAAAACCTGTTTTTCCTTCTGTCTACGTCATCAATTCCGATCCGAGCAACGAACCCGAAGAACATTGGATCGCTGTTTATTTTGACAAGTGCGGTCGAGGAGAATATTTCGATAGCTACGGACTAGCACCTGCTTTCGTCGGTCTCGAGTCTTACATGGACACTTATTCCCTAGCCGGTTGGATTTACATGTACAATCGCAAAACCTTACAAGCCTTATTTTCGAACGTTTGTGGTCACTATTGTGTGTATTATATTTTATTTTGTTGTCGCGGTGTACCTATGCATGCTATTGTATTTGATTTTACGTCTAACCTAACTGAAAACGATCGTTCTATCTCTCGTTTTATTCGCGAATTATCACAACATTGATTGTATTTTATTAATAAAATAATATTATTGTATCTGATTTTACGTTTAACTTAACTAAAAACGATCGTTCTATTTGTAAATTATCACAACGTTGGTTGTATTGTATTTTATTAATAAAATAATACACATCAAGGCGTGCTTGCAAGTTTTCGTTTCGGTCCAGGATTCTTGAGGATTTGGAAAAAGTTGTTTAGTTGTTCTTTGTTGTCCGGTGGTAGGTGGTAGACTTTGTCGCTTTGCGCTTTCAAACACACGTAGTTGTTAAGCAAGTATAGAAATTGACGTCTCGGAGACGGTACGTTTTCCACAACGCAGCGAAGTTGAAAGTGATCGACAGCGATTTCTTGCTTGATAATTTCGAATTTTTTCTGAATTTCACATTCGGAATCGTCCATGTTGGAACAACAAGATGACGTACTCTTTGGTGTCGGATTTAGGTTGAAATAAAATGTGCAGTAGGTTGCCCATCAACAAGTTAACGACTTTGGAAAGTTGCTCGATGCAAAACATCACTTTTCCGTTCTTCATACTGATTATAGCTTTTCTCAGCAAGGTCGAGGACGGAATTGTCAGCCCGGATGCGGCGATTTCTTTCATTTGCGTTCGGATATCTCTAGCCCCACTTTTCATTTCCCTTGATTGTGAAAGGAGTTGTTGTTGTTCCATCATTGTCTCGTAGTAGCTTGTATATGGCGGATAGTCGATAGGGTGCTTGATTTTGTTTGCTTGACGGTGAAGTTCGTCTGCTTGGTTGGTGTAGCTTTCCATGTTGTGTGCTTTGGAGACTGTGTACGTTTTTATAACCACAACAAAAAAGAAAAATGTTTTAGGCTTTGTACACATGGATTTTTTCTGTCAATCTTTGTAAACATAACCAGCAAAAGTGTGTGTCCTGCAAACAGCTCCAACAGTAAATCATATGCCCGCAAGGCATGCCAACTGCGTTCTTTTCATTGCTCTTGCATTTCATGCACTTGTCCTCTTGGTTTAAGTCCATAACAGCATTGAGGAGCTCTTAACGGTTTTCGAAATTACGGTTGTGTTTTTCCAATTGTTGCATGAGAGCATGACGAATTTTGGTGTCTTTGAATCCTATACTCTTTGCAAATTTTACGTGGGGGTCAAACATCATCATTTCATCTAGGTTTTGTTTTGCTTCTACAAAGAGCATGAAACGTATTTGATTTGCTGCTGTAGACAGAGTCGGGTTTTTTATCTGGGGTCTTTTTAAATCCAGGTATTTGCTACATACATTTCTCACGTATTCGACACCTCGCTTTTTCAGTACGTACTCACACAAAGGAAACCATTTTGCATGCTCGTACCAAGGGTTGTCGTAGGCTTTCCCTTGAAACAATCGTCCTCCACAATAAAAGCAGCAAACACGATCACCGTATTTTTTATAGTAAAAACCTGCATTGACCATTTCCTGAGCTGTTGGTCGTTTCTGATCACACCACGAATTGCAAAAGGTTTCCATCCGATCTTCTTCCCTGCACATGTGGCGCTTTCGGGGGAAATAGCAAGGAAATTTCTCGGGGTTACCAACAACGACAGAGTCAACGCAATCTTGTGACATTTTTAAGTAATGATAAGGAAATCAAAACGTTCTGCTTTATATACCCTCGTAATAAACTTTTTATGCACTCTGAACCAATGAAAAGTTTTGAAAACAACATTTGTTTCAAAAAAGTTTTACAAGACTTTGAACTCGTTTGACTTTCGGTAAGTAACACCTTCGTTAGAAGGTTAGTGTTGTTAGTGACGTGTCTCTAGCCTTGTTTATACTTGTGAACTTGATAAAAATCATTAGAAAGTGTTTTAAAACAACGGATTATAGTTTTATAAGGCTTTGAACTCGTTTGACTTCCAATAAGTAACACCTTCGTAAGAAGGTTAAGTGTTTTTTAGTGGTATGTCTTTTCAGACCTTGTTCATAATTGTGAACTTGATAAAATCATTAGAAAGTCGTTTTAAAATAACGGAATATACTTTATAAAAGTTTAAACTCGTTTGAATTCCATAAGTAACACCTTTGTTAGAAAGTTAACTGTTGTTTGTGACGTGTCTCTAGCCTTGTTTATACTTGTGAACTTGATAAAAATCATTAGAAAGTGTTTTAAAACAACGGATTATAGTTTTATAAGGCTTTGAACTCGATTGACTTTTAAACTAATTTTTACAAGACTTTGTTTGTCTTTGCTGCAAACTTAATTGTTTTTATTAACACATTTTTCAAGGTCACTCTTTGTTTTTAAACTTTTTACAAGACTCTAAATTAGTTCCAAATTTTTTAGAAAATTTATCGTTGTTTAACAATGTGTCTTTAAACATAATTACGTCTTTTATAAGATTTTGAATTAAAGCTTAGAAAGTTTGTTTTTTACTGTAGTTATAATACAGTATAAAGTTAAATAGCCCCTTGCCAGGTTTAGTATAAGGTTAATGGTCATACTAGTGCGTTCTCGGTCTATTTCTTTGACTGCTTTTCAACTTTATTATCTAACATACTTCCTTCGAAAATTAATTAGTTAGATTTTAGGTTTCATTAAACAATATTTGATTCATTGCATTCAGGATGGAACCTGTTTCTAGATGAAATTAGGTAATCATGATTACCTAATTTCATCATGATTACCTAATTTGATCATTACCTAATTTCATCATGATTACCTAATTTATCATGATTACATGATTACCTAATCATGATTACCTAATTTCATCTAGATCTTTAACCACTGCTAGCTGATGTTAAGGAGTTATTCATAACTTTGATCGTTATCAAATATATTGATTACAGTCTTTTGGATTTAATCTCTTTGAATTTTACCTTCTTGGGTTTAACCTCTTTGGATTTAATCTCTTTGAAGTAAACCTCTTTGGATTTAACCTCTTTAAATTTAACCTTCTTAGATTTAACCTTCTTGGATTTAATCCCAACCGATGAATTCGTCCCTGCTGAGGAATTCGCTGAGGATTTAACCCCCGCCTAGGAATTCACCGAGATCCTCTGCCTAGGAATTCACCGAGATCCCCCGCCGAGGATTTATCCTCCGCCATCCCCCGCTGGTTAATCCCCCGTAATTGGCGCGAAATGGACCCTTTTTAACTACTAACATATTTGCTGAAATTCGTAATAGTAAAGCTGCAGGTTTGAAGCGCGATTAAGATGTTCGTAATCGAAATAGCAGTTTTATGAATTTTTTTCTCCAAAACCTTTACAAGCTGATTTGAATATAATCAAACATTACATCTTTATTTTTTTAACAGCTTTACGTTGTAATTTTATTTCGTCTTGCAATTGTTTGAATGCGAAAGCTATTTAGCCCTTTCTTAAGGTATCATAATTGATACATTTCAAAAAAAATAGACATAATTTAAGCAAGCAAATATTAAACGTGATTTTTTTGTTTAAAAGACAAATACATGACTTTGTTTTTCGGTTGAGGCCCAGCTTTGGTCGAAGAAGGTGGTGAAAATACTCGATTTGATCTTGTTTTGGGGAAAAATGTTTCAGGGTACTTAGTATTCATGTTGAATATCATTTTTAAATGCTTAAAATACAATAAAAACGCACCAGTTAGTGATATTACAACTTAAATATTCTTATTTTGACAAATTACATTATTATTTGTCATTTACATTATTGAAATAGCACATGGCAACACTTATTTTTTTAGTGTATCATATTTATTACTGTGCAGTACATTAAGAATATTAGGTGGCAATTTTATCCTTTTCCACAGCATGTGAAATATACTGTAGCTTATTACTAAACTTGGATTTTAATTTTTTTTCGTAATAATAATAATTAGAGATTTCTTAACTTTACATATAGGATGAACGCTAATTTTTTTATGGAAAAAAGAGTCTTTCCTGGTTCCAATAAAGAGTCATCTGGTGTAAATTATAAAGTCATTCCGGTCCAGTCTAATTTGAAGAAACACCAAATGGAGTCAGTCCAAAGGACGAGGATCCTGTGATTGGAGAGTTGATCATGGCACAGGTACCAAAATGATTTGTTGGATGGATAGTAATGTTGTTCATCTGGCTCCTACCTGTATCGGAAATGAAGAAGGGTAACCACTAAAAAGATGATGCGCTAAAGAAAAAATCTACAAATTTATTACCTGTCGTAAGTCGGTGCATGAATATATTCAATTCGTGGGAGGTGTTGACCTTTGCAATATATTTCTTTTTTTCTACAGAATTCGACTAAAGAGTAACAAATGATATATGTGCATTTTCTATTACTTACTAAAAGCACCTGTGACAAACGGGTAGCTTTATATTGAAGACAACATTTACTAATGAAGGATACTACAAAAGTCATCTCTTTACTACAGCTTCAAAATAAAATTGCAAACGATTTTATTTTAGCTGGTAAATAACTATCCCTATCAAGTAAACGAGGAAAATTTTCAACTAGTGCACCTCCACCTAAAAGAGCCAACACAATAGCTTTTTTCGCAATCCTTTTTGATGCCGTCAGATTATGGTATGTTTTGTCACTTTCCTATGTACATCGTAACAAGACAGTGGTGTCAATTGTGTGCAAAGATTATAACAAATTTTCAGTGCTCAAACTATAAAATTAATCTTTGTTTGAACATGGATCGCAATCGTTCTACGTATTTCTATTTGAAATAACTAAATTTCATTGTGTAATGCCTTTTTATTTTGAAAAAAATTTGTTCAATTTTCGTACCTTCGTTCCTTAATGTAATATATTTGATACACTTCATAATTTTAAACTAAATATTGAAATTCAAATTTTTCACTCTGTATGTATTATTTTGTGCTTAAATATTAATAAGTTAAGCTCAAAAAATTTTTTATTTCAAAAACCATAATTTAAGAGAGAAAGGGTCACTTTGACGGTGACACGGCATTTTCAAAAAGTTTTGGCACCAATTTTTTGGTGACAGTGATGATTCGTTTTAGGGCTTTGCCAAAGCATTATTGGTTAAAGAAAAAATATATTTGGTATCCAGCCTGTTTATAAGGCAAACTTGAACCAAAAACGCAAAAAAGCAATTTGGTCTGGTGTAAAAAATTTCAAAATCGGGTTGGCAGTCAATGTATTAAACTACATTGTTTAATGTCTTTAAGTGGTAAATTGTATACAACAAAGCTTATTTTTATTTATTATCTCTACTCAGCCTCCTGACTGGCTAGATGACATTGTTGGCATTTATTCAAGATATAACCGAAATTTAGAGCTGCTTACTAAGACCGCCAAGCAAAGAAAATGCCGTTGAATCATTTGCATTTAACTCAGTTGCATTTAAAAGTTATTAGAAAAAATTTATTTTGTCATTAATACATATGTTATAGCCACGAATCTACACCTTAATGGCAAGAAATTGTAAATTTCATAACAGTTTAAAAATATAAATTGAAAGTTTATGCTAACAAAAAATGTATATATGTAATGTTAATCTCGGCAAACATTTAAATAGTATACAATTAGGCAAACTCTGTTTTCAATCAATTTTTGTTGCAGAAAAAGATCGAGAAACGGTGAGTTAAAGTAACAAAATGTCTCAAAATTTGACTAAGTTTTTTTTTTCAACAAATACGTCAATACATCCCTCAGCTTTTTCTTTCAAATTCATTTTTATTAACAGGATTCCACAAAAATTTTATTTACTTAAAGTTAAAAGTATTGCCAAATTATTATTATTTTTTTATTATGTGCCCAAAAAAGTCTTTGCCGATTTTTGTTGACTTATTTTAGTCCCCTCTTCTTCATTACTAACAAGCATAGTTGTGTAGGAACCAACTTGTATTGACAAGTAAATTGTTGAATGATTTCAGTTTTTATAATTTTTCATGACTAATGTTATTTTATTTCTTATTTCAGAGTCTTAAAAATGACTGATAGAAAATTGATAATTCGTGCTTGTCTGTTGTACGAGTTTAAACTTGGCACAAGTGCTTCATCTACTTCTCGTAAGCTATGTTCAGCGTTTAGTGAAGATGCAGTAAGTGAAAGAACTGCACGAAACTGGTTATAAAAGTTTCGCTATGGCAATGAAACCCTTGAAGATGAACCTCGAACTGGACCACCAATATCTCTGAACAATGGCAATTTAAAGGCAGCCATACAGTCAGATTCATGTTTAACCTGTCACGAACTAACTTCGAGGTTTAATGTAAGTGATCAAACCATAAGACTTCATTTGCACCAGCTGGGAAAGAGATGGAAGATAGCCTTTACAAAAATCGGCAAAGACTTTTTTGGGCCCTAATATTTGCTATTCTTTGATCAACAGAAAACACCGACAAACATGCAAATTAGCCAATTTGTCGCTTTAAAATATTCATTTATTGATTTAATTCGAATCTATCAATTAATCAATCAATACTTCTTTATTTGTGAAAAGAAAAACGAACCAACACAATAATAATAACAATTTATAACGTAATAAAAAATAACCTGTAGACAAAGGATATATTACATGGAGTGACGCCGCATGAAGACTGTGAATTGATCTTTCGGTCTTCTAGTCAGCAGCCAATATTGTTACATAATTGCGCTTGCTTAATTACCTTTAAAGAGCTGTGTTCAATTTGAAATTAATTTTGGTTATAAATAATAATAAAAATCTTCAAGCTTTTTTAAAAATAGATTAAAAGATGTTTTTTTGTATTTTGATGTGAATGCTGTTCCCAAATTTAACTTTTTGGTACTTTATAGATCTTTGCAAACAATGGTAGAGAGGAATATAAAGAGATTTATTTTGCCAGCATTAAGATCTACAGTAGTATTTTGTTTCGATGCCTGGCTTATTGAGGTAAAAAGTTGGAAATGTTTTGTGGAAGCTTTTTTATAATATTTGCACGAACCAATTTAGCTACTTCAAGTTTGTACAATTATAATAGTTTAAGAATTTCAAAACAATAATATTAAGGTGTTGCTCTTTTACTACTTTTAGCCTCTTCATAAATTTATTCCCTTTATTTTGAAGAGTTGTCAACTTCTTAAGATATGTTGGAAAAGTTGACCCATAATCTATAAGTCCATATAATACGTACGTGTGAATATGAGCATAGTAATTTTTTAATAGTGCTTTTTTTGATAAACAGTGTCTGACTTTGAAAATAATTCCACTTAATCAAGCGATTTTGTATGATTCAGTGGTTGTGATGTGTGATTCAAAATTTAAGTTCATATCAGTGGTTAAATCTAAATATTTAACACTTTTTGATTGTGGAATGGTAGCATCGAAATAATTTGTGTGTGTGAAAACTGTTTACTTAGTTTGGGAAAATGATGAAAAAATATGATTTAGTAGGCTTGACTGCAAGTCTAATTATTCCAAATTACAAAGAAAGCCGTTTAAGTTCTTTATTCATATTTCTGTTTAGATTAGACAAAGTTGGGGTTGGATGTTATCAAGCAAGTAACATCAGCAAAAATTAATTAAACATTACTTAAGTCTTCAGTTGGTATCCGCTAAATTTCGGTAGTATCTTGAATAAATGCTTTTGACGTTATCCTTCAAGTCAGAGATAAATGAAAACGATATATAGCAATCAATTTTGTTTAATGATATATAATCTATTGCATTAAAACATTGAATTGTCTAATTTAAATAGATTTTGTATTCAAACTCTTACAAGAAAAAATAAAATCACAATTTAAAGTTGTTGAAAAGCAAAAAGATGCCCTGCTTCTATTTGAATTGGCTTGTAAAGGTTTAAAGAAAAATAAAAATATTTTATATGCTCTTCTGGTAAATAGACTTGTGTAAATCTTCAGTTTATTAAACTAAAAACTTTAAAAACAGTCAACGTTTCAAGCGTTATTGCAGACGCTCTTTGTTAGGACTTAGCTTAAAATAATACTGATAAAAGCGACGAACGAAAATACATACAACTGTTTTAAATTTAAAAATGGAAAAAGAAAAAGGAAAATCATGTGATGCATAGGCGGTCAAGGATATGAACAAAAGCGAACGATCAATCAAAAAAGCAATGGTTTATTTTAACTCATTGTAAATTTCATTATAAAAACAATTTTCAACAACAACAAGCTGTAGTGTCCTGACGAGTCCTAATAAGGACGAAACAGGTCTGTCGACACTTGCTTGTTGATTGACTTGACCATTCTTACTATATGTTTTTAAAAACAATTTTCTTTGTCATTTACTGTTGTGATTTTGTTATTAATGAAAAAAGATTCTAAAAAACGACGTTTGAAAAAATCCGATTCAAAAGCAAGAATAAAAGAGTTGTCAAAATCAATGTTATGCTGAAAATTTACCACATGTTGCACAAGAGCAGTGTTTTTGTGAATATTATTGTCATCAATTTTTGCCAAGTTTCTCGGGTTCAAATCCAGCTCATGTTCAGAACATCTGGTTTTAAAATTGCGGCTGGTTTCTCCAATGTATATACCAGAACAATTTTTACAAGGAATTTGGTAAATTGCACCTGTTCGTTAGGGTGGAGTGAAAAAAAATTTGAAAAAAGTGTAGTTCTTAAATTCTGCCAAATAGGCTAAAACTTCAAAAAAAAATTGGTTTTGGCGAGTTGCTACCTTTGGGGGGCTAGCAACCCCCCAAAATGTATTTTTGGGGGGTAAAATTGACAAAAAATGTCGTAACTCGGTAACCGCTTATCGTAGAGGCATGATTTATGGCTCAAAATTTGCAAAATCATCATGTTACTATATGTGCTAAGAGAAAGTTTTTGTCTATTTCCACAAGAAAAAAAGTTATAATCGATAAACCGTTTTTATGTTCAATACTCGAAAATTGCGCTGTATGGAAATAACTTTGATCTAACATTTGAAATGATATATGTCTAACTGATAAGGACTAATTATGACAATCACAATATAAGGACTAATTATGACAATCACAATATTAACAAGATGATTTGGGATAACTTTGGTCACCAGACAAAGTACCTAAATAGGCCTACTCATAAGGTACAGAACGTGCTAGCTTTACTGCCCATAAAATGTTTAGTATTTCAGTAATTTAAAGAAAATCTGTTACATCTCATTACTTTTGAACTGTTGATGCTGATATTGGGTTGTTTTGCCTAAGGAGTGAGAGAAAAATAAGAAAGCAAGTTAGAGTACACCAAATACCCTACGCAAAATGAAGCGCATCAGAATTGCACTTTAGTGTCAAATTTTTTCAAACGTTTTCGAGATTTAATCTTCTGGCGAATCAACCCATCTCTTCGCTCAAATCCTTCAAATTGTGCTGCGGCCTCTGTTACCATTTTGACATGGCGCTCTACACATTGGTTGTGACATGGGTGGTCGAGCTGCAGTGGTCTTATCCGGCATTGTTCAATATCTAAATCAGTTAAATGTTCAATTACCGGAGGCTGCTGATGGCAAGATGTTAAATTCACCATCTTGTAGTACGAGTTCACTGTTAGATCCAGTGTGGGCGGTTCAAACAGCCGTACAGTTGAGGCGGTATCATAATATTTTGCTCCTTCCAAAGAATATTCTTCACTGCGACTGTCAACCAAGTCATGATTATGAAATGAAACCATTGATGGCAAGTTTCCACGAATCGAAAGCACTTTGTTCACTCCTCGCATTCGTATCTCCTCATCGTTGTCACCCAACATGGCGATCAAGACATTTTCCTGGTGTGCAAAAAATGCATTTCGTTGCACAACTTTCAGAGCAGTTTTCCGAACAGCTTCGTCAGGCACCTGAAGAATTCGTTGGACCAAGTTGAAAAAATTTCTAGATCCGCAAATTAGTTGACTATTTAACTTAACCCATTTGTTCCCAGAAAAATTAATTTTTTCAAATCCTTGCGAAATTTACATATTATTTGATTTTTAGTTTTCCTAGAACAAATCTGGTGTCAGAAATCAATCTTTTTTGTTTTTATTCAAGTTATAAGCCTAAATGTGGTGTTGCGTATACGCAACACTGGGCACACCGAGGCATTGTTTGCGCAAACATTGAAAAGGTATGATAAAATGGGAAAATACCATTTTTTTCCGCAAACGCTGATTCGATGGTGTTCAATGTTTTCGTCCACACGATCCACGCCTCCCATATTTTGATTATACTTGCTAATCAAGTTGGGCATCTGCACATTGATCTTTTTTTTTTCGGAAGCACTATAACGCTCAACCCTTTTAATGGGCTAAAGACCGTGCTGGTTGGAGGCGATGCTCACTGCACCATTGTCGCACCATCGCACCAAAATAATTTGTCCATCTTCATTAAGAAAATGCTCCTCGCTGCCTCTTTTATGCTTGCTAAATGTTTTTGTGTTTAAAATAGGACACTTCTTTACTCGATTCCTGTGAATAGTTCCTGTAGCGCCATGTCCTCGAGCTTGAAGTTCATCCAGCAACTTTAGAGAGGTAAAGAAGTTGTCCAAATACAAAGAAAACTTTCTGTCTTCATATTCGCTTTCCAGTATGTCAACCAAATCCAAAACAACTTCTCCATCAAGGCCAAAGCGACTTCTGTATTTACTTTCTTTGTCCACACGATACTTTCCTTGATAAAAGTCCAAAGAAAAGACATAGCCTAAGCGTGTAGCAGCAACCCAAGCTTTGCAGCCCCATCTTATTGGCTTGCCGCGTATAAACTGTTTTACAGGATGCCTTCCATAATATGGTACCATTGCTCATCAATGGATATATTGTCAGGGCCGAAGGCTGATCAAAAACTCAAAAACGTTTTGTTGACAATGTCCAAGAAAGGTCGAATTTTTGCAAATTTGTCTTCTTGATCAAGACTAGAGTTGTCAGCTGCGTGAAAATATCTCATTATCTCATCAAAGCGATTGCGGCGCATGGAATGTACTACCAATATATTGTGTGTATCAGGTTCGTTAGACCAATAAAGTTTTCGCCTTGATACACTGCAATAACCTGATAGCAGCAGAATTCCGATAAAGGTTCTCATTTCGTCGCAAGACATCGAAAACTGATGATTTCCACTCTGCGCCGCATAGCTGATTGTTTGTACAGTTAAGTGCCGAACAACTTCTTCATCTGCAAACAGCTCAAATGTTTCAGCTGGCAATTGAGGAAGGTCTGCTGGAGTTGGTTTGTAAGTAGCGTGCTCAGTAAAAATACCAGTCTTTGGTAAGTCTTTCTTTTGCCAGTGACGTGCTTTGCGGCTTTTTGCTGTTTGACTTTGAAAGCCCCGATCGTGTGAAGTTTGCGAAGTAGGCGCAGAGTCTTTTATCTCCGCTGCGGCTGTTATTTGATTTCCAGGAAGATTGGCTAACGTGACTGTATCTTCATCACCAGAATCCTCGTCGGTTATACCTCCATTGTCAGGTGGAGAAATGTAAACAGCAATTTGTTTTGTGCTGACTATCACATTTATTTGCTCTTCGTTTTCATCGCTTGCTTCATCCGAATCGCAATACTTTTCAATTTATCGAGTTATGGGACAGATGGCACTAGAGAGTACCACCTGTGGCATTGTGCATCACGCCTGCCGAACCCGAGCTCACTGCCCGACCATGGTTTCGAGTTTTAAACTCTCATCAGGGACAGTCTGCTTACTCGGGTTTAGTTGCAGAGCTGGTCATATAAGTAAAGGTAAATATAAGATTTGTGGTTCCTACCAGTGCAGTCTTGCACTTGGTAGGAACCACAAATCTTATATTTACTTTTCAATTTCTTCCAAAACTTCATCCAACCTGACTTTTCTAAAATATAAACACGTTGTTTTTTTATTTTGCTTGGGTACAAATTTGAAGAAATCATAGGTTTTTATTTGAGCTTCGATTCTCAATATCAATTATACTGCAACATATTTTTGACTTTTATTTAAATTTTATGAACAACCGAATAATGTAAATGCACAAACAAAATAAATATATTACATACAAAACATAATCTATAAAGTCTCAATCAGCCTCAACCTAAAAAAAGCGCTAAAGTTACAGCTGAAAAAGAAAACGTTTAATATAATATTGACCATGGCAAGAATCGAACTCTAGTTCTACGTAATCGTGGTCTAGCATTAGTTAGTTGCGCCATGCAAGTCACCTGGTCAGATCTCTATTTTAACAATATACAGTATTTCTACCGAGACAACAATTTGTACCAATGCAGCTAGTTCATTAGTGATTAGTTGACTGTATAAAAACGATTTTTATAATTATTACGTGTCAAATATGCGCGTTGTTGCGTATACGCAACAACATGTCAGAACGAGACGCCCAATGTTGCGTAAGCGCAACAAAATCATTGAGGCGTTTTTATGACAAAATTTCTACTAGACGTTGTACAAACTGAAATTGTTAAACTAATTAAATATATAGTTAAGACATTACAAAACAAAGTGCATATTATAAAATTTGCAATTTAACAAAAGAAAGCCAATATACCTGCTTTTATTTGAAGCCATGCTTTTCAAAAACTACTTGGAAAATAAATTCACAATAAATATTTGACAAAAATGATTTTAAAGCTTTTCTTTCTTTCTACTTGATGTTGCAACACTCCTAACTCGAATGGAATGGTTAAGATTAAGAAACCACGTGGACACGGCTCTCCAGAAAGAAAAAGGCACAACCTATTTCCGTGTTGCGTATACGCAACAATGGGATTAAATCGGTTAATTTCAAACCAACTTGGAAAGTAAACTTGAAGACAAAACTTCGTCAGAGTTTCCAAGTTTGAGGAGGGTTCATCCACCAAAACATAATATCTGAGGATTCGACAGCCCAGAGTTAGCCAGCGTGATTGCACAATGGGACCTACTTTTAAATATTGCAAGTCGCTGTCGACAACTCCCATGATTATTGCTGAACATATCTTGTAAGCATAGTGTTGATCAGTACTCAGATCATTAACAGCTGATTCTGGCAATTGTACAAACTGAGGGTTTGAAATTGACTTAAAATTAGCAGCAACCGGCCAACTTGAAACATCTCCAGTTAAACACTTTCCAATTGGTCCTGCAAATGTGTCAGGACTATTGGTGGTTCCATCAAGCATAGTAAAGACATGGCGCAAGGGTAGTTCATTGGTATGTAGTAGGCAAATTACCCATTGTAGTGGCTTGTTCAATAGTTCTTCCAACTTACGAATGCAACCATTGAACTTGCCTGTCATTGCTGCAGTTCCATCAGTGCCAACTACTGTAAGCTTGTCATGTAATTTGGTGTTGGCAATGGTGTTGAAGATCTTTTGTGCTATGGTTCTTCCTTTGCCATCCTCTGTGGAAAAATGAGAAAGATAGTATTCACCAGGCTTCCCAACCATTGTATAGTGATCTTCAAGTTGCACAGACCTGTAAAACTTGTCATTTGGCTCTTGCATGGTGACCTGTGTTGCATCTTTGCGCCCATCAAAGTATCGGGCATTCACTAACTTGAAATTTTCTTGCTCCTTTTTCCTAATTTCAGCACGGCATCGTTCTCGCTCTCTTCGAAGCTTGCTACGATCAATAACGTATGTCTTGTCATCATCAGTAATTAGACCCAAATCTTGCATCACACTATTAGCGATCGCAGCAGCAACTCTGTCGGATATCTGAAAACGCTCACTCATCCTTGCAAGGTTTGACCAAATCATTCGATTCTGATTTTCATATGGCATTGATTGAGAAACAAATTCAGAAGCAGCAGAAGATTGCGTTTGGTCTGTGTTGGTTGAACTAGAATCTGACAGATAATCCAAAGCTGACTCAGGCACTGATGTAATTGATGTAACGGAAGAACATGTTGGTGGTTCTGGATGAGGTTGTAAGGGTCGAGAGCGCCTCAAAAACTGTATGTCAGCTGACGTTGAAGGAACCACAGCATCCACACATTTTCCAACTCGCTTACTAGTTTGATCTTTATAAAAAGCATGATCATCATCTGTCATTTTCAAACCATGTTGTTTCTCCAAAATTCTGCGCTGCTTATCGTCAGCACAAAAAACATCAAATATTTCATCAACAGTTGACATAAACTCTTTTTCCTTTTGTAAAAATGCTTCTCCTCGTTTTTTCTTTGACCAGCGATCAAGTGCACTGAAACAATTCACAAAACTTTGAACTTTTTTCGAAATGGTGTACAGATGAATGGGATATACGTTGCACCATACCCATCTGTCATAAATTTCTCTGGCAATGTCATTTGCAGCATTGAAGGTTCGAAAGTTTTTCAAATGAAGAATGCGTTCTATTACATGTCGCTTGGTAAGCAATACTCCTGGTGAAAAACTATCACGGGTAGAGAAAGTGTGTCCACTATGTAAAATCTTCTTTACAGAAGTTGAACTCCGTCTTTTCATGTTTTACTACTTCGCAGTTTGGCCAAAGCTTTGATTTACACAATTACTTAACAATATACCTGCAAAAAATAATAATAACTTTTCAGATAACTATTAGTTAAGTACAAACAAACAAATTTATTAAACAGTTTTTCTATCATAACTTTTTTTCTAGTGGAAATAGACAAAAACTTTCTCTTAGCACACATAAAACATGATGATTCTGCAAATTTTGAGCCATAAATCATGCCTCTACAATAAGCGGTTACTGAGTTACGACATTTTTAGGAAATTTTACTCCTCAAAACACATTTTGGGGGGTTGCTAGCCCCCCAAAGGTAGCAACTCGCCAAAACCAATTTTTTTCATAGATTTTACCTGTTTGGCAGGTTTTTAGAACTACACTTTTTTCAATTTCAAAAAAAAGAATTATTTTCACTCCACCCTATGGTTCGTTGGTTAAAATCAATGAAATCTTTCATAGTCGGTAAAATATTTTTGATTGTCTTTATTGGTTTGGTGCAAACTTTTATATTAAAAGCTTTAAAAATTCTTGTAATTTTTTCTGTAAAACCTGCCAAGTATGGAAGCACAACCAATTCCTTTCTTTCATTACTAGAAAAAGAATTGGTTGTGCTTTTGGTTGTGCTTAAAAATTGTTTTTAATAAAATTTTAGAAACCTTTAAACATTTTTTCATAATTTTTATTAAATTAAACATGATTATGAAAAGTTTGCTATTGTATTTCTTGATGTTTTACTTGCTGCAAGTATCTTTTGCCGAAATAACAGTTTGCAAAAGAATCACTTCCAACAAAGAATCAGAAAATGTTTCCAAAGATTATCATAAATCCTTTATTTTTATTGAAAAAACAAATTCTATAAAAGGACCAAAAGGAGAGAATGGAACAAAGGGTGAAAAAGGAGAAAATGGAGTAAAAGGACAAAAAGGAGAGAATGGAACAAAAGGAGAAAGAGGAGAAAATGGAGTAAAAGGACAAAAAGGAGAGAATAGAACAAAAGGTGAAAGAGGAGATAAAGGAGAAAAAGGCAAGATTGTTCACATAAACCAAACAGAAATCAACCACCTGAAACACAAAATAAAAGGTTGGATAGTTTTGGCTTCTAAATTAAGCTGTGTGTAACGGTAAACGGCGCTGAAGTTGGCCGATTGCCGCAAAGTGAATCGTTGAATAACGCGCTTCTAGCTTCGATAAATGAAAAAGTCAAAATAACCAAGGATATTTAATATAAACGAAAACTAATAATGAAGCGAAGCGGTAATCTTTAAATAAATAAAACGAATTAAAAATCAAACATAAAGAGAAAACACATAGTTGCCTTACCGAGCAGTTCACGTCGGTGCTGACTTACGGGGAAACGGAAACACACAAACGCGATCTCAAAACAGCAATAAGTCTCTCAGACTTACCCACAACTACTGCAGCTGCCTCACAAATTGAGAAGTAAAAGTCCAACCAGGATTACAATAAAGAGCACTAAGTCTACTCAGACTTCAACCAACCGCCACCAATGTTGTTGCTGGTCGCCTCACAGATTGAGAAGGGAAAGAAAACGTGAAAAGAGCCAGCACTAAATGAACTCGCTGCAGAAATGAACTATGCTTGGGGAAGAAATTAACTAATGATATAATTAAAGTGTAAAACTGAAAGGAGCCGGTAATGAGTGCACGCGCAAGTAATGATTAGGAAAGCAAAATCCAAAAAAGAATATGTTTGTTTGTAATTTTCTACACTCTGTGAAAAAATATTGAAGTGTCGATTCATTGCACTTATCCAAATAATGAATTTTTATTCACAAAAAAATTTGGATTCCAAAAACTTTTGCTAAAATGCCGGTATTTTAAAACTCAACAGAATCGAAAATTACTTTCTCTGTTTGTAAATTGCTACAAAAGGCAATGAAATGAGTTTTCCCAAGATGACATGTATTGTAAAAAATTAAGATCTATATAAGAATGTTTATTTATTTAAACTGACGATTTATTTGGTTCTTTTCTTTAGGTGTTATTTACGCCCAGTCATGTCAAAGAATAAAATAACTTAATAAAAGAAATGTATTACAAACATTTTATAAGATAAGTCAAATTTTTGAATGACAAGCTAGTGGAATGATAAAAAACCCTGAATATCAAAATTTATTTCCTACTAAGTTTGCTCGTTATGTTGCATGACACGTTTCAAATTCGGTGCACATTTGGCATTTGTTAAAAATTTTTGTAAAAAGTTTCTTCTAATTTTTTTCTAATAACTTGGTTTTGTTTTTTGTCTTTTAGATATTAATAAAATAATTAAAGAAAAATTTACAGAATTGAGCTATTGTGTGGATGAGCTGAAGAAGATCTTTCAAAATATCTCAATCAAAAAAGGTCGGTCCATTATTTTAATGGTCAAAACAAAATTAATTACGTGAGGGTACTCAAAGATTAAAAACTTACTCCTTGGATATGGGCTGTTTATAAAAAATACTCTCATCAGTACGGGAGGTTCTGACTCCAAAACATTGGCCCGTTTAGGTCTCTTTTTTTCAGTTCTATTGCAAAAAAAGTTTCTTCTCAGTCTCTTGGCTGATAAAAAAAAGAACAAAATACACTGCGAAACAGAGAATCAAGTTTTTGTGATCTAACCAAACACGTTGGGACATTGCTAAAGTCTTTTTTTAATTTTTGCTTTAAAAATATGGGGACACCTTGATGAACAACAAAACCGATTGTTTTGTGGTGCCCATCCGATAAAAAACATTTTTTAGGGTTTGACAACGGCCGCTACATTGTTCAAACCCCGATTTTTGTAATGTATCTAAAATTAGGGTTTGCTTTTATGTTTAAAACCCATCGAATTGATGTACGTATGACATTTTGTTTTCACTAATTTCAGTTTTCGGAAAAAATCCCGTTTACATATCAGTTTCTAAAATATAATAAAAATTTTTTACGGTCAACTTGAATTTGTCTGATTTTTATACGATTTGCATTTGCAATAAGTTTGCCACACGTAGTCAGGATTAACATCATAACTGAATATACAAAAGCTGAAAATAGAAACAAGGTTGTAGGAAGTCATTAATATTCCATGCTGGATACAGTGCGTCAAAACTTAATGCGTTTGGGTTACTTCAGACTTCTAAACCTGTTTTTACTAATGATCTTTAAAAATTTTAAGTAGTAAATAAGTAAATAGCAATTACAGCAATTAGTGACGTCAAAATAGTTAGTCATAAAATTGGTAGATTTTTTATTTAAAAATGTATGAATTTAAAAGTCAGTTTTTTTATTACATTACGCCAGTGTCAAAGAAGGGGAAATTCTTCTCCTAAACTGATGAAATTCTTTTCCAAGGTTTGATTGTGAACCATTGCTTCAAATAAAATCTTATTTTGATCATTTATTTTGAATAAGTATCCACCATTATACTTTCTCAAATATTGTTTTTAACAAAACGAATTAAAATCATTAAAAGTACATAAAATGAATTTATTATTATTTATTTATGTTAAAATACGGTATATGTTCCATCTGGTCTTATTTAAAACTTAATTAGATCAAAGCTGATATAGAATAAAGTTCATCAACCAATGGTATAAATATTTTTTTTGTTTTTGCCTCTTTATTAGCTTTTAAAATAAATTTTTTTCAATTTGTCCTGGAGTAACCTTTCATTTCCCACGTGAAAACCAAAACACTGATTACGTCAAATATCACTCCAAACTTTTCATGATGAAAGAAGCAACCATTTGTGCATGGATTGATTTTATATCACCAACTTCACTCTATACATCAATTTTCAGTTACTTTACCACCAAGGATGAAATTGGAATCTTTGTATACTCAAACGAAGAACTGTATTTCAGAGTCAAACGACGGGAAAACAAAATCTTTAAAAGTTTCTCGGTTCAAGGAACGCAGGTGTTTGGTTTTAAAGTTTAAACATAGGTGTAGGTTAAAAAAGTTGTGTGCAACCTCCATCACTCTCGGGTTTATTGCATAGAAAAAGATTAAAACTGCATTACTCATCAATTAATATTATTCTTTTGTTACGGCAATAGCGATTAAGTTTTACTGCAAATCGTCAATAATTTTTTTGTATTTGCTTCAATACGAGATTTGCAGTTGAATTTTTTTTAATCATTCTATTTACAATGATTTAAAAGGGCATTACTCAATTTTAAAACCACAGCTTTGCGCCTGCTACATTATTTTGCTTTGGTGGCCGCAATTTGCACACTCCTGGTTTGAATAATAAATTAAGAAATTGAAATTGAAATAGAAAACAACTTTAACACAGAGTATTTTTCTTCATCTAAAATTTTCTTTTTTATTTTACTGAAGTGATTTATTTATTTTATCTCTATATTTATCCTCCTGACTCGCAGAAAAGCGACAGAAGCGCTAATACATAGGGTAAGCAATTAACCCGACCTGCTTCCGGAGATGCAAGATATTGCTGTCCGATTGTAATTAAATAGAGATATTACTTTAATTTAAAATTGCTTACCAAGACCATCATTTCTAAAAAGGACTTACTCACTCAATTTTAAGGAGACCTGTTACGTATATTTTGTTGTGGTATCGGTTTGAATTGCTTTTTGTTCAGTTTCATTTTTGCTTTCAATGGTCATACACAAAAAATGAAATAGAATCTTATTTAAACGGAATACACAAACAAAATTGAAGTGTTAATTTGGACGTCATTCCTGGAGGTGGAACCTTAATAATTGGACAGGAACTGGATGGTCCGAATGTTGCTATTTATGATAATTTTCAAGCTTTTAGGTAAGATTATTACAAATTTAATTAACTAATCATTGACTTCGAAAAATCACAAAAGATTGTTCTCTATCCTCTAAATATATTTTTTCATTTGCAGGAGTACAGATTAGTTTATAATTGATTTATACGTATTGTATCTTTAAGCATTAAGTATTTTTGATTTTAACATATGAAATATTATTGTGCTAAAACTGACCAATAGTTAAAAAATTTTTAGAGGCAATATTACTAACTTGTTGGTCTGGCCTCGCATTCTTTCTGATAAAGAAATCAACAACATTGCAACCAAATGCGAATGTCCACAAGATTACTCAGTGGCAATGACCATGGACAGATCAGAAATGCATGGACAAGCTTATTACAGTGTTCCTGACAAATGTCCAACTTTATGATACCAAATAATGTTTATTGATTGAGAAGTGCAAAAAAATTTGCAATTAATTTTGTACGCTATTCTAAATGTTTTTTATTGAAGTGAAAGATTATAAAGCATTTGAAAACCCGGAGCCAATAAATCATACATCTGACAATTTGCTTAAAAGCAAAACTATTCAAAACAAAGGTTATAACGTACATTTTTAAAAACAGTTGAAATATTTAGCTTAGTATACTATATGTTTAAATATGACATCGCCAGTTTGTAATGCGATATTTTTAAACAAAAACACCAAAATGCTTGAAGGTGCAGTAGGAGTTGTATTTATATTTCAAGAGTTGATTTTGTTTTGTGACTTGTAGAATCAGGCAGGCGTAACTGTCCGGGGACGTTCAATTCTGCAGGGGGCCAAATTGTTGGAAAAAAAGCGTGTTATCTCAAAATATGTCATCACAGCCAAAATGCGCAATTCCAATACATAAACACTTTTTGTGATTTGTACTTTGTTTTCAAGGGCCCCAGTTTTAGCTTGGAAGAGACTTTGGTTAAGGTAAAGCCGACCCTGCATAAAAAAAAATAAAAGTGTTAAATTTGCTATAATATTTAAAAGATTAATTTTTCTTTTAAAACACCAAATAATTGTTATATGTATGATTTTTTTATTCAATTTTGAAATGTTTATTTTTTTTATATCTGAAAAAACGACTGTATAAATTGTTTTTATAAAATAAAAGAACAAGTTTTTTGAACTACGTGTCAAATGATTCTCCTCTTTAAATTTGCACCAATAATTGTCTGAATCAAGATCAAAGATGCTTGATCCCTTGGTTGTAGAAAACATTTTTTTGTTTAATATCAAACTAGTTATCTAATAACAAAAATGAATGCTTTATTCCAAACAAAAAATATTAATTTGCTAAAACGTCTTTCTTGTTTGTACGATTTCAAAGAAAAATATATTGAATTCGTAATTCAAAATTATTTGGTTAAACACGGATCTAAAATGCCTTATTGGTGAAGGCACCCAATCAATAAAACATAATATTCACAATTTCAATTTATATTCAACATTGTAATAATAATATACGACAAGCGCCTGTTTCGATCTTGTTTGATCTCGTCAGGTATATATAATTACGATTACAAGTAGAAAGATCGTTGTAAATTTGGAATTAATAACATGTCGAATCATACCTTATCATTTATGTTACATAATTTGTCACGCTACTAAATAAGCTTCGATAACGCAAAGCTTTGCCTTTTAATCATTATTCCTGAATTCGTAATTCATCATAAAAATTTGTGATAACAACAAACTCAACAAATAAAATAAAGAATATTTAAAATTGTTCAAGAGGCCGCAGGAAATCTCGCAGCTGGACGCTGTTCAAACCAACCCAACGCTAATAGCGGAAATTTGTTCAGCTAATTTCTACACGAAGTTCAATCTTTGCTTTTTAGAGTTTCAAGATCGATCTTTGATAATTTCAAAATGCTCGTCAAAGTTTTGAAATACTTAATCAGTGACGCTGCCAATGATTTCTGATTTGAAGGGCAGGTTTTATTTAAAAACAAAACATACAATTAAATCTCTTATTAGCGGTTTATTAAGTATCTACTAAAAGTGTG